>BROE01000025.1:542395-614895 GCA_036571765.1 Plecoglossus altivelis
GGTCAGACACCCTGTCCTAAGACCAGGGTCAGACACCCAGTCCTAAGACCAGGGTCAGACACCCTGTCCTAAGACCAGGGTCAGACACCCAGTCCTAAGACCAGGGTCAGACACCCAGTCCTAAGACCAGGGTCGGACACCCAGTCCTAAGACCAGGGTCAGACACCCTGTCCTAAGACCAGGGTCAGACACCCAGTCCTAAGACCAGGGTCAAGACACCCAGTCCTAAGACCAGGGTCGGACACCCAGTCCTAAGACCAGGGTCGGACACCCTGTCCTAAGACTAGGGTCAGACACCCAGTCCTAAAGGGTATGAAACAGCAGGACAACACAAGACATATGACAGCAGACTCACGTGACAGGAAATGAGCGCTCCCACGTTCCAGCCAACCAGGATGATGGGTTTTAGGGGAAAGTGACTGTGGACCTGATTAAAACATGGAAAAAAAGACAAACCCTGAATACTCAGTATGATGCTCAAATCTACTTCAAAGCTTCACGTTTTATGAATACTTCTCAAGTGTTAAAGCACGATCCATTTCGTTTCACATTTCTATCAGCGGTAGTTTGTGGTTGATATAACAGACGTACCTCGATCACTTTCGCTCTGACAGTCCCCAGCATGTGCTCCAGACACTGGGTGATGCCAACATTGGCCCCGCTGTTCACATGGGTGTTGACTGGGATGACCTGAAAGGAGCAAAGCGTGTTACAACATCACTCCCAGGTGGGGGAAGGAGAGAGAGGTTTGGGGGAAGCAACAGATGTCTGTGCTCATGAGGGCTAATTACCTTTCCCAAGCAGGACAGCTGAGACTGCCAGAACCTCATCCTGCGCGAGGTGGAGAAGGCAGGGTTGGTTGGTCCAGACGGGGCGATGAGGATGAGAGGGGAGCCAGGGAGCTTGCTCTAAAAACACAAACACATCCAGAAAAGGGGTTGGTTAGCATCCCACGTTGAAGGCGTCTGGAATTTGGGGACTGGAGGAAAAAAACGACAAAACCCAGCGCTGTTTGGGATGTGAGAGCAGGAGGGCTGTGGTACCGGCTTGTTGTGTGACAGCACTCCCACAGCAGGGTCCCAGGGTCTCTTGAGGAGGAGGGACAAGGCCTCAGCACCCGCCGCGCCCGTCTTCACCGACGACGTCTGCAGCATGCGGTCTATCAGGGAGGGCAGCTGCACACGCAGGGGAAACAAACAGGAAGTTGAGAACCTGGCATGCGCCGATCTACTGTGTAATCCAAAGCTCTAGTTTCTAATGCTGAGCTACTACACATAATGATATGACCTGGTGTCTAAACTTTGCCAGTACAGTGGAGAGAGAAAAGCCAGGCAGGCTACCTTGCTCTTCAGTGTTTGCAAGACGTCCAGGTAAGCAGCCAGCATGGCCAGGCTGAGAGACTCGATCATGGTGGTGTGTAACCACTGCGTTAGCTTGGTGTCCCAGTTCACACTCGCCAGCGCATGACGCACCTTCCTCGCACACTTGTCCACTGCGATCCTGCGCAGCACTGGTTCGTTGGAGGCCTGGCGGGGACAGAGAGACGGTGAGAGGGAGACCTACAGGTTGGTATTCATATTTAGTCTGAGATGACATCTGAACTAACTAGTAGCATTGTCTTTGGAATCAAACAGCCACATATCCAACCAATAGCTGATCAGACACATAGGTTGCAAGCTCACGTTTTCATTGGCCAACCGGGCCAGTCTTTCTGCTTGCAGGGCCTTCAGTACTTTGTTGAATAGTTTATTTTGAGACAGTGACCATCCAGTCCTGCAACGAGGAGAAATGACGATCACACCACACAGACGAATAGAGACGAATAAACCAGTACATGTCAGGTAGCATAACAACAAACATATTGAGATATAGGGTCATAGGTATGCTGCAGATCTATAGCCTTCACATATATACTTGGAGAAATATTGAGTGCATGGTTCTACTGTAGGTGCATAGAGCAATCGTACGAATGCAGCTAAAAGTTGTTAAAATTATTTTTAAGGAAGAAAACGGACTTGTTGATGTGTTCTTCCCAGTCGTCAGGGGGAGGAGGGCCGTCAGCAACCGTGCGAGCAAATAAGACGTGGCGTTCACACTCTTTCATCACACTACGAGCCTTGTGGTTGTCATACAACGGTACTGGCGTGGGTGTGATGGTTTCTACATCGATGGCTGGGTCGGATTCCCTAGAAGAGATGACATTACACCTGTAAGCACCCAAATCGGATTAAACACGGTGAAACAACGTCTTTATAAACACATTGATATGGTCATGAGGGTAGGTACGTCTCATAAGTATCGCTGTCAAGACAACACAGACATGCCCCTTTCTATGACGGTTGTGTATTTAACAGCTCAATACAGTGAATACTCACGATGAGGATTCAGGCTGGCGACGAGGTGTTACGAACAGCATGCGAGTGGGTCGGGCACTGCTTGCGTCCGGGTGGGCATTCCACGGTTTGGCATAGCTGTGGTCCAGGAACACTAAGTCGAGCTCCCGCTCGTGGGCCGAAAGCTGGAATAACAAAGATGTCCCCATTCTCCGCGTGGACATGTGGAAATCCCTGTCCCCGCCCCGGTGCATCCTCCACTAGGGCCCCGGCGGTCCAATATTTGGAAGGGTTTTAACAAAAGCCTGAAAAACGTCAGATTATGTTCAGCATTAGCACCTGAAACACCCTAGTCATGGCCTGCCTAGTGCCGTAGTTAGCCTAACCCAGCAAGTTCTAACTCTCTGTCAAAATAGCAACAGTAAGGTAATGCTATATTGTTCCTCATTTAGTTTACTAGGTACAGGACCACTTACATGACATTAATAAATATTTGATTTGAGTTACACTTGAGGCTATTTCCTTATTAACTTAGCTCGAGCTAACTGGCTACTTAGCTCGAGCTAGCTGGAAGTGCTACAGGACGTCATGTCTCGCGAGTTGCTCTTCCAGCCAGCTACTCACCTTTTCGCATTCTTTCCATTTGCTTTAATAATATGTAAATGTGTGGAAAATCGTGTATAAGTGATCTACTTGTTTACGTGTATTATTTAAGGTAGTCAGAACATTGCAGCTAGCTTGTTAGCCTGCGTAAGCTTTGCCGCTTGCTGATGGTGTGGTCGATTTCCTTTTGTTTTGCACTGGCAAGAGACGCGCCACCGAACTCATGCAAAACATGGAACGGACTTTACGGACCGAACGATAGGCCTATTTATTTGTCACAATACTGTAGTTGTGTCGGAAAATATACAACTTTAGACAAAACAAAACACCTGGGCATGCATTTACCTTTCGCACAGTGTAAACAAAACTTTCTTTAACCGTCAAAACAAACAAGTCAACAACCTAAACTTCTATAAGAGGACCAGGAGGTTTGTCTTGTAACTTTGCTTTGGAAAATCATTATGTTCAGTTGCAAAGGTCAATTTGGGTCCAACTTTAAAAACAGCGGTGCACGCTCCACAAAGTCCACACTGAATACGCCATCATGGTTAGTGTCTGTCTTAGAATGAAGGTGTACGGTCGAGATGATGTAAATGTCCTTCTTAATGTGTCTGTGGAATTTTAAACAGTTCTTCCTCCTTTATTTCTCTTCAGAGATCCCTGGTTCTTGTTGTGTTCCTGTGCACTCTACCGTCGATGCTCGACGCTGCATGTTTTGTGGCTCGTAGTTCAGGTAAAAGACCAACCCAAGCAAACAAGCGTGAACTGAAACACACTCTTGATGTTTTAGTTTCATGACATCTCTATAAATAAATAAAAAATCTTTTAGGCAAGACCCATTGTTGGGACAGCGCAGATCAGACGTGGTATGCTGTGGGTTATCAATGGAGAAACAAAGATTGTATGCAGTGTACTTGTCACGCTGGCGTCGAATTAGAAATGAGATGCTGCCACTCGTGAGTATTAAGACCTCCAAACACCTAGATCTGTTACGTATTTTCTTTTTTTTTCTTCTTTTTTTTAAAAGAACATTGCTCTTTGATAACTGCTGGGATTCTTAAGTTGGCTGAAATGCTAACGCTAACCTTTATGATGCTATTTAATTGCAGGTTTGCAACTCATATTAAAATCCCTGACGACTGCGTCTCTGAGTTTGATAAAAAAACATGTCAACATATTGTCCATAAAAAGCTTGATCCTTCCACTGAATGCCCAATCCTCGCAGCTGTGGGGTAACGATGCAGTTCTTCGTGTTACTGTGAAGTAACACTGTGAATTAGATGTCTCTCATCTCATGTAACCAAGGTGTGTCAAACAGTAACCGTATCTGATGCTTTGGAAATGTGATCAATTGAATAAAGTCCATTTGAGCAATACTGTAAGTGTTTCATGGTATTTGATTGGCATTAGATGTTATGGATGTGATATGTGTTCCCGTAGTATTGCTGTTGACTTATTCTTCATCACAACTTGTATGCATTTTCTAGGTGATTGCAAAATTGAGTTGACCAATTTTACTCACTGTACTGTGTGTTCTGCAGGAAGTATCACCGTGTCCCACTTTCTGCCAGTACAATGATCTATAACATAAAATAATCTGTTCTATAAACACAACGTCAAGTTCCAGGATTTAATAACCAAATGTCTTTATTTATTTCATCCAATCCACACAGCACTAGAGACCGCTAGTCTCTTATACAATAGTGCGAGGGACTGATACAAAAAAATCCGAATTTCACACAATAAAGAACAATTGCTTCATTTCCCTGAAGCGCGAAGGATAGGACATTTTGTGGACGGATCATTCTTCTTGTGGACAATATGTTTACATGTTTTTTCATCAAACACGGAAACGCAGTCATCGGGGATTGAATTAATGGATGGATACCTGGAGGAAAATCACCAACGTGACTAAAGAAAGATCTTAATATAAGAAGAAAGATCTGACAACGTACCTTACTTTGTAAGTGTACTTAAAAAATAAATATTTGTCATTTCATTTTAGTTTTCACAACTAAAATGAAAAGAAAAACGAGAGTATTCACTCACCAACAGTACTTACATAGAGCAACATCTCATTTCTACTTTAAAATCAGAGTCCAAGTGACAAGTACAGGTAAAACAGTGACCGTTTCTCCATGCAGACCCCACGGCATGCCAAGTCAGGTCCGACCCATCCTGACACTTGGTTTTATCTGACAACAATACAAATATGAACTGTATTCGAATGCTTTGCTGCTTGTTTTGGGGCAAGACAGCTGTTTTAGTTTTTTACCTGGAAATCCAGCAAAAAAGCATCCAGCGTCAAGCATTGAAGGTAGAGCGCACAGGAGCACAGCGCCCAGGACTCTCTGAAGAGGAAGAGGAGGAAGAGTTCAAGGTTTCAAAAGATGCACCACAAGATCGACAACTGCATTATATATACCTGACACCTCAATGAAAAAGACAGACACCAACCATGATGGCGTAGTCACTGTGAAGTTTTGGTTGAGATATAGAAGGATACTGTTGTATTTAATAGCCAGAACGACAAATGAAATGACATTAGAGAGATATCCATATCGATATCCAGATATACCTATGCCATGGTCAATATTAGTCTAGGTCACTGACTCGTTTGTTATGCGAATTGCACAACATTTCGTTGACCATAAATGACGTGTGCAGAAGCGAGGAGAGAAGGGTAGTTTTGTTTTGTTGAGATAACCTCAGGTGCTCATCAGTCTAGGAACCAGACTGACCTGGTTTGACTTTTTTTAAGGGCTTCAGATTCAAACGCAACGTACACTGAACGCAATCACATCACCGCCATTATCATTTAAAAAAATCCAGCACAATTTTTTGCCGACTCAAAATTTGAATCTGTTACCTCACATGACCACTAGATGACAGTAGAGAGATATCGTTTGTCCTTCATTCTTTGTCTCCATCAACCCCAACTCAAAGCTAAGGGAGCCCACACACTTGAAGTGGGTTTGTGGAGACTGTGAGACACAGTGACATAGTTCTCTGCGGAGCTGATGGGATATACCCTCATTTCTAACCATAAGAGAGAGATGCAAGAAGGCTAAGTGGAGTGTGCAGTTCAGGGGTCACTGTTCCATCTCTGACCTGTAAGAAGAGTTTTCTGAGCATACTGAAGCAGATAACATCTTCACGTCCCTGACCATTGCAGCCATCAAAGAAACTCTGCTGTTCTACTCTGGATAACTTAGGAGGACTGGAGGAAGGTCTGCCAGGAAGAGCCTCTTGAAATAGTTCACATCACAGTGGCTTTCTTACTTTCTGAAAGAAGCTTTTTCAAATGGGAGCGATGTGCCAAGGGTTCTGCTTCTCAGCGGTTGTGGGTGCTGTGCTGGTGATGTTAACAGCTGGCAGTGCAGGACAGAACCAAGACAGAGACCAGTCCAGACCATCCTGCTTTGGAGGATTCGACTTGTACTTTGTCTTAGACAAGTGAGTTATTCATTTACTCGTCCTGTCATGTCACTCACCCGCAAGTGAACCATGTTTGCTGTTCAAGCATGCCATCGGTGCAGAATCAGAGGAATTCTGTGTTTGAAGGTCTGATGATTTGCTCATTGCAAACATTTTAGTCTCTTCAAGGTTTGTGTACAGTTGATCTTCTGTTGGCAGAGCCAGAGTTAACTGGCATGACTCCTTACTAACCATGCATTTGTAAATCCCCGAGTTTGATCTTGGGACCATCTCCACCAAACAAAATAAGTCTTCCTTGATTGACTTAATTAAAAAGTACTTGCTTGAATAATACATTGACGTCACTAGGTCAATTCTGAGCTGTCAGATGTCAGTGAGGTCTCTCAATGGCGGTTTCGGCGTCAAGGCAGGAGGAGATTCAGAACTGGAGATGCATTATCCTTTAGACTTCAATATTCAGTGTGGTACACGTTTAGTAACAGTTGAATAATGCCTCCCCTGTCACACACAGGATGTACAGGCAAAGTATTTGTGAAATTCAAGATCAAATGATTTTTTTTTTCCTTCCTCCGTTTGTTTATTTGACCCCGTTTGAACAGATACTGATTGAAAGGCAGACTAGTTGGGGGCGAATGCACTGGATGGAAATCCCTCGCACAAACCCTCTTTAAAATGTCATTACAACAGGGATATTTACCTGTCATGTTTTCTTGAGTTTACGTGGATCAGGAAAAAGCTAAACAAGCAGATGTAGGAACAAAAGCATTCTTTTTTCAGTGTAAACAACTTGCACCGCTTTGCACGCCTTTACATAATCCTCTTTACTTAGTCAAGTTGTTGTCTTTGGACGCGTTCTGGGCCTTGTCTCCACGCGCATCTGTTTCCAATCAGAAGTAATTAGAATTCCAACAGCGGATTACTATTTCCATAACTGACCTTTGTGATGCCACTGAGTTTACAGTCTAGATGTTTCTTAAGGACTTTTACCTCAGATCTCCTCAATGTGATGCCAATGGAGAGCTCAATGCTAAATGCTGTGAGACACAGACTAAGTTATTGTATTGGATAATACCACTAGACATAGAGCACTCATTGGGGTCTAACCATGCGCGCTGAATAAGTTCAATAAAGGATAAAAGTTAGAAAGTTCACGTAAATGACAACAGAATCTTGACCTTGTTAGCATGTTTTCCACATACCAGACTGCAGTGTTGTGTGTTAAAAAACAGGCCATTCCTTTACACTAACCACCGAAAGACCATTAGTACTGCTAATACTGGGATACGGGTAACCTGTTGCTTTGTTATTAAGTCTTACTCTTCCTGTCCCCCATTGCTAAGCAAGGATCCTACTGTATCTGAGGATGAATTTTCCATTTGACATATAGCAGAATGCCAGCAACAGGCAGGGATTTCTTTGCTGGCACAATATTCATCTTAGTGGAAACTCTGAACTCAGACAGAACCAAACGTCTCTTTTACAGTTTGATCTGCAGTGAGCTCTGATTGGTCACATCTGATAACAGAATCTGTGACCGAGGCAACGCATGGCAGGTCATCACACAGGCTGTATTCTGACGCGTCAGGTTACTTGTCACCCTTCGCTCTCGCGAAAGCTTGTTTGAAGAGCGCACAAACCGATGCCATTTCCCCTGTCATAACTGGCTTCTTGCAGTGTCTGTCTAAACGCTTCTCTTCTTCTTCTTCTTCTCCTTCTCCTCCTTCTCCTCGCGCAGCCCTTTCTCCATCAGGTCCAGATGTTCCAACTTCTCAGCCTCCTGGCTCCTCTCTGCGCATGGGGATTTAGCTTGGAAAAAAAAGAGGTGTTTGAGAAATGCAGCACAGCGAGGAAAGACAGCGAGACAATAGAGAATGTGGATTAGAAGGAATATTGCTATTGTAGTGATAGTTATTATAAGAATAATCGCAGTAAATCAAATACGAATGGGATTTCTCACATGGGACCTTTGTCATTATGAATGTTTTCTACTGTAAAATCCCACAGGGAAACACAACGGACGTCTAGGGCTCAGACTCCCTAAGTCACATGATCCGAGGGAACGTTTTGCAGGAAAACCATGACAAGGTTGGGAGTTCAATGGATCAAATGTGATCCGCTCCGAAACATAAACAATAACAATGTTGTGTTATGCATTGGGTATGACCGAAAAATAAACCATCTCTGTAGCATTTAGTCAGCTGTGCCTAGTGGTGAGGTGGTGAGGTGGTGTTGTATTGCATCCTAGCCAGACTTGTCTCATTGGGAGTCAAGAAGGACTCCGGCAAGTACAGTGTAATGACCGATAATGAACCTGACCGCAATAACGCCCAGATCATTACGGGTGCGTTAGAAAGGCATCATCACGCCAGGCGAAGGACTACACAGTACACAACCTTGATTGTTTTGGGTCGTTTTTCCACTCTGGATGGGTGACCATTTCGAACATGTCCTTCTATCTTTATAGATCTGGGAGTGTTCAGCATCACTGGGAAGAAATCTATCACTTCGTTGAGCATTTGGCCCACAAGTTCATAAGGTGAGAATAGTGATGGCGATCACAAGCTAAGCAGACAACACGCAGGAGAAGTTGGAGGATTCCACTTAGAATGTTGGATTGAAATTCTTAATTGGTTCTTTCCTTTTGTTTCTTCCCCTGGTGTCCACCTCAGTCCCCAGCTACGCATGTCCTTCATCGTGTTCTCCACAGAAGGACGGATCCTCATGAGACTCACGGAGGACAGGTAGGTGAAAGCGCTTCTCTTGCCCCGATATAGGTTCTTCTCCTCTTCCCCCCACCCCCTCCCACACACACACACACAGTCATGTAATACCAACTTTGTGGGCCAACCAGCATGGATTCCGTAACAGGAGAGATCCTCATTTTCAGACCTTTGTTCATTTCAAACATCTCAATCTAAGGCCACACATATTTCAAAGATGTTCTATATATGTATATTAGCATCCCGAATATCAAAACGTAAATGCAACAATATATTCGTTCAGCACTGAGAACTGGTAACGCTATTATTCTGGCAAACCACAGACTTTTAACATGTGGCCCACATATTGTCCGTGGCTATCTGTTTAATCTTTCGGCTCAGTTTCCATCAAGCCACAAAACGTATTCAGTATTTATTGTCTTCCTGCTATCTGATTTTACACCAGTATCGTTTCCTTACTGGTGGACAGTGCCTTGTGCCAAAAACTCACAATATCCCATTTTCATTTCCACGTCTTGAAACCCTCATAAAGCCTGCGACCCTTTGAAACAGAAACTTCTTTTAAAAAAAGAGACGGTGACATTTCTTCATCAGCACAGATCGTCTTAGTCCTGTGTCGTAACTGCGTGGATGCGGCTTGTCTTATCTGTCTCCCGGCTGCGTCCCACAGGGAGCGTATTCGACAGGGTCTTGAGGACCTCTACATGGTTCGCCCGGGCGGAGATACCTTCATGCACGAGGGGATCCAGAGGGTGAGACGTCGCCTCCTTCCTCTGACTCAGACAGACTTTTATCTCTCAAAGCTGGCGGCAGAACAAAGACTGCGAACGTACCACCTGTATCAGTCTGCATCTGTCTGTGAGAGAGTGTGCTTGTCTTCCCTGAACAGCTTTGGACAGTGTGTAGTGTTTCATCACAGTTCCTCTTCTCTTACAGGCCAGCGAGCAGATCTACCATGGAAACTCTGAAGGTGCGAATATGCTTTCCATCAGAAATCATCCAAATGTATCCCTGTCGTCTCTGATCCGTCTCTGGATCTCGGTGTCTGTCTGCTGGCGCACTCGCGAAAGCTTTGATGGCTTCAGTGATGAGTAACTCATTCCCCAGAGTTCCTTGTTTGAAGTCTGGCATCTAATGGAAGTGATCTGTTCATCTGTTGCTAGGCTACCGCACCGCCAGTGTCATCATCGCTCTCACGGATGGAGAGCTACACGAGGACCTCTTCTACTATGCAGAGAGAGAGGTAGGATGCATTCTGATAGGAGAGAGAGATAGGATGCATTCCAATAGAACGTCCAATAGGACACATAAGGACAACGCCTAGGAGGGATTAAATTGTAAAAAACTATTTATGTGATGGCACAGATCCAATATTATAGACAACATACATCATTGAGGCAGTATTTAGAATCCTTAGTTTAGCTTTAAAAAAGGAGTTCAGGGCATCTGCCAGATTTATATCTCCCATATGGCCCCTGAATGAAAGGGACTCAGTCATTGGCCACACATCTGTGGCAGGAGCCAATGATTTATCTCAGCTGAAGAGTTACGGGTGCAGGCGTGTTTGAGCAGCAGGAGCACCAGCCACCACATGTGGACATGCAGGGCTGCAACTCACGCATGGATGCAGTGAGGCTGATATCTCTCATGGCTCTCAAACCACAGTAAGATCTCCCTCATCCTAAGAGGCCTCCTCAAAGGGATTCTGGGAGGTCGGTCACACAGCGAGCAGCCGGGGTTTAGTTTGCCTTTCAGGAAATTGAACATTTGGCACCAGGGTAATGAAAGACCCTAGAGGGCACAGGGCCCATTTACATCCCAGTTAGGGAACTGATCGTTCCTCTCTGTGCTACCCTATATCAGCTGTCGATACTCTTACTCCAGGACCTGAGTTGGTCAGACGAGGAGTTTTGGATAACGATTGCGTAATGCCATGTGGTAACTAAGTCCATGTGTTGAATCTCCTCCCTGTTTTTTTATTCCTTATTTTTTGGGTCTCTCATCTGCGAATACCTGACAGGCCAACCGCTCTCGCAGTCTGGGGGCCTCAGTATACTGCGTAGGGGTGAAGGACTTCAACGAGACACAGGTGCGTGCTTTTACTGCAGGGCCTCTGCGTGCTATGGTTAGACACGGTATCTAAAGCTGTGTACCAGGCCCGAGCCAGAGGAGGGCATGGTGAGCTGGCAGCCCAACATGGGAAGGGTCGAGTCCGTATCAAGAATGTGTTTTGTTTACCTCAATGTGGATCACGAGGCGGTTGACAGTGACGGTGAGCCGCACAATTCGTCGTCTGTCTCTTAACAGCTCGCAAAGATCGCCGACAGCAAGGACCACGTCTTCCCTGTGAACGATGGCTTTGAAGCGCTGCAAGGGGTCATTGATTCGGTGAGAAAATAGCTGGAACACACACACAGACCATAAAAACAACATATGAAATACTATATGAACACTGTGCCTGTCAGCCTGTGTTCTATAAACACTTTGTGGCCAAAGGCAACAGTCCCCATATTATACTTATTCATCTCGCCACAATGTTTCTCCTTCGATCCAGTGGAACGTTGATTAAATAGCATGCAGGAAACAAAGTAAAATCGAAAGTCAACTGAAATATTCCATCCCTCCTGACACACCAGGACGTGACTGACACACCTGCTGTATACCTGACTCACCTGCTTAGGATCACGCTGACTGAAGTCTAACCAAACATAGTAGAAAAATGTACCTCGTGTTGTTTAGTTTCCATCTCAAAAGGTATCAACTTCTGTTTACACGTGACTGATTAGACGAGTGTTGCCAGGGTCATTGTGTGTGTTGGTGGGGAGGGGAGGGGGGGGGTCACTGGTTATCCTGTAGGATTCAGAGCAGCTGACTAGAGCAGAGAGGACTGGTCACTGGTTATCCTGTAGGATTCAGAGCAGCTGACTAGAGGAGAGAGGACTGGTCACTGGTTATCCTGTAGGATTCAGAGCAGCTGACTAGAGCAGAGAGGACTGGTCACTGGTTATCCTGTAGGATTCAGAGCAGCTGACTAGAGCAGGGAGGACTGCTCGCTGAGGATCCAATGGGACCAGCTGACTGTCATCTGGTGGTGATTATCTGAGAGCTGCTGGCCTGGACTCAGGGAAATAGGGCAGCGTGTCGTAAATCAGCCCGATGTTCAGGAGGGGAGAGTGCATGCTTCCTTTGACAGTAGGGGTACAATGAGGCGCATGTGTTTAGGGAAGAACAGAAGAAGGGTATTGGGGCGAGCCAAGAACAGCCTCCATCCACACTGAGGAGTACTTGGAAGAGGATCAGGGGTACTGGGAGGGGAACGTGTAAGCACCAACACAACCAGAGAGGATCATCTCAACTAGTTAAGCTGACTGGTGTCTATGCAGAGGGACACGTCCGTCCGGTCAAACCCTGTTTCTTTTCTCTCCAGAATCTGCTCATTTGAATAACCCCCCCCAGGCTAACCTCGGACCCCTTTCATCCCTCTCCCCTCAGATCCTAAGGAGGTCCTGCATCGAGATCCTGGCAGCCGAGCCGTCCAGTATCTGTGCAGGAGGTAGGTGAGCCTTGTTACAGCCTGGCTGTCTCTGACCCCCACCACAACACGCATTCTGGCCCCCCCACCTTGATGTGCATCCACCTTACTGTGCATCCACCTTACTGTGCATCCACCTTACTGTGCATCCACCTTACTGTGCATCCACCTTGATGTGCATCCACCTTGATGTGCATCCCAAAACAGGAAGTAAAGACCCAGGACTGTGTTGACAGAGCACAGGGGTCTGAGGGCCCGGATTAACTGCAGTCAGTCCAGTGCGGACGGTAGCGATGATTTGATGCGACTGGAACGCCTCAACCCTGATTTGTTTTAGTGGCGAACAGCAGCGAGGACTCGGCGAACAGTCCGTGCTCCTGTGTCAAGAACCGCTCAATCATCGCTCGTACTGCGGCCTAGCAAAGCCTCCTGTTTTCCTTGCTGTTAAAAAGGAAGTGTTTACATGATTGGGGTTTGCGGTATTGGCTCCATAACTGCTGTCCACATGCCCTGTTGCGATGACGTCTCGTCGACCGCACGATCCGTCTCCCTCCAGGAGCCAGGGATGGGGGATTTAATTTTAATGACCACTATGGTCAGGAGCGCAGTGGCTTTCAATATGTCTGCTCGCCAGAGTGCGAGATGCACCGCGTAGAGAGATCTAGAACATAGCTTCACTATGCTGTGGGGTAGTCCATTTGAATTTGACACTACTGGGGTATTCTACCATCTCTCAATGTCGCTTTTGTGTTTCTGTTTTCTGTTCCCAGAATCTTTCCAGGTGGTGGTGAAAGGGAACGGCTTCCTTCACGCCCGGAACGTCGACAAGGTCCTCTGCAGCTTCCGAATCAACGACACCCTCACAAAGAGTAAGTGGAACGCATAGTCAGTGTTGGCAGATGGCGGGGGGGGATGTTGCAAGACGCTACACCTCCCCTACTCTGCGTCGACACACAAACAGTCATTCAAGAGGCGGTTTCTGCCGGAACGTCGGCTGACTCACGGAGCGCCGAGCGAGCTCGGGAACTTAGCGGGGGCCGTCCTCACCCGAGCGGGGCGGCGGGTCCTGTTGCAGCTTGGTCTTTGTTCAGGGGCACGCTGCTTTAACAGCCTTGGCGAGGGCCAGAGCCAGGAGATGAAGGAAAAACAGCACCGAGCACAAGGCAGGCAAGAGGAAAAGACCTTGAGGCACATCTCAACCCCCCCACCACCACCATCTCAGCCCCCCCTCCCTTCCAGCTCTGTGGTCTTAAAAGGTGCTCTTAATAGGCCTGAAAGTACCCCCCCCCCTCCAATGCACACCGCTCTGGGATGTGGGAGGTGCTGTAGTAATTACAAACAAAGAAGAAAGCAGAGGGCTAGTTTAGTCTGCCTGAGCTGGGGGGGGGGGAGAAACAGCGGCTTTGCACCGGAAGTGGCTTTTACACCAAACATGGTCTTGTCTCGGACTGAGACAGACGCCATTGTGGGATCGGCTATCACGATAGCGTCCCTTACGGTGACTTCCGTTGAAATAGTAATACTCAACGTTCGTGAAACTACCGTTGAGTGACCAATCGGAGCGGTTAGTGTAACTCATCGTATGTATTATTTTTGCTGTGAAAATGCAAGGTATTCAATATTGTGCTCTGTAATTAAAGAGGCTATAAGTGAAAACATGTTCTGTGTAAGGCCTGTTCATAAAGGCCTGCCAAGGGGTTTTCTGACAAGTGGCTTTTAGCGGGCCGCTGACTGACGGCGAGGACAATTCAAGCTGGCCTCTAATTGTTTGTGTGCGAGACATCCAACTCTCCACAGACTGGCGGAAGTCATGGCAATAATTTAGGGAAAAATTGCCTCCTTGTGTGTCTGTGTGAATGTCCACCCACCTCCACCCCCCCCCCCTGAAGTAGTATCTAGATGTACTGTACATCCAGCCTCTAAACAATTCATCGCTGCAGGGACTCCCTGCTGATTAAAACATTTGGGCCCACCTATTGCGTGACAGCTTCCTGTGGGCTTTTGTGAATTACAGGAACGTTTCCCCTACTCCCCTTGGGGTCTATCTTGTAACACTTTGAACCCTCCCCCCAACCCCAAACAAAAACTCTACCTCCCCAACCCTCTCCCACCCTTCCTCCCCCCTCCTCCTTCCCCTCCCGTCCCCTCCCCGTCCTCCCCACTCCATCCGGAGGAAAGAGATGATGTGTAGCTACATGTGTCAACCAGCTGAATGGTTGTCTGGGTCCTTGTCTCCAGAGAGAGCAGCCACACACAGGATCTTTGAGCTCTGAGAAGACCAATCAGAGACGAGAAGAAAGATGATGATGAGGAGAATGTGGGCTAATATGAATACAAGGTTTGAGCAGGGTTCATCAGGATAGGTCAGCCTTCGGTCGAGTTACGAGCTCTGCGATTGATGGAATCAGGCTCCGCCATTTCCTTTACTTTATGGAATAATCTAAAACTCTGAGCACATGCCGGTCTGAAGCTCACAGTAAAACATGACCTTCCAGTACGTTCAGGGCATAAACATTGCAATAAAGTGTTGCGACATGGACAAGGCCTGTTTGCCAGCGTCCCGATCCCTGAGGTATCACACAGTGCAAGTTGAAAGAGACTTGACCTGTGTAGATATTTTTGGCCCGGACGTTTCTTCATAAAGTGCCATACTACCAGTCCTCTATGGACCTTGGAAAGCCTTCCGCCTTCTTTGATGGTGTCGGTCAACGCAGGGTTCAGGGTGGGAGCCTGTGGGCGCGAACGCTGGGATGATATCAGACTGAGTTTGTGTTGGCCCAAAAATGTGTTTGGCAGGCAACAGTGTTGATCTCCATCCGCTTCCTAATTCCAGCTCCTCTTCTCCTACCTCACTTCTCCTCTCCTCTCCCTCCTCCTCCTCCTCTTTCTCTCCAGCCTCCTCCTCTTCCTTCTCTCCTCCTCCTCCTCCTTCCTTCTTTCTCCTCCTTCCTTTTCCCCCTCCTCCTCTACCTCCTTTCCCCCCTCTCCTCGCTCCTCCTTTCCCCACCCGTCCTCCTCTCTCTCCTGGCTGCTGGTGCTCCAGAGGGGGCGGAGGGAGTAGAGAGCGGAGGTGGTTTCCTCAGAACTGGGGTATGTCCAGTCTGAGCCAGGACAAACACGCAGCCACAGGGGCGTACGATCCCTGGATCTGTCCTCCGAAGAGACGCTGCGGATCAGGACGCTCTTCGTAAGCAAGACTACCGTGTGGTTTCAATCAGTGTGCTCATCTTGATTTTAAGGGGGCTGTTTTTTTTCGACACAGCGTGCTGTAGCAAAACTGGGCGTGTCTTCAGGGTTAAACTGGTTTTTGAGGGGTTAATGGTACATATGACATCACCCAACCGCTGTCCATAACAAATCCTATCACCGTGCAGAACTCGTAGTCCAACAACATTCTTGCTGGAAATGTTACCCCCCCAGACGTCATCTAAACAGATTGCTTAAAATCTCTTAGGACACCAGATCGAGGTGTTTTGATTTCATGTAATCTCTTCCAGCTTCCCGATGGCAGCTGTGTGTCTAGTGTCTAGGTATTGTGTGTCGAGTGTCTCTCTCTGACCAGTCTCCCTTCCGTTCCTCCTCCAGTGGTGAAGCCGCTGGTGGTGGAGGACACGTATCTCCTATGTCCCGCTCCTGTCCTGAACGAGGAGGGCATGTAAGTATCGCCAGGACAAAGGCCCTCCCCGTCCCCCTCCTCGTCCCTCCCCCTCCCCGTCCCTCCCCGTCCCCCTCCCCGTCTCCCCTGCAGGCAGGAGACCTGATGGGAACTGTCGTGTCTGTGTGTTTACAGGGCAGCTAGCCTCTACGTCAGCATGAACGAAGGCCTCAGTTTCATCTCCAGCTCTGTCACGATCACTTCAGTGGGCTGTGTGAGTACATGCCGCAGTTACTCAAACAGCGTGTTATGGCAGTGGTTTAGGTTCGGTTAACCAAGTCTAGAAAGGCTACGATGAACTCTGATGCCCACAAAACACGCGGAAGATAAACATCTCTGTTTCTCCTCTGGTCTCTCCCGCTTTCCTCTCGCCCCTCCTCCCTCTCTCTCTCTCTCTCTGTCTCCCTCTCTTTCCCCCCCCCTTCTCTCCTCCCTCGACCGCCCCAGTCTGATGGCACCATCCTGGCCATCGCTCTGCTCATCCTCATGCTGCTGCTGATTCTAGCTCTGCTGTGGTGGTTCTGGCCTCTGTGCTGCACTGTGGTGAGTCGACCTTGACGACGCACCGGCTTCACACGAGCTCATGACAAACGCTGCGCACACACACGCAGACCGTCATGACAAACGCTGCGCACACACACGCAGACCGCCATGACAAACGCTGCGCACACACACGCAGACCGCCATGACAAACGCTGCGCACACACACGCAGACCGCAACAGAAGAACCAAGTACGTCACACGAGGTGACGGGAGACCACATCTATGGTCTCTGACGAGACACAAGTGGTCAGGAAAGATGTGTGTGGAGCTTCGCCAACTAGGGCAAGGACGGCATCCAATGACTTTGCTCTGAGCCTTGGGAGGAAGTGCTTTTCAGATGAGTTTCATCTGGACAACCCCCCCCCCTCCCCTCTCAGGCACCTTGTTGACCTGAACAACAGGAGGGACGGTACCTCGAATCAATGGGCGATGAGGGGGTCCTTCACCTTCTGGAGTCCAGTAGATTTAGCGTGTCTATTAACACTCGAGTTCAAAGGTCACTGGATACAGGTGTGCTGAAGTAATTAGCGTGTCTGTCGAAGGAATCTGACAGGTCACAGACTCATTTGACCTCTCAAGACAGGGGTGTGAAACTTGACCACAACCACTCGCAATCCTCAACTCTATATCTCATCTCCACTCTGAGGTAAGGGAGGTTAACAGGATCCTGTGTGGAAAGATCTAGAGAGAATCCTTCATGTGATATAATGTGCAGCTGGGCCAAACTACGACAGCTGACATCATTTCCCCTGGTCCAGCACAACATACAGCTCTGTTTACCATGAGCGGACCAACCAGCAGATCCTTCTGGACTTTATAGATGAAGGCCTCCTGCTCTTCAGGCTTGGACAGAGTTGAGAATGAAAGAGCCATGGTCTCTTTTATGAAACGAAACAACTAAAAAAAATAGAGGCAACATCTAATCCAAATCCAGTTTTTACGAGTTTGGAAACGAATAAGTTGGAAAGAACCTGCGAGAGATGACAGCTTTTACAACATGACTTTCTCTCTATACTTTCACTTCTTGACAGTTCTTTTCAGTTTTAGCCGTTGCCCAGCACTGTTTGGGAAAGTGATGCTAGGTAACCATGGGAAATATGTTTAAACTGCAGCCAAACAGCCTTCTAACTCAGAGGAAAATAAGTCTAATGTCAAATCATTCATATGAATTAATCTGGCGGCCTGCTTCTGCAAGAGAATGTTAGGGATGGCACAGTGTAAAGATGACTGCAAAGTGTTCAGTGTAATATTTCAGACGGATGTCCTGCAATATGATGACCTGAGGCCCTTGCAAATGGATATAGTTGTATTTGATCTACGTGAGGGAAAATTACCGTTTTTTCTCGGAAGCATGTTTTTCAGCCGGTTCCAGGGAATTCCTCTCCGATTCAAAACAAAAAACACACTTCAAGAACGTGTTTGTGCTCCGTCTTCCTCTAACCAGCAGTCCAGGTCGCGAATCTGGCAAACAGATTTCTTGGTCAATACAACTTTCTAGTAAACAGAGGAAAGGGGGGGGGGCATTTCCTGAGCACTGTGTCTTTGTGGAATCCTGTTTTTGCCCCAGCATTGGTTATTTATTAAGCAAATCGAAAACGAAGTGTAATTTGAAGCATGTTTTTCTATTACAACTCTACCCCCCTCTGCTTCCCTACCCTTCCAGATCATCCATGAGCCCCCACCTCCAGTGATAGAAGACAGTTCGGTAAGAAAAGTATTTTGTTGTTGGAGTGGGATTGAGCAACAGGAGAACATTTTCCATCCCCTGTTACAGAGTGACATAGTTGTTCATGCAATGGGTGAACGTTAAACAGAAGCAGCAGTAATTGTTAGTTTTTGAGGCTTAACTGCTGTTTTGGGGGGTGAGTTCATGTAAGTCTGTGTAGACAATATGGTGTTGTTGAACGGACCAAGTCACACATACCTTGAGGAATATGAAAAGGTAGATCATTGACTTTTGATATCCCTGTTTCACGTATATATTTAACAAACATTGCGTTATAATCATACCATGTCTTTTCAGCCAACCCAATCTGAATGTAAGAGGATTTTTTTTTCTGATCCTGTTTTTGTCTGACAGTAATGGTTTCAATTACTCAGAGCATAATCTTTGTGAATCATGTATACCCTGAGGGACTTCAGACTAATCAGATGAATATGGCTTTTTATAGAGATAAGTACATTGAGTGATAAAAACAAAGTCACTGAACACAAGCAACAAACACAAGCTGTCAACAACTGAGCGCAGTTTTGAATTCAGCTCAGTCGGTGGGTCCACAGGCCCCGTCGGTGTCGGTGACCGACGCCATGGCGCCCGAGAGTGCTTTTATCGGTCGTGAGTGGGAGGGCCGCGGTTTGAGGAGATGTGGTAGAATTTAACTGGGCAGGGAGGACAGCAGAAAGTGCAGAGGTAGGCTGATAACAGGAGGGGAAAGGAAGGGTTTTAGAGAGGGTCACACCACATGAAGACCACACACGACTGTAGAGAGTGACGGAAAAGAAACGGAAAGGAACGTGAAATAGGGGGCTTGTTCTCACCTCCCTCTCTGCCTCTCCGACCAGGACGAAGAGGAGGATGGGCTTCCGAAAAAACGCTGGCCCACGGTGGACGCTTCGTACTACGGGGGCAGGGGCGTGGGAGGAATCAAGAGGATGGAGGTGAGATGCCCTGGAGCTGATGGGTTAGCGTTGAATATGGTCAGGGACAAGGGACAAACATTTCAACATAATCTAATATGCCAACACGAGTCCTGCTCTGACGGTCATTATCAGTGGGGGGACGTTACAATCGTCTCTTGTCACGTTTCCTCTTCAGTCCGCCCCTTCAAACGGACACCTCTGAAGTCAATCAGAATACCTGTGTTTCTACGCGTGTGTGAATGCGCAGGAGAGTACAGAGCGCTGTTGTGTGTGGCCCCTTAGGTGCGCTGGGGGGAGAAGGGCTCCACGGAGGAAGGGGCCAAGCTAGAGAAGGCCAAGAACGCCAAGGTGAAGATGCCGGAGCAGGAAATCGCCCAACCCGCCGCTCGGGTACTCAACAACGGCATGAGGAAACCCCACGGCCCTCACAAGTGGTACTCCCCTATCAAGGTACGTGTCCTCCTCTCCTCCTCCTCTTTGTCATCGTCAAAACAGATGCTATCACTTACTAGCTACAGAAGGACAGACATGTACAGAAGGATAGTGAAACCGGTTTGCTGAGAGCGTAAGTTGATCACCTGGGCATTCTGGAAGGTCTGGTCTAGTCGCAGGGAAGGCAGCCATGCGAGGGTTAAAGGCCTTGTTCTGTTCTCTCTGGCAGTCAGCAGGGGAGGCTCTCATAGGAACCAACCCCAGCTGAGCTGCTGCTCCGGGGGACGGCGACAGCGCAGCCAACAGTTTAGCGAGGAAAAACAGATTCTTTCACTTTGCGTTGTCCCTCTGCCTGGACCTCCTGGCGCTGGTGGCAGCCATGCGGAACTGACAAAGACGAAAGAGCAAAGAAAGAATTAGGTGGATAGCTGCATAAATTTAGGTCATGTGTTTAATCATTGAATTGAATAAACTTGAGAGTTTATTTTAGGGGAGGTGACATCAGGGGTTAGAAATGCCTTGAATGAGAGAAAGCTGAGCGTGGGCCTCAGGCACTCAGACCCTCGTAACAACGCCCCTGCAAGGAGCATGTGTGTGATGCCGTGTCTCTCTTCCGCAGGGCAAACTGGACGCCCTGTGGGTGCTGCTCAGAAGAGGCTACGACCGTGTGTCGCTGATGAGACCACACCCCGGGGAAAAGGTGAGACAGACTCACACCAGAACCATGTCTCGGGTCACCAAGTGACACGACAGTGCTTTGTGTGCAATGCTTGAGAAAAGAAAAGCTTTAAAAAGTATTGAAGTTTCAATATAGGACTTTGTCATTATGTTAACTATGACCTATCCCTAGTAAACTGCCTTCCATCCTTGTCTAATAACTCAGTCTGAATTGGTCTTTAGTGGAGTATGAATTAGGGTAGTATAGGGTTGGCAGGAGTACATTGTTAAGCACCGTAAGAGGTTGTGAATACAAGACAGCTGTTAGCCATAAAGCACGCATAGAAAGAGAGGCTGCTGGGAACTTTGTGGTGAGTTGGCACTCAGACTGCAGTCCCTTGCTCCAATGCATACCAGCTTAAAGAACTTCCATCGTCTGCTCAAGTCATTACAGAGACCCAGCTCTTCCATAGAGCTCCATATTCAGGGGGGCAGGCCTGACTCATCTGCCTGACCTGTGCGGCTCAGAGATGGGTGTGGGGATGTACAGCTCCGGCCAGGCCCTGGGGATGTAGGGGGGTGGGAGGGTTGCCAACCAAAAAGAAGAATCATCCTTAAGTCTATACTTTCTTATCCCAACATCAAGATGGGATGAGAGTTCAGGGTGGGGGGAAAAATGCATATTCAGCCACATTGGGAATGATATAATTTGGTGGGTTTGGTTGAGTCACTCATTATAATTATCTCATAAATGTGCTGTGAACGTACATTGTGCAACAGGCTTGATTTACTCGTGTTTGTTTACTGTACATGTTCATAAAGCCGTGTGGTTCATTGTGCAAAGGAGGCAGTGCCAGTTGGAAGTGGGGAGGTTGTGGCTGTTTCGCAGGCTTTAGTGCAAACTCCTCACACAGTACGAACAAAGAACCTATTCTAACTTCTGTTTTCTAGAGCTGTTTCATCCTGATGTTTGGTAGCAGTAGATAACAGGAGACGTGTTTCAGCTTCTTCCTCCAGCTGATGCATCCCTAAACAGTCCATGATGAAGAGAGCCCGCTCCATAAAGCTGTTCATTAGTGCTCAGGAAGCTAGCGAAGAGCGCTACATGTTGCTTGATGACTCTCTGTAAACAAGCCTGCTCTGGTTGCAATTAGGATATCCAAAAGGATTGCTTTTATAGTTTCCCCTGGTGTGATGGAGAAAGGCTGGAGTAGATTCTGGACCCCATAACCCAGCCCCATCCTCAGCCCCCACCCCCATCTTTAGCCTCAGCCTCAGCCCCGACCCCCAGCCTCATCTTTAGCCTCAGCCTCAGCCCCCACCCCCAGGCTCAGCCCCCACCCCTAACCTCTGACAGGACTTCTTATTTCTCTGAGTCTCCAGAGACTAGAGAAAAGAACACATGCACCTTTATGATGAGAGAAGCATTGTTTTCCTCTGAGCCTCTTTACTGAGTCTCAAGACGAGGATGTTGTTTTATTTTAATGACTTAAAAGAAACCATTTTAACATACCACACAACAACAACTGAATTAGCTTGACACATTTAAGCAATTTGGTCTTTGTCTTTCTATGTAGTGGTACAAAATTACGTAAGAGAGTAGAATACATAATGGATAGCGTTTCACTCAGTACATTGGTCACCAAATGGCTAACATGTTATTATAATGACTTGTATATTACACATGTCATCAAGGCAACAACAACCAACAACATCAAGTTCAATACACTGTCTGGCGAGTTTGGGCAAGTCAAGTCCTGAACTGATGAACCTAGCAGAGTATGGGCCCCCATGGAGCAGCCTGTCTGAGCTGTCACACCAGAGCAGCCAGTTAAAGAGAGTAGTGGCTGTTAGATGTCCTCCCATCCCAGAAAGCCATGCACAGGGGAGCCATGGGAAGCTCTATAGAGGCAAAACAGAGCATCTCTATAGAGGCAAAACAGAGCATCTCTATAGAGGCAAAACATGGTGCATCTCTATAGAGGCAAAACATAGAGCATCTCTATAGAGGCAAAACAGAGCATCTCTATAGAGGCAAAACAGAGCATCTCTATAGAGGCAAAACAGAGCATCTCTACTGAGCAAAACAGAGCATCTCTACGGAGTAAAACAGTGCATCTCTAGAGGCAAAACATGGAGCATCACTATAGAGGCAAAACATGGAGCATCTCTATAGAGGCAAAACATGGAGCATCTCTATAGAGGCAATACATGGTGCATCTCTATAAAGGCAAAACATAGAGCATCTCTATGGAGTAAAACAGTGCATCTCTATAGAGGCAAAACAGAGCATCTCTATAGAGGCAAAACATGGAGCATCTCTAGAGGCAAAATATAGAGTATCTCTATAGAGGCAAAACAGAGCATCTCTGTAGAGATGAAACAGAGCATCTCTATTGAGTACAACGTAGAGCATCTCTATTGAGTACAACATAGAGCATCTCTATTGAGGACATCATAGAGCATCTCTATTGAGTACAACATAGAGCATCTCTATCGAGGCAAAACATTGAGCTGCTCCATAGTGAACTACTGAGAAACTAAAACACAAAAGCGGCTGGTGTGTGTTTTTAAGGAAGAGACTGTCTGATTAGATTACACACCACATTCAGACACAAGACACTTTTAATCACCGTGCACGCACTGTAAACAATCCAGTCAAATGACGTACGTGTGCACTACACACAATTCCTGAAACTTTGGTCGCCGTGGGAGCATCTGGTTTATCTATCAGTCCTTTTGATTTGTAACAGTAAGAAGCCAGAGGCATTTTTATGCTTCTATCTAATTCATCTGACGAGCTCAAGTGTCAAAGCGATAAAGAACTGTACACGTGTGCTTCGTCAAGGCAACCAGACAGGAGAAACCGTGACGACGTGTTTTAGGAGTTCAGTTGTGCGAGAGAAGCTCCTCCCTCCCCACTACCTCCCTACCTCAGCAGCAGACTCCTTCTGCAACCTGGTCTGCATGCGACCTGGTCTGCATGAAGTGCTGGAGGTGTACAGTATTTGTGAGGCGCTGCATTTCCTCCAGATTGGGTGGCCTGGATTTGTGGGATAGAGATTTATTTCTGCAGATGTGTTTCTTTCAACGGCGTTTATTGTTTGTCTTTTCAGGGCCGCTGCATGAATTTCACCAGGGTCCCGTCTAATCTTCCTCCGCGCTACCCAACCCACAAGCAGGATCCATCCCTTACATACAACCCCTCTAAGGTGTGTGGTCTTCCCACGCCCCCCTGCAGCCCTCCGTCCTCCCCCTCCTCAACCCTGCCTCTGCTGCCCCCAACCCCGCCTCCTCTCTCCATCTCTCCCCCCATCACACCCCCTCCTTACACCCCCCCTCCGACGCGGGCTCTCCCTCCCACCTCTCTGTTCATAGCTCCTCCCCCGGTGTTCTCGCCCAGCCCCCCTCCCCCCGCCTCCCCCACCGGCTTGCTGCCTCCGCCCCCGCAGGGACCACCTCCAGGGAGAGCCCCGCCCCCAGCCCGCCCGCCGCCGCGCCCCTCTCTGTAAGCCCGACCGACGATGGGGGAGGAAGGGACACAAGGCCGGGAATGCATATGATTCTAAACAGGGACATCCCAGAGACATTGTACCTCTCCTCAACCTGCCTGGTTGGATATGAGGTTGACTGAGACACCTGTGCTTCACCTGTACGTGGACGAACATTATACTGACTCGTTTCTCACCGATATTTGTCTACAGGGGCTCGTGTACACATCTAGCCCAACGGTACAATGATAGGTCAAGCTTGAAGTTACAGACTGCACCTACTGGAGCTTGTCTCCTGGGACGCTGACCACAAACAGCCTTCCGCCCAGCCTCCCTCTACAGGAGGGGGGGCGACGAAGCGAGGCTGGAGCTTCCGACTGTTACCAAACTAACCGGCTCTCTTGAGGAGGGGCTCAGTAGGGGTGGGGGGTGGGGATGGGGCAGGTGAGAATATGTTGATATGACAGGAAATGAATTTCCACAGCAAAAACACAAGTTACTATCCTTGTTGGAAGTGACGTTCTGTTCAGGACCTAGAGTAGGCCAACAGGGATACTTTAGAGGCGAGTAGGTCTGCTCTTTACACATCCTTTTATAGCTTTTCTATCCTCGTGAATCAGGTCGATGCCAATCACAAGCTGTGTTGTTTAAACCAAGCTCATGTTTCTGTCACTGTTTACAAGATTTGGACGATTCTTTGATTAAGTGATATCTTATTGAATTCCAGGGGTTTTAGCAATATTTTCGTGCATGTGACGCGTGTTTGACTTTGTTTGATAGCCATCTTAGTCCATTGCATAAAGTGTTTACACATTTGTACTTATGTGTGATGTTTTTGTACCAAACTATGTTTTGTTTGCATAAGAGATTGATTGTTGGAACGAGCGAGTTATTCTTTGCAAATAAATAATACATGCATCGTACGTTAACATCATGCTGCACAGACTCAGTGTTCCAAATTTACACGCGACCTTTTGCCTCATCAGAGACCTGTGTGTGAGAAGGACCGTATGACCACATGGCATTTGAGTTTGTCTACAGTAACGCATTTCAGTTGGCTGAAAAAGTTCAAATGCAGCGACAAAGCTGCATTTCTTCGCACTCTAACGGTTCCAAGCCCTTTGAAAACTGGACGGCCGCAGGGTTGAGTGAGTTCACAGTGGCATTAATCGTATACTGCTGGAGAGAACTCGCTGGAGAGTGACTACGTCGCTAGCAGTGAGCACAGGGCGTGCCTCAGCCCTTATACATGCCATGAAAACAGTGCTGGGATAACAGCATCCAGATGTTCATATGTTCAGTTATGTCACATGCACAAACGAAGTGAGCCATCTTGGAAGATAGCCAGCATTTGATCCACAGGAAATAAGGACAGGCAGGTTAATCTGCCATTGTTCATTAGACAAGACCATCGTGTTTTGGGGAACAGTGAGAAAAGGGGAACCTGTAGGGCTGGAAAAAAAAGCCACAATCCCGTTTTGTCATCAGACAAACAACTGTTTATATAACAGCTTATAATCGTTCCACTTACAGTGGAACAAAAATGGGATCTGCACTGTATGCAGTGCGTATGGGCAACAGACAGCTCTCTGGGTGTTCAAGATGACCAAAACAACACGGAAAATAACATGCATGGACAAACCCCTTTGCATGTTAGGACGTTAGGGATACAAATTATATCAAGTGAAAAAAACTGCCTGGTATCATTTGTACATTTCATTGTAATCTTTATATTCTCTCCCTCATGTGGAGAGCACGTGTAGAATACTTTCCATTACTTTTCAATAAGCTACAAAGAAGATGTGTCTCTGCGCTCACTGACCCTCTCTTTCTGGTGCCAAATTCACAATGCATGACATGTCTTGGCAGTGTGTTTTATTTATTGTAGCCTCTCCAAGTGATTACAGCATTGCGTCTGCGATACTTACACTGTCTAGTCACACTGTGGCGTTGAGTGCGTAGTAAGCTGGTGTTCTGGCATTTCGCAGGTTGCTATCTGGAACTTGGTGTGTCCGTTCAAACTAGACCCTCTCTCCTGGGAAGGTATGGTGGATTTCATCATTCATCGTCATTAACGGACTTGGACTGTTGAAGCGCAGGAGATACGTGGTCAATACATCGTTTCTCTGGCCCACTGATAACCTACAGTTATCAACATAAGTTTGAAACTCCCCGTATGCAGGCAGTTCCTCAACTTGTCAAATGAAATCGATTCAAATCTTGCTCCCAAAAAGTACGTCCATAGGAAAAATCTCTAAAGACATTTTTGAGTGACGCCAACGTCATCAGCAGTTAGGTCATGTAGACTACATTTGTAAAGTAGGTCATAATTTTTGTGGATGGTTTTGTTGAACTTCGTTAGCAGTACAGCTGTCCATAATTACGCAATCAGGCATAATTTGCCACTAAATTCGACATGGCTGCCGCCTACCAACAAGAGGGCCAAATGACGTTTTTTAAGGATCAACACGTTAACGTTGCTGTTCTACTTTGACTACAACCATGGCGTTCTAAAGTGCGCCTTCTTTAAAAACCCGTTCCTGGAAATACATTTAGCGTCACATTTGTTGAGCGAAGTGAGAACTATACCCAACTATGTTCCTCCTGGCTGAAGGATTGAGACGGCTCGCTTCTGTGCTGAAGAAGGTCGCTGCTGTTCCGAACTACTCAACGCCTGCAATACAGGCCATAGGAGCACTGAGCCAGCACAATGAAATTTTTTTGGAGGCTGCCATTTATTTCACCAAGTCTTTAACCTTCTTTCTCTCCGCCGTTTTGAGGCTGAATTCAAACATCAGGTGGATACTACGGTCCATGACCGCAGAGGACTGTGGCGTGGACGCAGCGCAGTGCTTAAACAGATCGCAGGTCACCTGTCAGTCTTCTACGTCGCCGCGGTACGTGACCCACAAGTGGAACCCACACAAGAGTCGGACTACTACGAACAGTTTCGGGGGCAGTGTGTCTGTGCTGCATGCACTCTCAGGGCTACCTCGCTGCTCCCTGTCTGCTTGCTCTGCCATTGTAGCTCTAAGCAGATGTGTTGTTGCTGCACTGTTTGTTCACTTGGCTCTGTGCGGCTACGCTAAACTTACGCTTTCTGCCATTTTGAGTCTGCGTGGCTGGGTGAGCCCATCCATTTAGAATCCGAATTCATTGGCCCCGGTACAAAGGCATGTTCCCGGTGATCCGTTTTAACCGTTTTTAAATTTCGAAATGTTGTTTTTGTGTGGATTTTTAATGAGCTATGTTGGAATTTATTTAATAAAATCATTGTGCCAGTATATTTTGTTCAAAAGCTGAAGAGACCAGGACTGTGACGTTTTATTATATCAGCTTTATTATGTCTTTAAATAGAAACCCTTAGTAAGCCAGTGGTAAACAGATGCTACAAGGTAAAGGTCATAGTGCAGGTCCCTTGCGTACAACTTCCAGTTTACAAACTAGTCTAGGGCATCCGTTAATAACCAAACTGTGGTACGTTTTCCAGCTGATCTTCACCTCAAGTCTGCAGTAGACATTTGCTGGTCACACTGGCCCAGAAAGTACAATGAGTTTTCAGATGCAAAATGAAGAGTCATTTATCTTAAACGCAGATAAGGCATGAATCCAGTTGCATTTCTAACGAATAGTAAAGACACCAAAATTCAAAAACTAGTGTCGTGTTACGATATGTGACACAGCTGAGCACTTTGCATACATAGAACAGCTGGATGTGACAGACTTTTACTAACATGATGACCTTGACTTACATTTCAAATGGCAGCTATGTGAAGAAACAGACTTATACTTTGTCAACGTCTCGGTGAGGAGACCTTGTCTAAGAGCAGCCTCTGTTAAACAGCTGTTCTCCATGACCAGGTAGACCTTTGGTTGGCTGGAAAAAACATCCTGCAACATTTTGGTTTTCTTGATTTTTTTGTGGGTTACAGTTTTTTTCTCCCTCTTATTTGAACATGCCAGTCACATTCAGGTCAACGGCTTCTGATTACAAAACCACAAAATAAAACAAACATAAACAATGGTCCCGATTTAGCAAAAAGAAATCTTTGTGTGGGTAGGGAAGTGTCCGAGGACACCAAGAGTAACTTATCACTGCAAGAGTCTAGCAGGGACAAATCTACTGATAGTGTTAACCTGAAATAGTCAACAAAGTTATGTATACCCCTGCCTTACACTGCTTGATAGACCTTAATGGCACAGCAATTGGAGGAACTTCTAGTTCTTGACTTACAAAAAAAAGGGCAGGAATGATTTAAAAGATGACATACGAGAACAAAGAACATTGACTTTCCAACCAACGAAGCTGCCAAAAAGATGATCCCAACACTACAAATCACAGTTGGAATAACCCACCAACATCGATCAGTAAACGGAGATTTCAAAAATAAAACATCCGAAAAGTACAAAGAATCAAACTAAAATAAGTTATAATAAGACGTTTCCAACCTCGCTAAGTCGTGCGTTCGTACACATGTAGGCCAAGTAAAGCGGTAATGATTGTGTCATCCTCAATGGCTAAACCCCAGTATCAGACGTCTTCTCCGCGTGGATAGGTAATCGATTACTATGGTCTACAACAAAGCCACACAGCAACAAAAAGTATACAATGACATGATGATTCCTTCAAACATCCGAAGTATGACAGTATTTGCACAGTATATTTATCACGGCGAATAACGGGTTATAAAGAGTCGTGATGCTAGACGTTTACAAAATAGCAAACATTGACAACTGTGTGAGCAGCTGCTCCAGCACTGTGTGTGTGTGTGTGTGTGTGTGTGTTTGTTTTCCCCTGGGCTGGCAGTCAGTTCACTCCACAGTCACAGACTTGGCCAGGTTTCGGGGACAGTCCACCTGGATACGGAACAACAACAAAAAAGAACATCAAACATCTAGACCAGAAGAGGTGTAACTAAAGCTTGGTGCAGACGCACAAAACTTTATATCACTACAGTTAAAGCAGCTCTACCGCTGAACTTAGAGACCTGCTGAGAGACTCCTTTAGTCTACAAAACATGAAACAGTGTGGTCTGTGCTGTAGTTACATGTTGTGGATGTTTGGTAAGTCTAGGAGAGGAAGAGGACAGGATGTGATGTCTGTCTACGAGAGGAAGAGGACAGGATGTGATGTCTGTCTACGAGAGGAAGAGGACAGGATGTGATGTCTGTCTAAGAGAGGAAGAGGACAGGATGTGATGTCTGTCTAGGAGAGGAAGAGGACAGGATGTGATGTCTGTCTAGGAGAGGAAGAGGACAGGATGTGATGTCTGTCTAGGAGAGGAAGAGCGGGAGGAGGTGGGGTGACTGACATCGAAGCCTCGCAGCACGGCCAGGTGGAAGGACAGCAGCTGTAGAGGGATGACACTGAGCACGCCCTGCAGACAGTCCACACAGTGAGGCACCTTGATAGTGCGGCTCGAGTTCTTCACCGTCTCGTAGTCGTCCTTGTCACAGATCACGATGGGACGGCCCTGTTCCGGAAGCAAAACGGACCGGCGTCAGGGTTGCCCCCCCCCAGTCTTTTCATTTCATTATCATTCATTCGTTTATTGGTTTTTGTAATCGTTTTAAAAATTGGATTTGCGCCTTTAGCACAGTCAAATGTACGTGTTTACATGTACATATTGTGCGTTTCCCCTCACCTGGCGAGCGATGACTTGCTGCAGGGCGTTCTGACACTTAACGTAGGTGTGGTCCCTCATGATGATCATGATGACGGGCATGAGCTTGTCCACCAGGGCCAGAGGGCCGTGTTTAAGCTCTCCAGCCAGGATGCCTTCCGAGTGCATGTAGGTGATCTCTTTGATCTTCTACTCGCGCCCGCAAGACGTCAAAACCATGGCGGCGTGAAGGGGGGGGGGGAAAGAGACAGAAACAGAGTTTGAGAACGGGAAGGAGAGAAAAACGGAGCTTGCTATAAAGAGAGAGCGAGACAGCAACAGAGAGAGAGAGACAGCAACAGATAGGGAGAGAGAGAAAGACAGCAACAGATAGGGAGAGAGAGAAAGACATAGCAAGAGAGAGAGACAGAGACAGAGAAAGGGAGAGAGAGAGAGCCAGCGAGAGACAAGCATTCCTGACCAGAGCTCCCTCCAGGCAGGTGGCGTAGTGGTAGCCCCGGCCCATGATCAGTACACTCTTCTGCTGGTACAGCTCTGTAGCAAGGTCCTGGATCTCACCATCCAGACTCAGCACCTCCTTGATCAAGTCTGACACACACACACACACACACACACACACACACCACACACACACACACACACACACACACACACACACACACACACACACACACACACACACACACACACACACACACACACACACACACACACACACACCACACAACACACAACACACACACACACACACACACACACACACACACACACACTATGAATTCATGATGCATGCCACTTCTCAGCCAGCGATGACAACAACAACAACAATGTTTGGCAAATCTTCAGTCCTTTTGAGTAATAACCAAATCCTTACGAAAAAAACAAGCAGCTGTAATCTCCCAGGATCTGTTGAACATGATCTGTAAACAGTAACACCACTGCTGTTGTCGTGACGCACACCCTAGTTCTCTGGAAAGCTGCGTCTTCCTAACTTCTCCCTCCATCCTTCAATACCGCCCTCTCCCCTCCTCTTCATCACTCAAGATTTCTTTCCATGTCTGAGTGCGAGTGTGTGTGTGTGTGTGTGTGTGTCCAGCCCACCTGGCAGCACCCTCAGTCCCTGGATGATCTCTCTCCTTCTGGGCTGCATGGAGATCCTGTCATCACACATCAGCAGCGCAAACATAACGAGGGCCACAAACTGGCTGGTGTAAGCCTGCAGAGAGACACAGAGACACAGAGACACACACACACACACACACACAGTTATCCAAGATGTCCCCAGGTAACCCATCCAGCTATTGTTCTCCTGCTGAGAGGTGAGATAAGAGACAAGACTGCGCCTGACCAAACAAAAGGAAGCACAGTCCAACATCCAGCTACGGCAGCCAGAGATGACGACAGCTTGGCCCACAGACTGGACCTCACAGGCCTGGGCTGGAACTCACTGGCTTGGTGTGGACCTCACCGGCCCGGACCGGGCCTCACAGGCCTGAGCTGGGCCTCACCGGCCTAGGCTTGGCCTCACAGGCCCAGACCGGGCCTCACAGGCCTGAGCTGGGCCTCACCGGCCTGGGCTGGGCCTCACAGGCCCGAGCTGGGCCTCACCGGCCTGGGCTGGGCCTCACCGGCCTGGGCTGGCTCTCTGCAGCCAGTTGTTAATATGGACCAGATGAGTGCAGGCTGCAGGACAGGGCTAAAGAGGACCGTTGGACTGTGAGGATCTGAGTCAGACTCCACCCACCCATGAGGATTAACGGACGGCTGACAGTAAAGCCTTCCACTTCTACATTAGCATGCCCCTGCTGGTGAGCCGACGCCAGATGAACGCCCCTCACATTAAGGTCCTTGTCTGTCATGCAGGTCCTGCGTCACACCCCCTCCTCCTGGCTTCTCTCTTGAGGGAGACAGCGTCACGCCTCTTCAAGAGGAGCCAAGTCGTTTGACGGGTCCCACTGGAGAGGGCGGCGCTTGCACCACGAGCCACAGTTCTCTCTCTCTCTCCCCATTTCTCTCTTTTCCCTCTCTCTCTCCACGCTAACCTCAGGCAGTCCCTACTCAACCACATCCTTGCCATCGGTTGTCATGGTGGCGTGTTGGACTGGTGCCAATGCTGAGGTCTTCGCTCTGTGTAGAAGCCTCTTCGCCCCGCTTCGTGCGTCTCCCTGAAGTGTCCCTCAACAGTGACACCTGCAGAGTGTGTCAGATGTCCCACTCTGTCACCATGAAACAGTCAAGTTCTTCGACAAGTCAAGGAAGAAGGATGTCCTCAATCTACACCTCATATCCAGCTCTGCAGAAGCCTGATAACAACCATTCATTTGAATGAGGTGTGCTGAAGCAAGGAAACGTTCTACACATAGGGAACAGTGGGCCCTGAGGACCAGGGCTGAAGATCGCTGCTCCAGAAGGACAAGAGATTAAACGCTGATCTGCTTCCCTGGCTCTGCTCCTAGCTACGCTGGATCTGGACTGCTCATTCCTGGAGCTGCGAGGCAAACAAGACATCTACAGAGGCACTGGGAGACCTCCGCCAGGCCGTAAAGGGTGGGCAGCTCAGAGGTGTGAGCTAGGGCCTTGGACCAGGATCCCCCACCCGTCAAAAATGGCAACCCCCCCCCCAACCTGGCAACTTCCAACCTTGCAACCCCCCCGGCCTGGCAACTTCTAACCTGGCAACCCCAGCGCCTCTCTGTGTACAGTAAGGGTGGGAGGGAAGAGGGAGGCATGTGGATCATTGCTTTCACAAGAGTGGAGATGAGAATATCAGGCTTTTAAAAGCGACACTCCCAGAATGAAATATGAAGAGCTCCTTAACACAGTTCCTATTCACATTACGTTTTCGTTACAGGGTGACCCACATACAGCACTGGTATTCACACTCCACATTAACAAGAAGAAACCCACCAGAACAGGAAATGGGCACGACCCTACTTCCCCTATAATAATGATGACATACAGCAGGGTTGCTATGCCGTCGAACAGACCGACGCCGTGGGAAACCGTAACTTGCGACACACCATCCTGTTTCCACTGACTGTCACCAAGACCAGCTCGTTGAACTCCATGCCCCTCCATGCAACACGACCAGAGCAGAGCAGCAGCGTCACATCTCTCCACGGATCTTCATCTCAGTGAAAAACAGGGATGTTTCCCAGCTCCTCTGATCTGCCTGGATTTGTCCTCAGAGTGTGAGGTAACCGGCATTATGTTTCTCCAGCTGATCTGGTCCACCAGACAGGGTTTGAGGGATGGGGTGCTGGAGAGAGACTGCTCTGCTGAGGGAATACTGGCAGCTAACGAGGTGAGAACTCAGACGACTGACTGGATGACGCTGCTGCAATATGAACCCTCGTAGATTCAGAAGTACGATCAGAGTTACTTTAATAACATTCCCCCAATATAGCTGCCTTTCAAAACAGCCTGTACGTAGATAAACAAGTATTTCTATCAGGAATGTGACTTAGATGCAGCATTGTCATTGACAATACAACGTCCTCCCCCTCATCACCTTGGTGCTGGCCACGCCTATCTCTGGCCCGGCGTTGATGTGGACGCCACAGTCGGTCTCCCTGGAGATGGAGCTGCCCACTGTGTTGGTGATGCCTACAGTCAGAGCTCCTCTCTCCTTACAGTAGTGCAGGGCCATCAGGCTGTCTGCTGTCTCCCCTGTGGTAGCAGGACACCAGTCAGTCATCTAAATATCTAAATATGTACTGTACAAATGTCAACTTATTAAACATCTCTAAATCACATCACTAGACAAGTCTAGTGGGGATATTTACTTTTAATCATTCGGGTTTTTTGCGTACAAAATCAAATGGGAAATCAAATGTTTTTGGCAGCGACACTGAAGTCATTTTGAGTCACTGTAGGAGTGGCTGAGCCTCATCTCCAGCTTCACGGTTGCCCAGGTGACAGCAGCTCTCACCTGATTGGCTGATGAAAAAGCAGACGTCGTCTCTGAACACGGGAGTGTTGCGGTCCAGGAAGTCGCTGGCCAGCTCCACCATGACAGGAAGCTCGGTCAGCTCCTCCAGCACCTGGCGCGTCTGGAGGGAGGAGGGCAGGGGTCAGTACCACACACACACACACACACACACACACACACACACACCGGGAGGGACTCACCGCCACACCAGCATGGTAGCTCGTCCCGCAGGCTATAACGATCAACCTACGACAGCGCTGGATCTCCTTGATGTGATCTTTCAATCCACCCAGCGTCACTGGAGAGGTAAACGCACAACTGTTACAACCTCACCTCCACCAAGAGCATCCAGTTCTATTCACTTCCTTAGGAACAATATGGACTGCTCTTTGACCTCTGTGACCCGAGAGCAAGGAGTGGCAGGTTCAAATCCCCTGAACGTCGCTGAGGGTTAAACCATCTGCTAAACAAATTTAAATGTTGTGAATCCTAAAGGACGTTCAAGAAAGCCGGATCACTGTGATGGAGAACGCCACCCAAAATACTTAAAGGCATGTTTTCATGGTGAAGGAATCCTAGATAGGCATGAAACGAGGGGCGGTGTCGGTGTCACGGTAACGAGGCGTCAAATCTCCCTCTCCCCCGTCCAGTGGAAACAACCCCCCCCCTCCGCCTCCCCCACTCCCCTGACCTGTGTTGTCATCGAAGTTAATCCGGCCTCTCATGGTGTTGAACACAGACTCCGGCTGCTCAAAGATCTCCTTCTGCATGAAGGAGCTGTAGTTCCCTGGGAAAGTAAGACACAGTCACTCAGCACTCGCTCACAACCAGCACCTATCAGCAGGGGGAGCGACACTGGAGCTTATATGGCGTGTTCGTTGATGCGGGCCTTCATTAATGCGTGTTGTTATTGTAACTGGAATCCAATGTAAGCTTGTACAGTTAGATAATGGGGAAGTGGGACTGTGAAATCACAATGACCTTCAGTAGTTTGGCCTTTATTTCAGCCTGCGTAATCAGCAACCATCCAAGACTTGGTGAAAACAAAACAAACCTGCAGATGGATGATGTTCTCAAAGTCGCGTGACTGTTTGTCACGGAGATATATGACTGTTTTGCAGGCTGCCACAGTAATGTGGGTCATGTGAATGAGGTTATTTCAGCAGAGCTTCTGGGAGGAGAAGCTGGGGTGAGAGGGGCTGGAATGACGGGCCAGCAATGGAATGTTTCCTGGACGGCTCCTACAGGTCCCTCGACGCCCTCTGGTGGAGGACGGAGGAAGCGCAGCACAGACACCTTGTGCTGCTCCAACACTTTCACCTCCATCTCCTTTCTCCTCCCCTTTTCTCCTCCCTCTCTGCCCCGCCCCCCCCGCCCCTCCTCACCCTTCATAATCTGCTGCAGCTCCAGCTGCAGGGTCTGGATGGCGCGAGCGGGGTGGTCCCCCACCGTGCGCTTGATGCGGTGGATGGACAGGCGGCCGTCCGTCACCGCCGCCACGTCGTCGTCCTCCAGGAAGATCACGCGGTTCGTGTGCTCGATCACAGCACTGCCGTGGCAACAGAGAAGCGGCGGGGCGGGGGGGGGGCGACACACAACATCAAACAACCTGTCGACACTCTCGACTGAAACAACGGTCCTATAGTTCCAAGCTGCTGAAGGACTTTCAAGCGAGTGAGCTTCAGATACGGACCTGGCATCTGAGGCAAAGTAGTACTCCACAGCCTTCTTGTCCACGGGGAAGAGGCAGGTGTCCTGGTCCACCCGCGGCAGGCTGCTGCAGCTCTTCTTGTCCTTGCCAGCTGAGAGGAGAGGGGGAGAAACACCATGGAGCTCAACTTTGCTCGTCCTCAGTAGGACTACAGACACAGAGCGAGACAGTCAGAGACGAAGAGGGAGGGACAGAGAGAGAGGGGGGGGGTGGAGAGAGACAGAGAGAGAGAGAGAGAGACACATACACACACACACAGAAAGAGAGGGAAGGAAGCCGGACTTACTGGAGCGGTATAGGATAGGGATGTGGTCGGTGGAGAGCTTGTGGTCACTTCTGACAGCAATCAGGAGAGGCCCTCCCCTCCTAGAAGGACAGGCAAGCACAGACCCTCAGGAAACATGGCCTTCCCTTTGGTTTGCTGCAGAGCTGCTATACTGACATCGCATTAGCAACCGCTGGACTGGCGAGACCAAATCGATCAATCACCTTGGACAAACAAAAGGTTCTGAAGGTATACCTGGTGCCGACCGCCTCCCCTGGGTAATGGACGCTCTTGAAGACCAGGACAAAAGCTCCTTCCTGGAAGAAGAGAGCAGCACGCTGTAAACCAGCCCCTCGCCGTTCTCCTTCCTCCGAGGAGTCGTTGTCATGATTACTGGTTGACTGGAGACCATCTTACCAGCTGTTGAGTCACCCTCTCCACTAGAGTAGCAAAGCTGATGTCGTCACTTTCCCTGTTGTCGTACATGTACTTCACCAGCTTGGCGATGGTCTCCGTGTCTGTCTCTGACTCAAACTCGTAACCTTTGCTTTCCTTTGAACGGGAAAATGTGGGTCAGCGTTGGTGTGAGGAACTCGTAAAGCCGTCAAAAAATTGTTATTTGTGTGTGTGTGTGAGTGTGTGTGTGTGTGTCCCTCACCAGGAATTTCCTCAGATCTTTGTAGTTGGTGATGATCCCGTTATGAATGACGATAAACTCTGTAGATGAAAGATTCCGTTATAGAATGCTCTGTAATCACAGGGAGAGCCAGAGGGAAGACTCTGGCATCGGTGTCAACAAGCATCTGTCAGCGTCTGAATTCTAGCTATCCTTCTGACATGCTGGGGCAGAGCGTTGCTGGTCCACCCTGACGGACCGTCTCCAGGACTGACCGTTGCTCTTGTCTGACCTCTGGGGGTGGCTGTTCACAGGGCTGGGGGCACCGTGGGTCGCCCAGCGGGTGTGGGCAATGCCAAAATGGATGTCAAACTCCACATCCATGTCAAGGTCCTGCTGCTCTGTAAAAACACACGCAGAAATACGCAACTTGATGACAAAGGAGAACACACTTTGAAGGGGGGGTGGGGGGATGTTTTGATACATTTGGAAAAGAAGTACTCATAAAAAGGCTTCATTTCTTACTGTGGATCTCGTTATCCAGAGCCTGGACTTTCCCGCTCTGCTTGATCATCTGAATGGATCTGGCATTGGTCTCCCAGTCCTTCCCGTTCCCGCTGTCAAACGCCACACCTTTAATTAAAGAGGACAAAAGGTCAAGAGACGCCCAGAAGGGGCAGAACAAGCAGCCAGTCAGGACCAGCAGGACCGTGTTGACACAAGGCCATTCTGGCCCTCTCACCTGCGGAGTCGTAGCCACGATACTCCAGGCGACGCAACCCCTTCAGCAGGATCTCCAGGATCTCTCCCCGGGTCCGGGCCACGTGGTAGTTCAAATAAGCAAAGATTCCTAAAGGGGGGTGAGGGTGGGGTGGGGGGGACAGAGACAAGATCAGGGGACTAGAAGGCAACATGTGACTGGGTGAACAATCGGACGTACATTGAATGAAGTGAATCGTATTGCCTATTGACTTGCTCAGCCCACAGACATAAAGCAATGAGGTCAATCCTGCCCAGACACCCACTATTAAGCTTGTGAATACATCACTCCCCCCCCCCATGTGACTGGGTGAACAATCGGACGTACATTGAATGAAGTGAATCGTATTGCCTATTGACTTGCTCAGCCCACAGACATAAAGCAATGAGGTCAATCCTGCCCAGACACCCACTGATTAAAGCTGTGAATTACATCACTCTCCCCCCCCCCCCCCCCCCCCACCCTCCCCCCCCCCCCCCCCCCCCCCCCCCCCCCCCCCCCCCCCCTCGCCACCCCCCCCCCCCCCCCCCCCCCCCCCCCCCCCCCCCCCCCCTCTCAATCTCTTTCAGCTCAAGTATTCGTTTGAAGAACAGAGCTGGGTCAACAAAAACAAGACTCCTCCCCCCCCCCCCCCCCCCCTTCAGAAAAGGAAACATTCATTTAGGGACTGCCAGTATAGCTGACAAACCAAGGCAACAGGACAGACCCGTTTTACACAAATAGAAACTCTAGACAGCTTATGTAAATCATTGATGTTTGAAGGCGTTTCTCTTCTTGATCACCGTTTGGGAAGGGCAAGTAATACGTCACATAGCAAGTCACACCCGCGCAGCCATATAGCACATACCCTTTGGGTACTGAGATACTGTGAGTGCAAGATGGTTTCCGGCAAGACTAAGGAGCTTTCCAATGTTTCGCTTAAAAAAAATAGATTGTGGTAGGTAGATAACCTCTATCAAAGAGCTGTCATCTTATCTGTCTTCTCGTAACTTCAAGTAGGAAGAAGATTAAGATCATAACCACCTTTCTTGAATTACGCAGTAAAACCTCACCTTTTGCCATATCTTATTGACACAGACGGTTTAGGGCTTCAACCAGTGGTTAAAATGTGTCCCATTTCCAGTTTATCACCACAATAACAAGAAATAACAAACCTCGTTTTGTCTGTGAACACAGTATAGTCTACGTTATAAATATTGATAGGGTATCATCTGAAGATTCCCAGGAAGTTAAGACGACGCTCAATGGAAATATTGTGCGGACTGAGTACACAGTGGGTCAGTGGAAAATAAAGACAGGTCTGTTCTGTGCCACTCAGTATGGGCAGTATCGCAACAGAGGCCTTATTGAAACGTGCAGCGCACCGTCGGAAGAAGGGAGGTAGGGCCACTGGTCATTGCCAGGTGGGGTGTAGACAAGACCCAACTTTGTTTTAGAGTTGAAGTACATTCTGCACGACATTACAAACACTAAGATAGCAGTAGTACGGTAAGGGCATCTATTTGCAGTGTTCCCAACCGCCAGTGTTTTGTTATGTCCTACCTCAGATAGCGGTGACAGTGAGAGAAGCCAGTGTTCCTCAATATCAGGTGAGTTATCTGGGTCCCGTCCTCGAAAAAGGTTCACGCTAACCCTTGCTAACCTTATCCCATGACCATATACGGGTAACATTTCGCTTTGGAGAAATGAACCATGGCACGGAATTGAAAGTGTACTGTTTGGACACAAACGGCGCGGATCGTATGATACTAGTCTCATCCAGCTACCTAAAAGCTCCGACAAGGAGTCAGGGAGCCAGCTAGTGGTGCTAACGAGATGCCGACTAAGGAGTCGATCAAGCCGTAGCTGGTGGGACATGCTTCCAATGCATCCATGTTTGACCAACGACAGACCTGTATATCCTGTCAATGAACTAATTGAAGAGAGTGCTGACACAACTGTTGGAATAATGAGCACAGCTAGTCTGACTAGCGAGATGCTGATCATGGTGTAGTATTTGGATAAGGCTACTTGGAGCGGAACAGTAGCATGTTCATTCTGAATACGATGGTATACCCTCGTAATAGACACATTCATACAATGGATAGACTATAGCTAAGAGGGTTAAGCAATGGCTAAAATAACACCAAGTCAAACATGAGCGTCCATTCATTTAAATGGCACCAGTGCTGCCGGCTAACTGTTAGTGTGTTAGCTTTAACTTTGGTTTGGCTGGTAAATACAAAATCAGAGTCTTAGCTAGAAAACAACAAACTACATAGTTTACACATCCTACAGAATACATATTAATATAGCAACCTCGCTACATTCCAGTTGCATGTCTAGCGTGTAAATAACCCAAAGGAAACACAACAATGTAGTAGCTTACTTACCACACATGTCTACGGTTAGGAAAGCAACCTCGCAACTACTGTACGACTCACAACAGAACTACACTTTGGCGATTTAGACTGTCATAACGGACCCGCCCCCCTCCAATTGTATTGGACAAGGGCTAAGGACTCCACTCAAAGCGCTACTACGATTGGTGCAAATGTGTCACCTGCCAATGCGCATATATCAGACGTGGCAGGATCCACATATCCGTGGTGGGCGTGAACAATAACGCCATGTTTATGCGTCGTCATGCAAAACGTAAGAATCGTTTTAATTTAAGATCAAATTTCAACAACATTAAGATAACTGTATAGTGTTGTAGAAATGATCACCATAAATTTTCATAAAATGTTTACGGAAAAATGTACGTGCTTGTTTCCCTTCACTTCCTGTATTACAACGATTGGTGGGTGGATGACAACATAATCTGACCCCATGTGTAGTTCGTAACAAGGCAATATTGCCGCTATCTGATTTCACAGGTAGAGTCACTAAAATAAGGGATCCGTTATAATTTATGTAAATACATGGGATGTTTTCAATTTGTATAACCGATTTCTGTTTTAGAGCTACACTTTACTGTGTGATTTCAATAAATCAGTTTCTCATTTCTTAAATCCCTGTGGCATCTAATCCATGAAAGCACTGTCTGTTTGGGACAGAACACAAAACACCTAGAAGGAAAGAGACTGAAAGAAATACTTATTTCAATACACTATATTTACATTAAACAGCAAATGTCTGTTAAATATGGATGGATGTTGGTGTGTCTGATATATAACACTTATATGGTTGGTAATGATTTACAGTAGGTACACAATATGACAGTCTAAGATTATGACCACAATGTTAGACTACTTGAAATCCAGTCCTCTGGAGGCTGAACTTAACAACCTGCGAGGAAACTAAAAATACCCAGTTTACTTCAGGTATCCCATCCCATTTCACCCAATTCATGTCCAGAGTAGCAGCCAATCATCTGCCAAAGTCGCTATAGGCCAATGATCGTAAAAAGCAACCATGCCAGAGCCACTGCTAGTATTGAAGCCTGTATGATGTTCGGGTTGTAAGAGACAGTCCAGAGGGGCCCCTAGGGAGGTGTTTCAGAGAAGATGGGTTCCTCCTACACTTGGCCCTCCACGACTCCTTCCTCTTCATCTTTCACCTGAAGCACACAATCAACGTTAGGACGACGGAGAAACATTCCACATGGCGAAGATGCAAGCGATCAGCGCGCCGCCACGAAGGCTTGGCGCCCGCTGACGTTTCTCAGCGGCGACGCTCACCTGCTCCACGCCTTCTACTTCAGGGACGTAGAACTGCAGCATGTTCTGGATGCCGCTCTTTAAGGTGACGATAGAGCTGGGGCAGCTGGTGCAGGAGCCCTGTAGCTGCAGCTTCACGATGCCGTCGTCGAAGCCTCGATACAAGACGTCTCCGCCATCCTCCTGGACCGTGGGCCTGAGGAGAAGGTGGAGTTTAACCCTTGTGTTCTCCTCAGGGGCCACCACAAGGGTCAAGTCTAACCCTTGTGTTCTCCTCAGGGGCCACCACAAGGGTGGAGTCTAACCCTTGTGTTCTCCTCAGGGGCCACCACAAGGGTGGAGTTTAACCCTTGTGTTCTCCTCAGGGGCCACCATGACACGAAACTATGTTTCATGCGCACACACGCACACCCACAATGAGACAATCAGATTTGATTGTGTTTGATTGAACTCAGAGAAAACTAAATCTCTCTGATTCATGTGCAGCATGGCTGTTTTACTAAACTGTTTCATTTCAGGGTTGATGGCGGGGACCTCTTTGACCCTTAGGACAGGGAGAGTTGCAGAATATGAAGAGAACACGAGGGTTAAAGGGATAGACCATTCAAAATACACCATCAAGCATCCCACTCAAAAGGAAATAACCCATGCATTTCACTAATAAGAACCGTATTAGCAGTCTTGAGTCATCTGGGTGCGATTAGCATGTTTAGAACTGTCACCTGATCCTGGTGTCCAGGAGTTCCTTGATCATAGCAACGACTTCGTCATCATCATCCGAAGGTTCTGCAAAGCAGGTAAACACAAAACGATGAGCCAATCTCTTTGGGAAGATTATTTGGGGCCTGGAATGGATTTCCTAGCGTCTCTTGCCTGTGTCTGCTCGAGGGGTCCCCTCCTCGTTGATAACAGGAAGACCCGAAGCAAAGAAGTCCATAACGGCAGCGAATACATCTGGTTTGATTACCTTCCACTCCAGGTCTAAACCAGTCTACAAAAAAGATGGAGAGGTTTGATTAATATCACACTGCTACACATTAGCGCTAGCATTGGGTCATTTTTGTGTGTGTTACCTTGGTTATGGTGATGAAGTCAGGACCCAAAAACACACCTTTGACCCCATCAATTCGGAATAACTGCCTGTAGAAAAACAGAAGAGACAATCTCAGCTTGTTTTCCAAGATACGTAAGAACTCACACCTCTTGAATGACTATTTTTTGTATTTTATTTTGTAAGTGGATTTAGTTAAATGGCCTTTAAGAACACATACCTGGCTAGCGGGGAACAGTAAGCGTCTCTGGGGCCAGCAAAATCCATCGTTCCTCCTTCAAGAACTTTGCAGCCAGGCAGAAACTTCAAACTATTTGGGTTGGGCGTGTCTTGAGTCTGAATAAACATGGTCCTTACTGGAAAGAGAGTGTTGTCGAAAAAAATGATTCACTTGGAACTTGTTAGAACCAGACTTTATCCACAGTGAAGACAAACTCTACTTATGGCACATACCAGGAACGGCAGAAAAAGGAGATTGTGGATGTGAATATCTCCTCGTCAGTCCTCGGTGTTGTGAAGTCCATTGCGACCCAGCGCTCTGATACCCACGTACAGCAAGACTGGAGGACGTTTCGAAACATGCTATTTGATCATTGGTCATTCAATATTGACAGCCGGCATAAAACAAGGCAAAGTATCTAAAATACAGACACAGCAATGCAGCACTTGTATAAAGACTTCAGCTAGTCTGACAAAATATCTGCGTCAGATCCGCTTATGAAAGTGGTTTAGACTAGCTTAAGCTAACATGCTAGCTGTCAAAAAGCTGTTAATACGTCAACGAGGCATGACATGTGCTATAAATATATTTACATGTACTTCCACAACTTAGTAAATAGGTGACTTCGGGTCGACGACATAACTTACGGGCTTGAAAGTCTTGCAGAGATCCGTAACAACCTCCCGACCTGTCTGTAAGTCGCCATGTTTGTGATGGTTGTCGAGCTTACTGTATGCACCTCTCGACGCTGAGCGCATTACTGCCCCCAACAGGCGGGGAGGAGAATAATCTTTAGTTCATCGATTGTGTTCATGTATTACACGGAGCCAAGCTTGACCAGAAGACGAGACCTAAGACCGGTCTTAGGCAGCTACAAACGTACGGGTGTCAGCAGCAGAGGAACACTCCCTAGCCTGCTGAGAGAAAGCCCAGTGTTGTGTTCAGATATCTAGATGTCAGGTCCTCTGAGCCAGGAAGGAACGCATGCAGTACTGGACTTTGACCAGGGTGGTGCACACTTTGCCCCACCACACTTTGACCAGGGTGGTGCTAGAAAACAGAAGGGGGCACTAACCCAGAAACCAACACACCCAGAAACCAAAAGGCCTGGAAATAAACTGTTTAACTGGGTCCAACTCCAGATAATATGTGTTGTGTGTGTGTGTGTGTGTGTGTGTGTGACCACATGTGTGTGATACAAACAAGATCAGCAAGAGAAGGGAAATGATGACAAACAAATTCTGGCTTACATTCATTTAATAATATTTGTATGACTTACAACACATCATGGTTTTCATCAAAGGCAAGCTTTAGATGACTCAAGTACTTTGATATGGGCGCCATAGTTTTTAGCAGGTCGGGCTTATTGTTGAATGAGATGCCACCCCTTTCCAACAAACTACAGCAAAGAACGCGAGTGTTCGCAAAACTGTGCCACCACAACCAATGCATTTTGTGGAACACACAATCATGGCCGATGCAGTCTTCATTTGCACAGCAAAACTGCCCAACAGTGAAGATAAGACTTGATATACACTCGAATGAAGTAAAAATGAAACTCAAAATCGGTTCCTTTCAAAGCAGCAATTGTCATTGTGCTTCACAGGAAACAGCCGTGGGTCTCTGCAAAGGTCCCCTTCACCTCATCATTGAAGTACGCAATAACAAGTGCTTCAGATTCTACTCTACAACAGCCATTCAGAAAGCATACCAATCTCTCTACCATACCATAGTGAGTTTCAGGCCGCGACCAGTCGCCACGGGTTACGTTAAGACGCGGAGATAAGCGACTGCTTCAAGTGAAGGTACGGAGCCAAAGCGTCTGTCTGCGGAGGAGCTCAAACACGTTCCGGAAGCCCGTCCCATCTACGCTTGAAGGGCGAGCAGGAAGTGATCCAGTGCTGACGAAGGAGGCGGAGCTCGGAGCGACCGTGCACGAGCAGCTGGGAGAGGAGTGTGATCCTGAGCCGGCGCCCACGGGGCAGAGATGACCTGCAGGCCTGCAGCCGAGGGGAGGAGCAGATACGACCTGCAGGCCTGCAGCCGAAGGGAGGAGCAGATACGACCTGCAGGCCTGCAGCCGAGGGGAAGAGCGCCCTCGTGTGGACAGGGGCTGAAGAGTTCAAGGCCTCAGAGGAAGTGCCTGTAGTATTGTAGGTTTTCTCCATGACTGTGCTGTCACCATGTCACCAAGACCAACAGACACGCACACACACACACACGCGCACACACACACGCACACACAAAGTGACATTTATACAAGCATATTTTGTGAAACGCCATCACTTGGTACACCTTTTGAGGGCAAACTTGCATAACGTACATGTCAAAGATGCGTAAGGCCGACATAATACATGGAGTGAGATTGGACATGGATATACCCTCAAAAAACAACAACACCGTTTTGTGATTTCAGCAATGTCGGTGACAGAATAGAAAATCAAAAGGACCACATAAACACAGGACATGATTAATGACGAATCAAAACTGCTAAAATATCTCCTCACAATTCATCACATGTGCAACGTTATCCAGCACCTGATTATTACCATACATAAATGATCAACATGTAACAGCACTGTGGCAGTGTTACATTGCTGTTGTTCTACCAAGTACAACGATGAAATGAAACATTGGAAAAATACAATATGATTCAGACTCATAAAAAGAAGTCTCATTGTGGGTGTGCTAGTACAGCAGGGTTGACCAGTGCTCCTGGGTGATGGTAGTTAACTAACAGAAGAATGGTTGTCACAGTAACTGACAGGGGAATGGTTGTCACAGTAACAGGACTCGCCGTTGCCGGGATTGGAAAGGAATTTGATGTGGCTGCTGATGGGGAAACTTGTAGGAATGGTGGAAGGAAGGAGGAAGGAAAGGAAACGAACATCTCCTGGAGGCCCCTAGTGTAGCTCTCTTCATCAGTAAGAACACGCTCGAATAGAAAAACTAACTGAGGTAGGCAAGAAATAAACAACAAGGAAAAACCCCCGATCCCAAACCACCATCTCTACCACCCCTTAATGTCTGCATGACTAGAACATGAAAGTATGACAGGATCCAGCACAGAGATAACTGAGATCGAACTGAACCTCCTTATTCTAACTGCGGCGGGAAAGTGCTTTCGACTGGCTGCTTTCAGTCAAGTCACCGTCAAGTCAGTTTAGGGTGGAACGAGCGAATTCCATGCAGTCCTACAGCCCAGCCTAGATGCCAGGGTGCAGCATGCAGCGTGCCAACTCTACTTTAGTGCTCCGTGGCAACGGCTCCAACACTCCTCTGCTTCCCAGCCCCCCCCCCCCCCCCCCCCCCCCCCCCCCCCCCTCCCACCCCCAGACCCCCCACCCCCAGCCCCCAGCTCAGGGTTTGTCCTGCGGGGCCCTGAGGTGGAAGGGTGCGGAGACAAAGGGGTCAACGGCAGCGTTCACCTCAGAGTTCCACGAGTGCCCCGGATGAGCCGTGCCCAGGGCAGCCTGCCTGTTCCCACCGGAGGAAACCCTGTGGGACGGCTGCTGCTGTGGGGGCACGGGGCCCTCAAAGTGCCGGGAATACTTGGCCAGGGCCTGGGGTCGGAACGGCTGGCAGGCTACCTGGTCCAGGAGGGCCTGTTCAGGGTGGATCATGGCTGGGTACTGGTGCTTTGGCTGGGAGGGCTGGCCGACGCCCCCTGTGGCCTCCTTCCTCTTCCCGAAGGGCGCCTGGAGGAAGACGTCAGGGTGGGCGTGAACCACGGAGGCGGGGCGGACAAAGGGGGCGTTGGCGAACACGTCGCCGGTTTCTCCTTGTCCAATCCGGAAGGGGGCTTTAGAGAACACGTCAGGTGGGGGCACTGACCCCAGGTTCGTCTGCTTGGGGGGGCCGGGGGCCGGCTGGTGGGAGGGGGTGGAGGGTAGAGGCTGAGGCAAGGGTAGAGGCTGAGGCAAGGGTAGAGGCTGAGGCTGGGAGGGGAAGTCAGGAACCTCCTCTTCCTCCTCTGAATCAGGCAGGAGAGGCTGGGAGCCGCTGCAGTCCGGGGCCCCTGCAGAGTGGTTCTCCACGGTCCCTCTCCCCTGGCCCTCGGCCCCGGCTCTCTCTAGCTCCTCCTCCTCTTCGTCTTCGTCACTGGAGTGGACGCAGTCCTGCGGCGCTCCGAGGCTGTCTTCTGGAAGTTCCGCCTGGCGGCCCTCAGTCAGCACAGCGTAGCCGTTGGTTTCCCCTGCAGCCTCTGAAGGGAACACAGGAGAGACACCACTTCAGACGCCACAAAGACAGTTTCGGAATGGCTTGAAAATCAGCTGTAAGGGAAACGGCTTGAAAAGCAACAGTGGAAGGTCCTTCGGTACGGATCCGAAGCGACGCCAATGACACAAATCTCTGCTCTACGCCAGAAAACATCACGGAAGCAATACGAGCAGCTAAATGGACCCGACAGCGACAAGCCAGCACAGCACAAATCCTTTCAAAACAACAGAACTGCTCTCTACGACACAGCTGAAACACCACACACAGCAACAAGCAAAACAACAGAATTGTAACGCTACAACATCGAATTATCTAATCCCCCCCCCCAAAAAAAACAAAAAAAAGGAAAAGTTCTGGAGACTTTGTTAGAACAGGCTTCCTTCAACAACCCACATGAAGACAACTGCTTAGGAACGGTTTCTATGGGAGCAGCAAAGTCCATTACAGTCGTTCTTGTTGTGCACGTTCCAAAAGAACGCAGGAACCTACGGAGGAGCCAAGGGGATGGTGGAACAGAGAGAACATTCTGGAACTCCAGCAGAGTTAAGAGGTCGACAGTCAAGACAGACACAGACAGGCAGACGCACAGACAAGTCGCACACAGACAGACGAGGCAGACAGGAAACAGACAGGAAACAGACAGGAAACAGACAGGAAACAGACAGAGAGACACGCACACACACAGACAGGAGCAGGAACAGGGCCAGTCTTACCTTAGCCGTGCTGGTAGCAGGAGTTATCTGAAGGCTCCAGAGAGAGAGGGTTAGTGGCAGCGACAGCAGCCCAGCCAGACCACAACACAGCAGAGGAGGATGCGAGTGAGGGGGGTGGGAGGTGGGGGTGAGGGGGTGAGTGGGGTGGAGGGGTTGGAAGCTGGTAGATCCCCCCCCCCCCCGAAAGTACCGTCACACCTACACCAGTGAACCCTAGGACTACAGAGAGACGTTGGGGGCCCCGGGGAAGATGCTGGGTGAGGTGGAATCAGTCACAGGAAAGAGCTTTCCTTCCTGAGGTGTCACATTCAGCAAGCATGGAAAAAAAAGACCCCACGTAGACGGCAGAGCGTTCAAGTCACACATTTACATGTTTATTTCACGTCCCTTTCATTTCCACTCCATTTTCTTGGTCTCTTGGTCATAAAAATAGAAGGTACACACAAGATAATAACCGCTGACTCGTGTCAAACGGTTTCGACGTTGTCAAATCGAATACGCTTTGTTAGCGTCTTCTCCCAGTCAACACACTAGGACACCAGTTTCACAGCAACACAAGTCAAACTCTACTGGCAAGGCTATAGGACTAAATACAGCACTGTGGTGTCTAAGGGCCATGTTAAGCATTACTGCAGAATTGCATAGGTTAGCCACACTAAAACCTGCAAATAACAGAACTGGACATGATGTGAACTTGGGTCAAAAAACAACAGGGGGGGGGGGGGAGAATATATACATTTGACTTTGAACATCTAACCCACACAATCTTTACAATCGGTAGAATGTGCAGGGGTTGAACTAAGCTTTTACAAGATGTAGAGGAAAGGGGGGGGGAGGGGGGGGCGATCTAATCAGACTTATTTCAAAGAACAAAAAAGAGGAGCAACTTTAACTTAAAGTATATCCTATCGCACTTGCAACATTTCAATAGAAATGCGTCTAGGGTCCGATCTGGTTTTGATATGCGTCTCTCTCTCCGTGCAGGGACGTGGACTAGGCCACAGCCAGTCCACCAACACTTTGGTTCCGTTTTCAGCTATCTGATAAACCTGCGCAAGCCTGTTCAGTTTCAATTGTCGATGCTATAAAGGCAGCCAAGACGATGATGGGATCGGGGAGGGAGCAGAGACAACAGAGGTATCAGGAAGGTGACTTCCGTCATGAGCCCCTGGGGGACTGGGGGGGGGGGGGGGGGGGGGGGGCTAACTATGCAAATTCAACCACAAAAACAGGACCAAACCGGTTCATCAAAAAAGGGCGCAAGCACAGTTGACCTGGGAGCCCTGCGTGGATGGACCGATGTGATTGGCTGCTTCTCTACACTCAAGACAACGGGGACGGTACTGTCTATCACGCGACGCGAGACGTGGAAAGATCACGACATTAGCAGGTGGACAAAAGAGAGGGACACGGGATTGTTGCACTCTTAAAATACAGCTTCATAAAGAATACACAGAAATAATCCATTTATCAAACATTTCCTTTACAATAGTATTTCCTCGTGGATTCTTGTCACGTCACATCGATGCTCGCTTCGTACATTCGTTCTATAATATCAAGTCACACTTACTCATACCATGATATATGTCTTCTTTTTTCCCCAATTTTTAAATATCAAACACATAAGTTCCACTTTCACTACTGCTTTACAAGAGAAGTCTATAGAGAGAGACAGTGTTTCTATGTACAGAGACAGTGTTTCTATGTACAGAGACAGTGTTTCTATGTACAGAGACAGTGTTTCTATAGACAGAGACAGTGTTTCTATGTACAGAGACAGTGTTTCTATGTATAGAGACAGTGTTTCTATGTAAAGAGATAGTGTTTCTATGTACATGGGCTCTCTAGACTTTAGTGGGACAAGGGACACCTCAAGCTTGAGGTCTATGATTGGTCCAAGCAACACCGACATGTGGGTAGTATGGAGGATGGTATGGAGGGTGGCAGGGGAGGACAGGACAGGGCAGGGCAGGGCAGGGGGAGTGGATTGAATGTAACCGAATGATGTGAGTGAAAATGCACAACACAGGCATCTCAAACTAGAGAGGAAACTCCTGATTCTAGGATCCCATCTGGATCGGAAAGGTCCGGACTCTAAACGTTCAGCTATCCTGTTCTCCTTCTACGGGCAAACTTGGCCCCTTTCTCACCCTCCCTATCGATCGCTCGATCTTCAGTCAGGCATAGCTCCAGATCAACGCACAGCACCCATCACCTGCCTGGTGACCTGAAACAAGCGCACCTCTCTGCACTGTGCTGGCCACGCCCATTAACCCTACATCACCCAAGCAGCAGGAATGTCTATTCGCTCTGCCAGGTTAGTATCAGCAGTAAGAGCAAGCTGCCTAGCAGACCAGCATCACCACCTGCCTGTCAACCAACTGCACCGGACCACCACGATCGATGACTGACAAACAAACGAGGTCCTGCGGAGGACTGCTATGACAGTGAAGAAGATTAACCAGCCCCCTGAAACAGACCTGGTGGCACCTGGTGCCCATGCGACAGTAGAGGAACGTTGGAACATGCCAGGGGTGAAGGAGGGAGCGAGGGAGGCTGTGCTCACAAACACATCAGGGGGTTTCAATCCCAGCCAAAAGCCCAAGAACGACAGCTTGGCATTCGCAGGCCTCCGTGGCAGGGCTGATGGAGGGAGCTTGGAGTAGAGCAGTAAGTATAGAGCAGTAGGTATAGAGCAGTAGGAATAGAGCAGTAGACCTAGACCTGTATCATAGCCTTGAGGGCCACTAGGGGGAAGATACATTAAGATAACCAGGAGACACAACAGCTAGCAGCAAAACACTGCTCATTGGATAGTCAGATCCCTGACACAGCTGATTTAGCTGAGAGGAAGGGGGGGAGGGGTGTGTGCAGTACACAAGGAGACACGACAGCAGGATGGAGAGATGAGGGATGGAGACAGACGGAGGAGAGCATGAGGTGGAGGAGGTGGAGGAAGGGATGCAGCCAGCCAGGGAGAGCGAAGTCCCCAGGGGGCCTGGATCGGGTCACGAGTCACGATGGGCATGACACATGGGGACTGGGAATGAGGTTGGGAATGTCTGCATGCCAGTCTGAACTAGAACCACGGGAAAGGGAGGGGGGGGGCAGGCGGGGGAGCAGGAGAGGAGGAGAAGTGCTACCGAGAGCCAGGGAAAATAACAGGCTCCTGTTATATAACAGGGTGTTCAACCCCTTTAAGGGTGCTTTGTATACTGGCACTCATCGAGCACTAGCTCTCTCAAACTCCGAAGCGCTCAACAAGCCACGCCTCCCCTTGCCCCTCCCCCTCCCCTCTCCTCCTCTGGTTGTGAGCGATTGCAAGGTGCCCCTAGACCCCACCCCCTCTCACACACGGCCTTAGGCCAACACATACCACATCCCCGTTCCGCTCGCCCCGTCCAGGCCGGGGGTCCGTCCCCACCCCCACCCCACCACCTGCGCCCCAGCGACCCACCCCCCTAGAGGTCGATGAAGCTGGTCCACCAAAGGAGGGAGCGTGCGCGGACAATGTTTGGGGGAGGCCTGGGACTTCTGAACTGCTGGCTGTTGTTCGCGATGCCACCTGAACGTGCCCAGAGAACAGAGATGGGAGAGAGAGGACGAGGAGAGGAGAGAGAGAGACAGAGAGAGCAGAGACAGAGACGAGTGAAGAGAGAGAAGAGAGAGAGAGAAGAGAGGGAGCAAAGATGGAGAGAGCAGAGAGAGAGAGAGAGAGAGGAGAGAGGGAGCAAGACGGAGAGAGAAGAGCGAGAGACGGAGAGAGGGACAGAGAGAGACAGAGAGAAGAGAAGAGGAGAGAGACCAGAGGACAGAGAGAGAGAGAGAAGAGAGAGAGAGAGCAAGATGGAGAGAGACAGAGAGAGACAGAGAGAGAGAGAGGGAGCAAGATGGAGAGAGACTTACGAGAGGAGAGAGAGGAGGAAGAGGAGAGAGAGAGAGAGAGAGAGGGAGCAAGACGGAGAGAGAGAGAGAGAGAGGGAGCAAGATGGAGAGAGGCGAGAGACAGAGCGAGAGAGCGAGAGAGTGCGAGAGAGATAGAGAGACAGAGCGAGAAAGAGAGAGGGAACAGTCCAAGGAGGAAAGGAAGCAGTGGAATGACAGGAGGATGAATGTAAGAAAACAAAACAAAAAGTGGGAGTAGAACAGCAAAGCAGGAAGGGAAGAGACAGGGATGGGAGGAGGGGGGAGACAAGGAGACAGGAGGGAGGAGGAGAAGAGAAAGAGAGAAAGAGAGAGGGGGAGATGGAGGGATGGAGACATGGAGGAAGTGAGGAAGAGATGAATAAGGGAGAATGGAAGGATGAAGCGGGTGAAGGAGAGATTGACAATGAGGGCAGATGGAGGGATGAAGCAGGGGAAGGAGAGATGAATGAGGGAGATGGAAGGATGAAGCAGGGGAAGGAGAGATGAATGAGGGAGATGGAAGGATGAAGCGGGGAAGGAGAGATGAATGAAGGAGAGAGGGCAGGAAGAGAGAAGACAAGAGAGAGAGTAAGCTGAGGTTCTCCACATGCAGCTGCAGCATTTCAGGGAGAGTCCTGGAGGAGGACACGAGAAGAAGTCCTGACCTCAGTCACTCAAACAATCCCTCATTGACTAGCCTCCGCTACATCTGAACAGCCACGTTACTGGAGAGTTGCAGATGACTTCAACTGGGGACACTGGGCACGGATCTAGTCAGTAGGAGAAGCGTTGCCAACGTGGCGCATGGGAGTAGAGAGGAGAGTTCCCCCCTCCTCCAGAGAGGAGAGTTCCCCCTTCCTCCAGAGAGGAGAGTTCCCCCCTCCTCCAGAGAGGAGAGTTCCCCCTTCCTCCAGAGAGGAGAGTTCCCCCCTCCTCCAGAGAGGACAGCATGCCGTGGGCATGAAGACACCCGAGGCCCCAGAAGTCAACATCCAGGCTTTAGAACAAGCTCCTCCCATCAGGCTCTCAGCACAGAGACCAGAACGTGACGGGCTAAGCGGACGGAATGAAGCCTCTGGGGTCGCTGGTGTGCAGAAGCAGTGAGGATGGAGGAGGGCTGAGGTAAGGCCCTGGAGCATGACGCCGTGTGGGCCCTGGCAGAGGCCTGGAGGTGTCGTTCCCCCTCCCCCACCACCAACACCCCACCCCCCCCCCCCCACCCCCCCACCCCGGTCTGAGCTGCACCGCTGGCCTTACCTTGATTGGCGTTTTTCGAGGTGAGCACTGGGATGGGGTCAAACTCGTCCTCGGGGCCTTTCTCCCCGGAGGTGAGGCTAGCGGAGTCTGCAGCAGAGGAAGAGGGGAGGGGACAGGAGGGGACAGAGGGGGAGGGGGTTAGCCTTGAAACGGGGGGGACGTCTGGAAATGACGCGTGAAAGGAAGGGGCGTGGAGCTAGGAGAGAGGGGCTGAAGAGACCAAGACGGACGGGAGGGTGAAGACGGAACGAGAGACACGTGCGCACCCTTACCGGGAGCTGATTGGTTCAGAGATATGGAGGCTAGCTCGTCCAGACAGGAGGCGGGAGGAGCGGAGGAGGCTGGGGTGGACCCCGGGGTGGGAGGGTGAGACAGTAGAGAACAGCCCAAGAGAGAGTCCTCCCCAACCAGAGGGTCTGGGGAGGAGCAGGCAAAGCCACAGGGAAGAAGGAGGAGATGACTGTGATCTTTATGTATAGCAGGTTTCATCTATACATCAGTCTTTACCAATGAGAAAACAGGGGGAACACATTTCCCTGGGGGAACACATTTCCCTGGAGGCCTGAGGAAAGTGGTTCCCCCACTGTATATTACAGTCTGGCCATTCACAAAGCCGTACGGTGATGCTGATGATGTACTGTATATGACTGTGATCCTTCAGTATGGTCAGGGGCCTCACCTGTTAGGCTGGCTGAGGAAGGCTCCGGCTGGGCTGGCAGTCTCTGGGTCTGGGGGGCATCCAGGCCGGCGATCAGAGAGTCCACGCTCATCTCTGCTTTTCCTGCAGGAGGAAGAGGAGGAGGAGACGCCAGGTTAAGGGAAGGTAGAGGAAGGTTGGTGGTGAAAAGAGAGAGAGAGTAGAGCTGGACTGTAGGAGGCCTGACTCTCTCTCTCTCTCTCTCTAACATAGCCTGGGCTTCTGCACACTGACAGGTCAGAGGTGAGAGGCATCTCTCACATGGAGGCAAGAGGAGAGACTGAGGGCAGCTGATGGGAGGAGAGAAGGACAGAGGAGAGGGGAAGGGAGAGGAGGAACAAAGAGGAAGGGAGGAGAGAAGCGAGGAGCGGAGAAGAACGAGGGCCGGAGGAGGAGGTTACCATGGCTAGGCCCCTCTGCAGAGCTACTGAAGGGGTCGTTCAGGGGTAAAAGGTCAGGGAGCAGCAGCGATGTCTCTGGGGACTTGAGCCCCTCGATCAGCTTGTCTGCGAGGGGTGGAAGAGAAGGACGGAGGTGGAGGAGAAGGGCAGGAAGGGAGGGATGACAAGAAGCGAGAAAGGCACAAAGAGATGGAACAGGAGTCAAACTCGCAGAAGCAAAGAAAGACAAGGATACAATAAAATGGAGTTATAAGGAGAAACAAGCAAGGCTAACTAGCTATAGCATATCTATGGTTATTATATGTAAGGAGGTAGTAGATGCTAGCGTTGTTGACATCAGTTCAGTGTTTGGGTTCACAGGAATATAAGGATAAGGACTAGGAGGTCGGTTCCAGTGACAATAACGCCATGCTTGAGAAAAGATCGCATCTCAAGTTAATTCAAGACCTACAGCGTATCCACACAAAGACCCATGCCTCAGAGCCCCCCCCCCCCCCCCCCCCCATAGCACGCTAACACACTGCCGAGCAGACACACGTTCCTGTTAATAACATCACTCTTTAGCGCTTCCGTCTAGACAGCCTGGCTTTCGTCTAGACAACCTGGCTTCTGTCTAGACAGCCTGGCTTCCGTCTAGACAGCCTGGCTTCCGTCTCACTACAGCTGAGACGGCACCTCTTTAGGGTGCCCCTGCTAAGACAAGGTTAATGTGTAGCACTGACCCTATGAACGACAGACAGGCACAACAGGACAACTGACAGTGTTTGTGTGTGTGTGTGTGTGTGTGTGTGTGTGTCTGTGTGTGTGTGTGCATTGCCAGCAGAAGCATTAGTATACCCAAGCAGGTTGGACATGGGGGCAGGCTCATGCGGGTGAGTAAGGGTCTTATCATTGGGCTCATCTGCCTGGTGTCCTGGCCTACTCATACTTACAGGTGAGGGACATGGGGGCGAGGGCCTGAAGCAGGGAGGAGGAGGGACGGGGGGAGGGAGCGCGGGGGGTAGGGGGCCTCAGAATATGACACAGCAGATGTGACTCTTAGCCCCCTTAACTAGAGGAGAGAGGTCACAGGTCACAGGTCAACGGTGACAAATGGCACCAAAAAAAAAAGAAAAAGATTCTTCGTTGACAGACAGAACCGCTCTGTCGACGGGACCGCCTTCAGGGGCATGCTGGGATAACCTGACAGGAAGACACAGCACGGCCCTGCCCGTCTAGACGGAGCTCTATTCTATTCAGAGGCTGCGTCACTCTCCTGAAGACTTGCACGCCCTGCTCCCTCTCTCTCTCTAGGGAGCTACTGCTGCTGTAGGGCAGAGCTGTGACTCTCTCTGTACCCAAGAGACCACACTGTGAGGGGTAGAGAGAGGCAGAGAGAGATAGAGAGAGAGAGGCAGAGAGAGAGGAGAGAGAGAGGCAGAGAGAGAGGAGAGAGAGGCTGACAGAGAGATTGGAAATACAACCAGACAGTGTGTGCGTGTGGTGAGGGTGAAAGAAAGGGCGAGAGACAGAATGGGGTGGAGAAAGAACAAAAGTGAGCGTCGTAGAGAGAGACAGGGCTTTGCAAGATTGATAGAGAACAAGAGAGAGAGTGTGACAGAGAGAGAGAAAGAGAGAGAGAGAGAGAGAGAGAGAGAGAGAGAGAGAGAGAGAGAAAGAGAGATCTAAGAGGCGACAGGGAGGATTAAGCCCACCCGGCTTACATAAGAACTGAAGCACATTATCTCCTGCAAGTTCAGTCTCCAGTGACTCGCCACTCCCTACTGACAGAAGCCTGAGAGACCCAGGAAATGAAGAGCTCCACACTTCCTCCTGACACAGAGTTAAGAGGTCTGCTGCTCTTTTGCTCCCTGCTCTAAGGAGCTAGAGATAGAAGATCACCTTCTGAGGTCAAGAAAATCCAATTAACGAATGAGAGTTTGTCCTTGAGGTAACCAGGCAACAGTAAGCACACAAGCGGGAAATAGGCTGGGCTGGGCCTGTTCATCCACAGGAGCCGCTGTGAGTAAGCAAGCCAGCTCGCTATGCAACAGCCTGCACTCTTACAGAGTTCCCACTACAGCTCTGCACCGCGCTGTTGTTCAAGTGCAACAGGAATAGTTTGACCCTCCAGGACCCGCTGCATATCCGGGGGAGGTGCGACAGCGTGTGTGTGTGTGTGTGAGCACTGCTGAGATGGGTGGGTGGAGGTGGGGACAGGTGGGGTTTACCTGGAGCGCCAGAGAGCGACAGGGCGTTAAAGGGATCAGCGACACTCAACAGTGCTGGGCCGGCATCCAAACCCAGGATGTCTGCGGTTCTGTCAGCTGAACACATGGAGAGAGAGGGGGGGAGACAGAGGGGGAGACAGAGGGGGAGACAGAGGGAGAGGGGGAGGCAGAGGGAGAGACAGAGGGAGAGACAGAGGGGGAGACAGAGGGGGAGAGAGAGAGGGAGCGAGAGAGGGAGAGACAGAGGGAGAGGAGCGAGGAAAAGGGAGGAGGAGGAGGGGAGGACATGAAGTTAAGGGTTATGACAGATGCCTAAAAAAAATATTTTTTTAATTTGATGTATTTAAAGCACTGCTGGTGTTCTGTAGGCTTGTCAGACGAACACACAGACGAGGTTCCGCAGGGCAAACTGCCTCAGACATGCGGAGAGGTGAGCTCTCCTCAAGCACAACAATCACACCGAGCAGACATCATCCTCTGATGGATGAGAGTGGAACAAAACAGATGTCATCCGTCGACGGAGGACGGCTAGACAGAGCCGAGGGGTGTCTGACAGCTGATGGGGGGGGGGGGGGCTGGGGACCGAGAGGGGTGACGGGAGGGGCGCTTGGGGGAGGGGCAGGGGGGGAAATGAAGAGGTTCCTGACTGTCGAGCAGAAGAACAGACAGCTGGAGAGACCAGAGCAGGGAGATACGTACCTGAGAATGCTTTAGCTCCTCCTGCAGCGGTGGAGACTGGCTGACCTCCTGGGGTGAGGCTCTCTCCTGGCCTGGCTGAGAGAGGCCAACAGGGCAGCGGTCAGAACCCATCCAGGGTCTATTAAACATGGTGTGTGTACATGTGTTTATACTCAGGTGTGTGTTGTGTGTGTGTGTGAGAAGCAGGTCGTACTCTCAGCCAGCTTGGCAAAGTCCTTGTTGAGCAGCTCCTCCGCCGTCAGCTTGGAGAAGTTATCGTCCCCGAATGGGTTCCAGCTGGGCTGGGCGCTGGAGGCGGCGGGGGCAGGGGGGGCCCCTGGCTCACCTGGCTGGTACACACTCTGCTGGGAGGAACAGGGCGAGCCTGAGGGGGTGGTGCTGGCCGACCTAAACACACACACACACACACACACACACACAGCCCTTAGGGGAATCCCAATTTTGCTCCAACATGGACCCCCGACACATCTGTGGCTCGTCATTCAAATGTATTCAAATGAGCTGGGAGCGAACAGACTACGGGATTATTAATAGACTGAAAGGAGTGCTTCTTCCTGGCTCTTGCTGGCGTATAAAAGGCCTGTTTCTTCTCTGTGGTCTATGTTGTATGAAGGGACTGTTCACGAGGCTCTCTGAGGGACATGAATGGGGCCGGTTGATCCCTCAGTCCAACGAGGGCGGTCCGGGGGAGGGAAGGAGGGGGGGACGGACTGACGGACGCTTACTTGGACTTGTTGAGGCCGGCCTCAGCCGCCGCAGCCTGAAGCAGCTGGGTGGACTTGCTGACGGGGACGCCGAACACGGCGCTGTGGGTGACGTCGCTCAGGATGCGCCGGTGCCCGCCCCGGGCGGCCATCTTGGGGGACGAGGGGGGCGTCAGAGAGCCGACCTTGTGCAACCCATGGACAGGAGTCTGGGGGGGAGGGGGGAGGAGAGAGAGAGGGTTTAAGTGAGAGTCATAACTAACTGACCCTGCTGAATCTTCAGGTCCGAGAGAAAAGCAGAGACTTGGAATGTTGAAGTGGCGAAGCGTTTCTATCACGTTCTACAACTATGACACGGCGCCGCCCCTGGTTAAGGAACAAAGAGTTGATTGGCTTCATGCGGGTTATGATCACAAAGTCACCCGAGAGACACGAGGACAGAGAGAGACCGCGTGCTGGAGAGACCCGAAGATGATTCGAGAAAAAACGGAAGCGACCCAGCAACTGCATCTACAGTCATCGCAGACCCCGCCCTCGTTCATCACAGACCCCGCCCCCGTTCATCGCAGACCCCGCCCTCGTTCATCACAGACCCCGCCCTCGTTCATTATTCATGTTAGAGAAAAGCTGTTAGAGACAGACAACAGCTCGTTCGCAGATGACACGCAGCTCCGATCGATCGGGACGTGGATCCTCTCGCTGCGTGTTTTGATGAAAGCAGAGCGAGGTCTGACGGACGGAGCAGGGTTAGGAGAGCCGGGGTAACCCTTCCAGCCTAGCCTGGCCCCCCCTCCACGAGAGCACAGCTGGAGGCGGACGGCTGGGCGGGTTACCATAGCGTCAGGCTCGTCTGCAGGGCTGGGGGTCGGAGGGCTGGGGGTGGCAGGCTGGGTCGGAGGGAGCGCTGATGCGTCGGGGACGGGGATCGCCACGGCCTGGACGGCTGGCTGGTGATGCACCGGAGCAGCTGGAGGAAGAGGCTTCGCCCTGGGCTGCCCTGGGGCAGGGGGCTGGGGGGCAGGAGTGGGGCACTGCAGCTGCTGCTGCTGGTAGAGATTCTGCACCAGTGGATGCTGCTCAGTGATAGTCAGAGGAAACACAGGCGCTGGTGAGAAGCCTCCAATGCCCTCCTGTCTGTCTCGGCCCAGTTAGATGAGATTCATTACTGGACACGTAGAGCACGGGTCTGGGGAACGGCCCAGATGTAAGTACCCCACTTCTCCCTCTGCCTCCCTCCCAGTTTAACTACAGCTAAATAAGGGGAGGGAGTGTGGGTGTGTGGGATCTGCTCAGATCTCACTCCCTGTGCGACACGCTAAGTGTTCGCCGTTTGATTTCCAAACTCGATCACAGAGCAGATCTCAGAAGGAATCCCTGCCAAGTAAATGAAGTTACGGCTTACGAGTGTAATCTAATACAAAACCTCCTTTTGACCTCTACGAGACCTTACAAAAACCCCTTCCCTGGCACAGACAGACCTGAGTTAGGGCACAACATAAATAAATGCGCATACGTTAGAATAATTATTACCACATTGTGTGCTCATTCAGCAGTAACTCTTTTTCCGGGGAAGGATGGATTGAACTTGCAAGCTCGCAATCTGCAGTCAATATTCTATCACCAAGCTACATCCACATTTATATGTTGTACTTTCAAAACGTTGTTTTTTTTTTTTTACCCCCTACCTGTTGGTTGAGCTGTTGCTGAGGGATGAAGAATGGAGCAGGGTGTTGCTGCATGAAGACCTGCTGGTGTTGGGGTGTGGCCTGGGCTGGCGAGGGGCCCAGCTGGCCCACAGGGCCCGGCTGAGCTGATTGGACGCTTGAAGCAGGAAGGGCCACGCCCGTACCGACACCTGTCCAATGGCGCAGGACACACAGTAGGATTTATTTGATTAAACAGGTAGCTGAATAGTGCATTAAATTTGTAATTTTAAATTCATCATGTAGTATCTATTCATAATATGTGCTTTTATCAAGTGTATAAGTGGAATGATCTGGATAGTGAGTGATGATAGAAATATACAGCCGCAGATCTACTGTGCCTCTGTATGAGATGGCAGCTCTGAGACAGATGGGTGTCTGAGGGCTAATTATCCCTCTATTAAAAGCCTTGTTTGAGTGATCCACATTGATCTCTTGGGAGGATTAAAAGGCGGTGATCTGTCAGCCAGCAGATCAATGCGTCAAACTTTCCCCAGGAGGTATCTAGGATGAGAAGGAGACAGTTGGGGATGGAGGAACGGTGGCGCGCTCGTACCCATGGTCGACGGGCCCCCGGCTGCTACGGTGGGCCTCTTGCGGGGGGTGAGGGCAGCCTGGATGGGCAGGATGCCAATGGGCTGAGCCTGGCCGGCTTTGGGGCGCTGGCGCGGGGCTATGGAGGTCTCCAGGGTGGGAACAGGGTCTGTAAGCCTGGGGGAAACAGACAGGAAGGGACGGTTGCGGTGGTCACACTGGTGCTGGGTCACTTCCTCAGCGATGACAGCAGGCAGGTGACGCTCACTCACCTGGCTTTGCTCTGACTCTTCTTGGCCACCGCTTCGCTGGCTCTGATTGGCTCGGGGAGTTTTGCGGGAACGGCGGAGTTCTACGGAGACGGGAAGAAGCGTTTTAGCGCGACGCGGGCCGAGAGCCCATCGATTGGCTGGATTGGGTTGCAGCTGCAGAGAAGGGGGTATGGCTCCTTTCCCATAAATACAGCGCTGGATCTACGCTTTCTATAAATGGCCTGGAATGTGCACTTTGATGCTGCTCTCTGTCTGCAAAGTGCTGAGTCAGGAGACTGAGTGCAGAGACTTCCCTGTCAGTATGCTTCAAAGAGCCAGAGGAGAGTGCTTCCTGCCAACTGGCAGAGCCAGGCAGGCTTAGACTCTCTCAAACGCTGCCCTTTAATGATGGACTTCAATATCTGTTCTGAATCGCAACTGTAAATCGCAACATCTGGGAGTAAAAACACGGTCTGTAAGGGCCCACTGGGCTAAAAGTCAGCACCGACCGACAGACTTCAGCCTAGTCGAAGATTGAGAGGGTCTGCTCGTTTGGCTAGAAGATGTTACCAGTCAGTCGGACGGACTCACGTGAACATTCTGGACGGGACAGTCTCTCCTGGCCAGCTTGAAACCAAAGTACGAAACTTGGTAGATATCTGGGCGCATGTCTGGGTCAGGTTCCAGCATGTATCCTGGGGGAGGAAGCAGAACGTTGCAAGCAATGTTGTATCATGTTGTTGGCAGACGTATGAATCCAAAGCAACGTATCGGGTGTAGTATGGGAGTCCTCTGATGTCAAAACTCTCCAACCGCTGAGCTATATCTAAACACACGCTGCAAAAATGCACAATTTAAGTGCAAAAGTATTAGATATGAACTTGCGTACGGTTAAAACATGTGCATTTGGCTGCCGTCGCAGTGGGTGACTATCCCTTGATAGGATTCCTTAAAATAACGTGCCATGTCCTTACATGGAGTGAAATGGCCAGCACCAGATGAGCCGTTTATGCTGGGAGACCAACGACATTCCAAATCTCAAAACAAAGATGGTCGCCATCAGATGTTCAGGGGGTGGATGGCAGAGCTGAAAGCTACTCACTGATGAGGCAGTGCATGTCGTGGGAGTAGCGGGAGTTGTCGGGAATGGTGAAACTGCCATCGCAGATCGCCACCTGGCTCTCGCCGAAGGGCAACGTGAAGTAGCACAGCTTGTAAAGCAGGCAGCCCATGGCCTGTACACACACACACACACACACACACACAGACACACACACACACACACACACACAGACACACACCTCGGGCATCAGAAGGACAGCACACAGACAGCCCTACAGGGAACACAACAGGCCGGCAGCAACGTGACACTGCAGACGGTCAGTGTACAAGGGGTCTGTTGACCACCAGCTGGCTCTCAGCCCCCTGGCCTTTCTTTCGTTGCCGTGGCAATTAATTTTTTTCTTCTTCCACAAATGAACTGAAGAAACAGTCTAGACAAAAAGGTTAGCTGATTTTTTTGTGTGGAACATTTGGAAACTTTAACTTGGAACTTCAAGAACCCCTTAATGCCATATAAATACTCAGGATTTGTAAAAATGTATTAATTAATAAAAATAGAACTGCTGACTCACCCAGATGTCAGCCTTTGTAGTGATGATCTTGCCTCCGTAGAGATTAACCATCTCTGGAGCCCGGTACGACAGCGTGGTGTACCTACACACAGGCAGAAAAGCGTTGATCACCTCCTCGCTTCAGTTTAACGATCCAGAAGCACATTGCCACGGCTCCCCATGCTAACGCTGTGTATTAAGCTGTGTAATGACTTCATCCTGCAGCAGGCAGCCTGGGCCAGTCAGCACTCACTTCTTGATCTCTTCCTCCACCACGGGTACACCCTCCGTCTGGGGGTTCTGGAAGCGGTTAGTGGCACTGCCAAAGTCACACAGGACGTAGTGGCCCCGGTCGTGGAGTAGGATGTTCTCCACCTACACGCGCGCGCACACACACACACACACACACACACACACACACGCGCACACACGCACACACACGTGCATGCACACACACACACACACACACGCACGCACACACACACGCGCGCACACACACACACGCGCACACACACACACGCGCACACACACACACACAGGTCAAGGCAGGTGACAAGAAGAGTTAAACCTGCCTCAAATGCATCAACGATTCAACATTAACGGCGACGATTCGCCGTGACCTCTCGTCAAAAACAAACCATATCTATAATTACGTTGCTGGCTATTACATGTTATGTATCTTATGTACGGTTGAAGACAGGAGGACAAAGAGAGACAAACGGAGAGATGTTGGGGACAGAGAGAGAGAGACGGGGAGGAGGACTGGGGTGTGAATCTGAGGAGGTTGTGAGCGCCATGGGGCAGTTCCACGTGCCTTCAGGTCGCGGTGGATGATTGGCGTCTTGCACTGGTGGAGGCGGGCCAACGCCTCACAGGTGTCACAGAAGATCTGCAGCACCTCCGCCTCCGTGAAGCCGGTCTGCAACCTCTGGTTCATCAGGTTCACCACCTGTCCTCCTGCACACGCGCACGCACGTAAGCACACACACAGATGAGTATACTGATATCCATCCGCACTTTAATGACCGCATATAAAATTATTCAAATACAATGTTACGTTGATCTTTGATCTTTTCTGATACAGTAGCCCACAATACACAGATGGCATGTGCACCATGTCCACCAACATCAGCCTGACAGCAGCAGTCTGTGCAGCAGGGGGAGGGAGATGGGCAGGATGAGGAGGAGGTTTACCTCTGCAGAAGTCCATGAGGATGAGAACTTCCCAGACATCTCCTGCCCCCACGGCTGTGATGCTGGAATCCAGGAAACCCACAATGTTCTTGTGGCCCACCAGATCCCTCTGTACGAGCAAACACACACGCACGCACACACACACAAACACACACACAGGCACGCACACGCACACACAAGCACCATCCATTAGCCATCTACAGAACTGAGGCATCATTTAGTATTTGGCTGACATTTGGACTAGTACAGTGTGTTCTGCCCATTACTGATGCTCCTATAGGCCCGTGTTCAAAGGGCTGTGGGAGATAATGATAATGATGACAACTATTTCATAATAATAGCGTCCCCACCCTGCCCTTCTGGGTGTGGTGGAAGGAACTGGTTTGCTTCGAGTGCGACCTCAAGACAGGAAACAGCGAGTTGCCCGAACACTCTCAAAAGGACTGTGACTGTGCAAGACGGTGAATGACTAACTCCCAAACCCTGAACTCTCTTTATCTTCCTCTATAGCCGACAGTCTGAAGTCACCACCCAGTAATAATACAGCTTTTACAACCTTTCCCTGCTCTATTCTGCATCACAGCCGAACAGTAAAACAGATGCATCAGGGCCCAGGGCTAGGGTGAAGCAGCAGCCTGCTGAATAGGGGCGGGGCCAGGAGGGAGACAGGGTGACAGGAGGTGACAGAAGGGCTGGGTGATGAGGGGGGAGAGAGGGGGGAAGAGAGGGGGAAGAGAGGGGGAAGAGAGAGGGAAGAGAGAGGGAAGAGAGGTTGAAGAGAGGTTGAAGAGAGGTTGAAGAGAGAGGGAAGAGAGAGGGAAGACAGAGGGAAGACAGAGGGAAGAGAGAGGGAAGAGAGAGGGAAGAGAGAGGGAAGAGAGCGGGGAGAGAGAGGGAAGAGAGGGGGAAGAGAGGGGGAAGAGAGAGGGAAGAGAGGGGGGAGAGAGAGGGAAGAGAGAGGGAAGAGAGAGGGAAGAGAGAGGGCACATGGGGGACCAGGATGCCGGAAACCCTTTACCTGGATCTGGATCTCTAGCTTGCAGATCTGCAGGTCGTGCTCGTTGTTGACGTACATCCTCTTGAGGGCACAGCGCAGCCCCTGGTGAGTCCTCACCAGGAAGACGATGGCGAAGCCCCCTGCAGAGAGAGAGAGAGACAGAGAGAGAGAGACAGAGAGAGAGAGAGAGAGAGACAGAGAGAGACAGAGAGAGACAGAGAGAGACAGAGAGACAGAGAGAGACAGAGAGAGACAGAGAGAGACAGAGAGAGAGAGAGAGAGAGACAGAGAGAGACAGAGAGAGAGAGAGAGAGAGACAGACAGACAGAGACAGAGAGATAAAGAGAATGACACCGGAAGTGCTGCAAGTCGAAAGCTCTCGACAACAAGCACCAACAGCCACGCCGTCATCTGCTATCTGCCAGGAAACCTTGGGCCTCGCGTTCCCCGTGGCCTTGTGGTGACCTGGACGAACGCAGCAACTGTGACCGGGGTCAATCTGCTTAGTCATGTGAACCAGCCTCCACTTGATTGGTGTGACTATCAGGTCCTGGGTTTCTAAGTACCCCAGTCGACAACCAGCTGTTTAACAAACAGCCCGATATAAAAATGGCCCGCTCCAACCGGCATGGGTCCTAGTAACGTCTCTGGTATGGATGCAAGAGGACGAAGTTTCTAGCTGAGAGAGGAAAAACACAGATAAGGTCCAGCCACAGACGGTCGTTTTTCCAGGCAGGCAGGGACTGAGACAATCGCAGATATTCTGAGAATGCAGCCAGTGAATGATTCATGGGAGAGAATATGTGCATGAATATTAATGCAAGAAGCAGATCTACTGATCGTGATTAACAGACGCACAGGAGTCATCCCAGATTTCTTCCTGTCGGGACAAGAGAGTCTCTCTGCTCCCAATTCATTTGATCCATTCACCTAAGGCAGGGGTCTCCAATCCTGCTCCTCGAGGGCCGCTGTCCTGAAGGTTTTCGATGTTTCCCTGCCCCAGCACACCAGATTCTAATGAATAAGCCATTACCAAGCTCAGTGGAAGCTTTCATAATGACCCTTGATTAGAGTCAGGTGTGCTGGAGCAGGGAAACATCTAAAACCTTCAGGACAGCGGCCCTCGAGGACCAGGATTGGAGACCCCTGACCTAAGGTCTGACCACCAACATACCAATCTCTGGCACCATGCTGTGCTTCCACAGTCACACGCACACACACATGCAATGACATGCTTACGGACACACGCCTACATGCAAACCAACAGTCTCAACACAAGTGTGTGCGTGTGTGGAAGCAAAGCGAAAGGAAGCGCTTTCCGTGAAAACGTGTTTCAAGCTGCGATAAGAGGAGCTCAAAATAGAACCAAGTGAGTCAGCAGTGCTGAGGGGCAAACTGCAGGTAGCAGAGCAGGAGACAGTGAGAGAGAGAGACAGAGAGAGAGAGAGAGAGAGAGAGAGAGAGAGAGAGAGAGATTCTCTTTATAAATGATACTTAAGGCTTCTTTTCTTACTGTTCCTTCTATTACCTTATAGTCTCATTTTATTAAGTGTGAAAGCTTTCATGATTATGACTCATTCCTACTTATTAACTTTGATTTAGAGTTCGAGTTGTGTTTTGTGTTTCTTTGCGTTCATTCGCTGGTGTTGTCTGGAGCCGGTAGCGAAACCATCCTAGTGTAAACTTCATGTTTAGTAGACATGCGGCACTTTTGTCTTCAGTTCCGAGGACAGGTATTGTCGATTGTCTCCTCCTGATAACCCTTGGTAAATGCCTCTCAGGTTCTGGATCCAACCAATCTCATTACCAATCTGTTTTTCTTCGGCTACCATGACTGTGCTGATTTCCACATCATAGTCTAACACGCATCACACACATGCTTAATGACATTGCTTACTGTACACACGCCTACATGTGCAACACCAAACAAACAGTCTCAACACAACGTGTGTGCCTGTGTTGTCGACTTATGTGGGAAGCAAAAGCCGAAAGGAGCGCTATTCCTGTTGAAAACGTTTTGTTTTCAAGCTGCGATAAGAGGGAAGCTCCAAAAAATAGAACCAAGTTGACGGTCCCAGCAGTGTTGAGGGAACTGCAGGGGTCTAGCAGAGCAGGAGGAACAGTCTGAGTGAGAGAGAGAGACAGAGAGAGAGAGACAGGAGGAGAGAGAGATGAGGAGAAGAGAATGAGAGAAGACACAGAGAGGGAGGAGAGGAGATGTATAGTAGATGAGTAGAAAGAGAGAGTATCTGACTTGATAGATGATTGATTGATGAGAAAGAGCAGAGAGATGTTCAGATGGCTGATTGAGATGATCCATGTATCTGATTTGTAGATTGTAGATTTTCGGAGTACTATGTGAGTCGTCTTCGTATTATTCTGTGACTCTAGTGATGTGATTTCGTGTAGCAGTATCTCGCTTTTCTAGATTTCTGCGGATTAGATGATCTGTTGAGTGTGCTCAGTCTGGGATTGCTTGATATGTATTTTGCGATTGTTTAGTTGTTAGTTGAGTTGTATACTCATTCGATATCTAGTTTCTATGATTATTGATTTGTGTATCGTCGAGTTAGACAGTCAGATGGTAGTAGTTCTTTGATTCATGTCCTTTTACGTCGATAGTTGATCTTATGTGGTAGTAATCTCTTCTCTGTTCTCCTTTTCTTCATCTGAGATGCCTGTATGAGATGACGTTTTGACTGATTTGTACTCATGAGCTGTCTGTGTTTTTTCTCTTTCTGTCTACGTTGGTAGATTCGTGTTTCTGTTGAATCGCACTTGTTCTTGTGATGTCTTTTGTTCTTCGAGATGAGTTAATGTTAAACAGTTTGAATGCTAAGGTGGTTCATCGAGATCTTTTTTGACTGTATGTACGTCTCCGTATGCATTTGTCTTGTGATAGAGATGTTTCATGTTTTTGTTTTTTTTTGATTCTGAGAGTGTGAGATCAGAATAGTTTGTATTGTCGAGATAGATAGATTTTGCAATATGAGATGAGACTAGATAGAGATTGAGAGAGGGAGATTGACAGAATTAGACGATGGATGATGTTGCGATGAGGTTATATGTGTTCTTTTTTCTTTATGTCGTTGTTTTTCTATCTTTGTTGAGATTTCTGGTGTTGTCTCGGGAGAAAGATGAAGATTGATTAGATTGATGCATTTAGATGGATATAGTGTGTTGAGATAGTAGAGATGTGAGTGATGAATTAAAGGTGTGAAAGAGAGAGAGCAGAGAGAAGACAGAGAGATGCACGAGAGAGAGAGAGAGAGAGACCAGAATAATAAGAGAGAATGAGACAGTAGTATACAAGTGATGAGAGATGAGACGAGAGAAGAGAGTAGGCCATCGCTCGCCCGACACACACACTTCAACACAACAACCACACACAAATGCAAACAGCGCTGACACATCAGCCAACGTGTCCTGGTGTGTTACTAACCCCACATCTCTGGCCGCTAAGCTGCTTACGGAGGCACAGCAATGCAGCGCACGCGGTGGATGCGTCACGCCAACATCCTGGATGCCATCCAGATGCGAAGCAGCTGAAGAACTGACTCTGATTCCCCATCAGGCTAGAAAGACGTGCCACTGACTCTGGCTGCACTGACTAAATGATGGTTGACCCTCTGGAGCGAAATGACTATTACAGAGTGGGGTTACAATCACATCAAGCCAAGCGCCTCACTTTACATGCAGGTGCACTCATTGACTCAGCACACTCTAGCTGCTAGGGCCATAAGCTTGATTCCTGCAGTGCTGAGAGACCTTTTCACCTCAGCGCCGTCATTCACGTTCAAAAGCAGAACTGAAGAAGGAACCGGCATGTGGCCTGCTGTAAAATCCCTACGTAGATATACTGAACGTTGCCCTGGGCTCTGTAGACACACTGCAGACTAAGTAGAAATTAGTTTTTGGTCACTTTTGTCTTCCTCTCGTCTGGAGTGTTTGCAGCCCTCAGGTGAATTCGCACACATGCACACATGCACGCGCACACACACACACACGCACGCACACACACACACACACACACATACACACGCACGCACGCACACACACGCACACGCACACCACCAAAGCTGCTTGTCAGAGAAAGTTCTCTCAGCATGTGTCAAGCGAGAGCCATGCCCTGGGCTCAGTCATCCAGCTAGCTATCCCTAAGCCGAGCGCCACGTGACCCGGTGCTTTGAAGTTTGATCGGGTGCCTCGTCGACGCAAAGCCCCCCGGCAGAGCCGTCGAATCAGGTCGGAAGGAATGACGCTCAACTTGAGGCGGCGGCCAATAGGAAGCCATCTCCAAAGGGGCGCGAGTGAGGCGAGGAATGGGCTGCACCGACAGAAGAGCTACTTCATTTCTTTGTGTTTTACCAGGGTACTACTCCCATGGTGCTCTCTAAACTGACCTGCGACCAGCGTGTCCTTCCTGTCACGCATCTAATCTCAGGAGCCTGGATGTCATTAGGCGGATTAGCCAGCTTCTTGAGCGACATACAGCTGTACACTCTCACCAGACAGTACCCAACAACAAGACCATCTACAAATAGTCTTGAGGCCCATAGCTGACATCCTGGATAATACCCAAGTCAAGCATGTACCACACACACACACACACACACACACACACACACACACACACACACACACACACACACACACACACACACACACTTCCAGTTTACGCATTGCAGTAAGAAAAGCCGGGGACACTAGTAGTCATGTAGGCTATGTCATCACTGTAATTAATCTTGCATAACAGAGCGACTCTATAAATAAGTCCATGGCATCTGCTGCTACTATGTTGTTTACAGTAAGGGTCAGCGGACACTGTGCCCCATGCTAGTAACACCAGAGAACCACACACCATGTGCGGTGGCACTTTGAATGCATGTCTTTAGGCACCAGCTAGCTGATTGCAGTTTCTGAACGTGGCCCGTTTTTAAACAGCCGGTTAAAAAATGGTGGGAGTCCTGTATCGGTACCAGAGTGCATCAGCTCTTACGTTGAGTTGTGTTGTGGATTATACCTGGCGTGGCAACTGGCAGGCTTCCTCCATGACAATGCCACCCATGAAGAACTGCTAAAGAGGGCAAGTTCCCACTGGAGAAAGCTTGTGTTACAAGGACTACCTTTAAACAGGCCAGCTGTTCACTAGACCTTATTTAAAGCTAGAGACAATGACTCCTATTATCCCATTATCATTATTCAAATGACTCCTATTATCACATTCGCATGATTCAAATGACTCCCATTATCTCATTAGCTTGATTCAAATGACTCTCATTATCACATGAACATGTTTCAAACAGTCAACTCACTTGGAGTGACTGTTCTGCTCCTTGCAACATCTGAGCCGTGTGCCTAACTTCAGAATGGAGATATCAGGTAGCGGGGCCTGGGAGCCTGGGGGGGGGGGGGGGGGGGGGGGGGGGGGGGTCGTGACGACACAATCCCTTACGGAACGTTTAACAACGGTAACGGTAACTTATGAACTGTGTGATTTCCAGTCCGAGACAGAGCCAGTTTGTGAGGGCAAGGAAGTTTCGTCGGTGCTCTCCTGAGTTTGAACTTGTTTGGTTGGAACTACATTGTGTACCAAGCTGTTCTCAACGCCAGCTGTTATGGTTTGGGCCGCGCCCGGTAGGTGTTTGTGACCATTCTGCATTCTAGCCTCCGAGAGAAAGGTGTGCCCCCGTGGGAAAGTGACTTAGTAAAGGATCCCTTCTCGCTTTTAAGTCAGCTTGTCGAAGACAAGAGGTGATGGTAGTCAGACAGTCAAACAAACATGCAGGGGGTGGACTATCCAAACCACTAATTAATAAATCACTCTCCTGACATCCATTATTCAGCAACAGGCCCTCTCATCTCAGAGCTGGTGTTCCATTGTGACCAAACTAGTGATCGCACGTGTGGTGGCCAGCGCACAGCAGCACGGGCAGAGACAAGGCAGTCTGGTGGTAGAAGTAGCCTACAGTTAACGGAAATTATACCCTTGATCTGAAATAACCACTGGAAAATCTAATATTATCTTACAGATACTGTGCCATTTACGCCCTCCCCTTCCCGTAAACCTTGCTGCACGCTTTAGGCCTTCACTCGGTAAACAAACTGCTGTGACTAAGCGTGTGTCTGTGCGCAGGCTTTAGAGATTCGTATCGGTAGCTTAGTCCCACCCGAGTGGATGTATGACGGCTAGATATTTGAGATGCCAATGGAGAGACGGCAAGTCTTGTGAAAGGACCCACTGGACAACAGAGATATTTGACACACCACTCTTACATGTCAAAGGAAAACCGACACCTTTGGGAAGATTTCACAGACAGTTTGGGGAAAATCCCATAATTCCTTATTGGTGTAATGGTCGGCATCTAATGCCTGTTGTGGAATTATTCCACCATGATGTCAACTGCAGCTGCCTGATGAGGTCAGAACTGAAGCAGTTGCTGACCTTGCTTGTAAAGTTTAATACCGTATACATGCATAAAACAGAGTACTAAATGAAGCTAACGCTTTCCTTCACACCAAGTGGTAACCAGTCACCTCATACAGCTAGTGATTGCCTGCCCGACATGCATGAAGAAATGCAGAGTATTTTAGTAGATAGATGTTTGTTAACCATTAGTAGTTGTGTCAATATATCTCACCTTCAGCAACTGTTTCCTCAACGGTGACTTGATACCGTCCGATGGTGAAAACCCGTCCAATAAAGCTGCCCCCACAACTAGATCCACTGCCTCCGCCACCCGCTCCAGAACCAGGCCCAGAACTTACAAGTTCCCGGCGTGAATCGAAAAATTTCTTCATTGTAGTGATGTTGGCTTTCCAATCTTATAATCGAAACGGTTCCCAATAATTCCTGGGAGCTGTTTAGCTGATAGTCTAGCTATTAGAACTAGAGTTTGGGATTAGCCAGCGACTGAATGAGCAAAGTCTGGCTAACGTAACGTTAGCAATTTAGGCTAACAACATTGGCTGGCTAATAAGACAGCTTTCTAAACCTCAATTGAAACCAATAGGTTTATGGCGATCCACGAGTCCCCACGGATTTGCTGTTAAGGAATGTTAAAAAGCAATGAGCCTTTCTTAGAAAATAGCAGTGTCCATATGAGGTCGCCGTTCCTTTTACTGTCAGTGCGATGAGGAAACTATACAGACAAGCTAGAGGGTTGGCTAAACTAGCACCGCTCCGACTGGCTAGCTGACAACCATCACCGGTCTAGATTAATAATGTTATAAATTGCACTATTTGATAGTACAAATGTCAAGTGCTAGCTAGCTGATTAGCTAGCTAGCACTAGCCACCAATGATCTGACTGTCATAACTAGATACAAGTACTCTATGTCCGGCTATCGGCAGGTCTTAGTCAACGTCAGTTATCGCCGCTGTCTTGCTCTCTACTAGCTCAGACAGTGATAGTGTTATCTGTCATGGAGAGCTACTAGCGCTAGCTAGGCTAGCAAGCGGTCAATTCTTAGGTGGCACTAGTTAAGCTAGCTTGATCATCCACATTTCCAGTAGAAAACGCAGAGAGTAGCGTTGTTGTCATCTGTTTTCCTCGCCGATGAGAACTCTCAATTTAAGTACCTGGCTAGCTAACGTATTGGGATCTACTTGTCCGATTTCGACGTGTAATTATTCGCTAGCTAGCCACTTTTCTTGCAAGCTAGATCTAGAGCTAGCTATGGTAGTGTGTACTTCCTTTCCCCATTCACAGGTACTTAGCTTCCTAGCTAGATGGTACATAGAACGCAACATCAGCGAAATTGATTTTGTCTGTTCTGTCCTGCCGGCGGTGCACCATAGTAGAATTTGGAGGAAAAAATATACATTTTTTTACCCAGTTATCGTGATGCTTACAGATCTATTAAATAGATATTTGTCATGCAAGATCGTTTTTTTTGTTGCAGATTGTTTTTGTTTTATCAATCTAAGTAACCTGAAACGTCTATCTATAAACTCTTCCTCAGCCTCTTACGTTATAGTTGCATGCCTTTCCATTGAACTTGGTTCATTTATTGACTCTCAATTCAGTTTATACTAGTCAACCCGCAATTAATGTCCAACATTCAATTCATCGTTACTCGAAATGAATAGTCTATTTGATATTCCCTATTAATTTATAGGCTGGATCCAATTTATACTATTAGTTATTACACATTCAATTTTTTAATCTCCAGCATTTGTTACCGGCCGTATCCAAGCCCTTATTCATTTCAACACTGAAAATGTATGACTCACTGTGTGTACATAGTACATTGTGGGTATGACTCGAGCTATGGCTCCGTATGACTCATTTGGTTACCTTCGTTTGACTTGTCCTCACGAGGTCGCTGTTTCACTATAAACCAATGGGTCATCCTGAACGATTCATTCGGAAACTTGACTCAGTTTAAAGGTACACCAGGCAGTGCACTAACTGCATGTAGGGTCTTGGACGTGCAAAGCTGTAGGCTACAGCTATAAAGCCGTTGTGACAGGTGCCGATAAAATCTTGGATCCCAGGTGTATATCCCTCAGCCTCAATTTAGAACGTTTTTATGATATTACAATCTAGTTACCTGCTACATTATCACCAAAAAGTTTGTTTTTCAAATGAGTTTGCAGCAGCCTTTGCAATCGTTAAAACACTCGGTAACATACATTCCTTGGCTAAGATTGTATGCAACATTCCTTTATGTATATGTACAGACTACATGATAATTTATGTGAACGGTACCACGCATTTATTTTACTACAGCTAATGCCAAAAGAATGTCTGGGATAATAGTATCTATACTAAGCACGAAACGCAAAAGTCCCTTTGAAAACAGAGGACTTACATTAACAAGGAACAATGGTGTGTCTGTTGAGACTCTTATTTGTACAATGACTTGAAACAGGCCATTTGTGGTTAATAATATCTCAGAGGTCATCAAATCAAGTGCATCTGAGTATGTTAGTACTTGAGGATCTTAAAATCCACGACTCATTCAACATACATTTCCAAACCTGTAAACTCAGAAAAAGCATAGGTCACTTCTGTAGTCAGTTAAAACGCACCCCTTTTGGATTGAATAATCTTTATTTCATTTCCCAGTAAAAAAAAAGGCTTTGGATGGAGGCCTACTAGGATTTGATTTAATACCAGAAACATAATGGATGGAAATGTTTCTTTTGTGCCAGATTGTGTGAAGAATTTGTCAAGAAAATAATGTAAATACAGTTTATCTGATATGACTAACTTTGTAAATAAGTAAAAAAAAATAAAAAGTCAGTTTACTGTATATCCATGCAAGCTTACTTTGCCTTTCATCTAAAGTCCAAAATAATTGAACTGAAGCATAAGGGATTATTTTGATCTTTGACCTAAAGTTCACCTCATTCTGCCTCCAGAAATGTTCTTTTTTTAAATTAATTAAAAGACATGCCTTCCACCTATCCAGCAAAATTAGGTACAAGGCTAAGTTAACAATAATATCCAAGTTCCGCAAAGCCCAAAGACTTTTTTTTTTTTACAAAACAAGATCAATAAACCCTTGAAGGACTGAGTGGCCTGATCC
>BROE01000025.1:619895-744870 GCA_036571765.1 Plecoglossus altivelis
CACACAGCATGCATAGCTGTGAGTGGGAGATCTAGTCCAACGAATAGGGGAAAGAGATGTTATTATGCAGCTCAAAGTCCAGATGAACTTAGATGCTCCAACAATGCTAGAAATCACCCATGTGAGGAAATGGATGGAGTTCATGAACCCAGAAGCCATTGTAACAGGTTGTGTACTAATATCGTGAGGGGGGAACTCCACTAAACCTCCAGAGAAGGTGAGGTGGTGGGTTCGGGGGAAAAGAATTCGAAGGGCAGTTGTTTTTACGTGACACTTTTCACACATTTGTTTCTTTTCAAGGATTCTTGTTGCGTAACCCAAATTCTGAAATTCTCAGGAGACCTAACAAGTCTGGAGCTAATCCTACAGTATCATAGCTTCGCCTGTCCTCTCCACCACCAAACAGGCAGCACCAGTCACGGAGGAAAAAGCCCAAGTTATGAGGCAACCTCGAGGAAATGCATGCAGACAAGGGGAGGTTTTTTAAGGTCAAGTTCGGCGAACGAATTTGCACGTACCTGGGCTCGGTACCACGCGTTGACAAACAGAAGACAAATGTCCAGGAAGCCACTGTAAAACGATCTGCGCAGTGTGAATTCAGGTAGTCTTTAGGACGGATGTCGTATGCGTCAGCCCTGATACTACCACAGGTCTGACACCTCAGCCAACACAGCAAAAATAACACAGAAGATACTGGCAGGCACCATTGAACTCTGCTGGTTGAAATAACAAGCAGTAGGAGAGTGTATTTTCTGCTCCCGATTTCACATATTGCCCTTCATTCCACAGATCATTAGTCATTATATATAAACGACTTTCCACTGCGGGATTCAAAAGGTAGTTTTCTTGGTCATGGCAGAATATATTAGTTGGAGTTGAGGGCTGATCCCACGGATGCAAAAGCAATCAGGTCTTTAAGGAGCCACCGCCTCCACAAGGCAAAATAAAATAGAACATCGTCCTCTTTTCAACTGTTTTTCTATCATTTATCAAACCACATGTGAAATGAATATGTCGCAATTACTACGACCAAGTTAACGCATTTCACTTTTCTCCAGTGAAAAGAAATCTCTACTTTATTTACCAATAAACTCTAGTCAGTAGGGTCACTTTTCGGTGGCGTGATCCCTTCTCGATTTAAATGTATTCGGACGGTCCTTTTTTGACAAGAATACATTTTGACAAGGTACTATTGTTTTTCTAGCCCGAGGGGAGTATTACCTTTGATACATTTCGGAGCTTTTGGGTTTTTATAATATTTCTTTTGTTTTACTTGAACCAATGAAAGGTTCATAGTCAACATGAGGATGAGAGTGTTTCAGCCATCCTGAATGGTTGTTCATTGGCTCCATTCAGCATCTGTGTGGACAGCAGCGTTCCTTCTTCGTTCCCAGATGTTGGCAACCAGACTAAACTCATACCTGGACCAGAACGGAGATAATTTAACATGCACCGTACTGTAATTAATATCTTATGCGATCCAAATCTGGAGTGTGCTCTGTCTTTTTTAGACAGTTACTGTTTCATTTCACAGTTTGGAGGTTGTGTCACATGTTGACCGTCTGTCTTCAGGTTGGCTTTTGGGATCTAGGATGATCGGCTTTGCTCTCAACCCTTTATCCACTAACGCAAGTGGGATCGATCTTTAAATGAGCCAAGAGGATTTGGTTGCACTTTCCCACACTACAGTGTCTTGTCATGGGTTGTCCGAGACTGTAATAAGCATGCACAACATTCATCAGAGGTGTCAGAGGAGGAAATCCATTTTCTGTTACACATAACTACTGACAGATTGGTTACTAAACAGAAAGAAAGCAAATTGTTGTGTCCAAATGAGATTAACGTCTGCCACAGTGGTTAGCGCTGGAAAAGCGATCAGTTTCATCCACCATTTTGGCTTTTCAGTTTGATACTGACTCCTGGAAGTTGATGTATCCTTTTCCTGAACTGAAGCCATCTTACGTTTCCAAGCTTTCGTTGGGAAAAAAAACACGAGAGGATCTGCTATTGACCAGAGACCTTGCATGAAATATGTGAGAAAAATGATGCAGTACTGTAACAGTCTGTGTTCACTTAATTTAACCAGTCATTGACTCAAGCGATGTTAGATTTCAAGATCTGTGTTTTCCTTGATAAGTCAACAAAAGCCTACAAACATCACCACATGGAAGCAATTTCCCTCTTCTGGTCTTTGGTTCTGGTCACTAGTCAAACACAGTTCCACCAACATCAAGTGGCGATGAATTTAAACAATCACCCCCGATCCATCACTGAGTCCATGCAGCATTGAGCTGGGAGAGGATTAATGAGGTATGAGGCTGGGCTGAAAGCCGGAGTCTCCAAACTCCCTGAACTAGCCGAGACCAGAGCCGCCCACCAACCAGTCCTTTCCACTCGAGCTTTGAAGGAACACCTCTCTTCACCTCCCACCATTCTGCAATCAATGACATTGCGACTTCGAAAGAGCGATTTCACTCCTGAATCATTTTAACGTTTAAAGGTCACGATGACACGGTGAAAACTATAACCCCCCGGGGTGGATAAAGATAGACGCTGACTCAATATGTTTAGTCGAACCCCCAAACACCAGTGGTTTTGTAAGGGCATTGCTTAGCATTTCTAAAATGCCTCAAATATGTGACAGCCATTCCCGACCCTTTGGTCGGTATCTTGAAAAGCACAGCAATTACGTAAATAAGCTCAATTCTCAGAGGCCCTTAGATCCAGGGAGCTCTTACACACTGGCATGGAGGCCATGCTCACAGTGGAACGAGAGGACCGATGATGCAATCCTAGAGAACATTCACCACACACCCATGGGGTTTCTCTACATTCCCAAATAACATTTTAAAAAGCAGTTTCGAGAAAAACCGACATTTCATCTCGTTGTCCAGCCAGCGTTCTGTACAGTACACTATGTCCGCATTGCTTGTTTGCTTCGGACAATGGCATGTGTTCCATGAGCATCATGCAGACTGTTTCTGGAACACTGACAAGAATAATAATGATTACTGTATCTCCATCCCTTGCTCCCTGTCTCCCTCCACAACTTGTAAAAAAAAACAAGACTGGAAGGCTCTACCAGGAAGGCTCTAACAGGGGGCTTAGATGTATCAGAGAGCCTGGAGAGAAGTGGGAGACTGACGTTTTAGGTGCATTAAACACCTCATGAATCACAACTCCAAAAAAAGGACTTCACAGTTCCCACAGGGTTCGATGTCAATCGAACCAAGGTGGATTCAAACTGCTTTTAATGCTCTGTGAAACCCTCTGCACAAGGTACGATCCGTCTGACCCGTAATGTTTAAGCTGTGGTGTATATTATACTTTGGTCTTTCACGACTAACCATACATCACAATTAGAGACATGATAATAATTCACGGTCTTAAAAGGTTGGTTTTCCGCTGTAGGTTTTGTGATTAGGAGAAGTTTCTAACTTTTGTAGTCCTGACAAAAGAGTTCTCGTCTGTTAAATGCTGGCTGGCTCTCAAAGCATTGTCTTCTATCTTGCAGCCTAACCCTCTGACTCTATGTACAGTACTGTCCCTTCTGACTGCTTGGTCCCAAGGCTTTATCCATCTCAAGAAATAATATACCAATTGGATCTTGTTCCTTGAAAATGGTACCGCACAGGCATGGCTGTGTGTTTGAACTGGATTGGGCTTGTTCTGGGGCAGCTTTCAGCCCTGGGGAGCACAGTGGGGTGACCAGAACCAGGGCCTGAGAACCAGACTGGAATGTTACTCAGCTAATTCACAAGCAATTTATGCAGCGCAGCTGTACCCAAAATAAACCCGATAACTGAGGTATTATAAATAAATATATAGGTTTAGGAAAAAGATAGCTTGCTTGTTTTTGGGGTGGAAAACATACCTTACGTCTCAAGAGGACGGGTCTTTGATGTGTACAATGGTACGGAGGATGGCCATTGGCTGAGGTCTGGTTCCCACAGGCTGCCATTGGCCACAACCTGGTGTGGGTGGGGTTTCTGATGTTGGCATTCCAAAACCTAGACCTTTCCAAGATCACAATGGTCTAATGTATGGTCCTCCTCTATCCCAATTTCGAACTGCCTCTTCCAGTAAACATAGCCTGTTCCATCTCTGGAAATGTTGATGATGACGGTGGAATAAATGCGGGTCTATTAGTGCCGTTTTTGGTCAGCGAATGTAATAGAGAAAACTCTCCTGTACAACGACAAGACAAAAAAGACAAACAGGCAGACAGATAGAGACTGATACACAGACAGAGAGAGACAGAGAGACAGAGAGCAAGCAAGCAAGAGAGAGAGTAAGAGAGAGAGTGAGAGAAAGAGAGAGTGAGAGAGAGAAAGAGCGAAAGAAAGAGAGAGAGAGAGAGAGCAAGAGAGAGAGAAAGAGAAAGAAAGAGAACAAGAGAGCGAGAGATAGAAAGAGAAAGAGAGAGAGAGAGAAAGTGCCAGGCAGGAGATGATGTGCAGGTAAATCTGGTTTGGAATGAGAAGCCAGGGACTGGATGATCTGTCTGGATGTAGAGAGCTGGAGTCTGGCTCAATTTAGACAGGCTGACGCAGATAGCATACTATGCCACAGAGCCAGGTCATTCTGTTAGCTAGTCAGTCAGTCTCCCCTGAACCCAGGGGGAGAAAGTTCCGGAAAGGCCCCAGCATGTGTACTACAGCATACCTTTACACACTGGGCCCCACACAGTCTCAATAACAGCTAGAGTTTCCAGGCCACACTGAGGCAGCTGTACACTCCAGTGGACAAGCACCATCTGCAGTCTCCAGAGATCAGTCCGGCCATTTTTAACACTCCTGTCGCTAAAACAGGCTGGTAAGTCACTCACTACTGTGTGACCGGATGATGTAACTGTAGACAACGAACAGCTGACCTGCTGCATCCACATTCCTGCAAGTCCATAAGGTACATTGTTGATGTTGCTTCTAGATATCGTCTAACTGCAAAGAAAAGATGTGTGTCCGTGTAAATATCTGCCTGATGCCCTTCAAAGCTTGTGAGAAAAGACAACCGCTATTTAGAAGTACCATTTCTATTAGCCTGTCTCTGGTACCCCATCTGATACCCAGTCAACCAGACATCACTGGTCTCACTGGCCTACAAAGGCAAACTCACACAGGGAATGCACACAGAGAGAGACAGATTCATCTCTGGGCCTTGATATTTCACACGCAGACACACAAGCACTCAGGACACCATCTGGGTTTTACCTGTGTTCTCAGATCAACAGAGGCAGGTTTGCTCAACACAAACAGGCTGACCCTTTCATTCAACAGAGAGCAAAAGAGCCCAGGACATTTCCTTTGTATGTTCAGGGCACTGTAGGGGAAAGAAGATTAGTCCGGAAACTTGATTTGCTGTGGTCTGGAAATTCTCAGTTACAAGCCTAAGCTCTTAAGAATTAATACATAGTTTGGAGAAATACTTTTATGTGAGTGTGTGTGGGTGGGGTGGGGTGGGGTGGGGGAGGGGATGAAGAATTAGCAAAGCAATAACCTTTGATGCGATAAGATCGATCAAGAGTTGTGGCTGGGCTTGTACATTGTTTTTTTAATTCACTAGAATAGAACCAGCTGGCTCTACTCACCCACTGCCTCAATATAAAAAGTCCTGCATTTATTAGACAACTACAAATAACTGCCCTGTAGTTTTATTCCTTTGCCAGCCAGTCAAGTTACAGTTTACATCTCTGTCACACAATATCTGTAGTGCAGGCCTATTTGGTTAAGGACTGCCAAACAAATGGTTAATGTACCTTTCCCTTTTAATATCTTTTACTGAGGATATAATGGTTGTTAAATGGCCTATCTAGATCATTTTGTATCACTGTGCTGGTGCCAAATGGTTTGTCTATGTGCCTGAGCTTAGCCATCTGGTCAAACCCAATGATGGTTGTGTAACACTAATGTCCATTACAGCACTATATCTATGTCATTTTGAGCGATTGTATTTGATATGTAGTTGATATAATACATAAGAGTTAGTTATTTTCCCATTTCAGTTAGTAAGGTTTTACCTTTGACCCAGAGTATACAGTTATGAGAGATTTCAGAGAACATTCTCAAGCGACGAACCATGCAACGCAGACGCGTTTGAATGATCATTTGTTGTTATTGGACTCAGCCAGAGAACTACTGGTACTCTCAGATTCACCTCAATAACACTCGGGCCCAGCCCCCGGCCCCAGCCCCGGGCCCCAGCCCTGGGCCCCAGCCCCAGCCCCGGCCCCGGCCCCAGCCCCGGCCCCGGCCCCGGCCCCCCGCCCAGGCCCCAGCCCCGGGCCCCAGCCCCAGCACTCTTACACCCCGCAGCCTCAGCCCCAAGCCTGTACCTGTACATTCTACCTGGCGAATGGGGTTAAGATCTGTTGTGATAGGCCATGCAGGAAAGAGGAATGCAATGAGGGAGGCCAAACAAAGAGTTTCCCAGAAGACTGAAGCCAAAAGGACCAGGAAGTGTGATCCTGTGTCCAGATAGAAGAAGAGTCTAATTAGAGGACACCCCCGAGGGGGCGTGACTAGGGAGTGATAACAAGTGACCAGGCACAGCACCGAAATAGCACAAAGCAACACAACCATTTCACAATAAGAGTGTAAAGCAAACATCTGGGGCCTGCCAAGAGAAACCTACATTAAACCCAAGCCAAACTGAGGTAAATGACTTGATCCTGGGGTCATAAATTACCGGCAAACTCTTGCTGACACAACCTGTGGATAAGGCAGAGGGAAAGTTCAGAGACTGTAGTGTCTTATCAAAATAATGCTCCCTTGAGATTTATTACATGTGAGCTCCACGCATAGTTCCCATGATTGATTGCAGACACCAGATTGCGCTCTTCCAGCTGAGTCATGGACGGTCTGAACACCTCATCGAAGCTGAGGTAGTCGTGACATTAAGGCTGTGTAATCGAGGCAGGCTAATTGAACTGTGGTCCACAGTGCTCTAGTTCCAGTCTGGGTGGGAAGGAGCGGCTGGAGGTATATGGAACAATAGCAGACAAATCTCACTCCCATCCCCCCTTCTCCACCCTCCCATCTCCACCCTCCCATCCCCCTTCTCCACCTATCCTGCTGCAGTTCAAGTTCTAATGCTACTGGTTTAGCAACTGACAACTGTCTGGAATATACCTGGGGGCTGGGGCTTGGTGGGGAGGGAGGAGGGGGGTGTCAGTGAGCAAATATTTGACTGTCTCTATTCATGTTTTCACATTGCACGTCATCGCCACATGACCACTGACCTGTTGCAAGCGTAGAGGCAGTCCTGGTAGGAGAGCACTGATGTGGACACCTGCTGCATGAAGCCATGTAAGATGCAGCTCTCTACCATGGTAGACGGTAGCTTGTCGGCACCAAACTTGACGCGTTCGTGACTTGATTCATTTCGACATCCGCATCGCGACTTAACTGCTGGTCTGTGTTCTCAGCGTTCGGCCTGATGAAAGTCAAAAGACAAGACGTGAAAAAAGACAAGCCTAGATAGAAGGTTCTAGGCATCAACATAGCGGATGTGAAGTCATTATTCACGGCTTCTTTTTTTGGTATCTTTTCTGAATAGCAGTAATTGAGTGGGTGTATTGAGCATTTTGCTGCGGTGCTATTCAATGCTAGCAGCGGAACCAAAACAATTTGGCCGTGGCATGTCAGGAAAACAATAACAACAACACAAGCTGAGGGGAAACAGGACAAGGCTCACATCCCAGGAACAGGAACAGCAAAACACGTCACAGCTGAACACACCCCTGAGAAACAACGCCATTCTCACCACATCACCGGTTGTTAAAGGATCACCAAACCAACATTTCCAAAAGCCAATTACTCCCGTATCTCTATGAACAACTTCCCCTTGGCTCCATTCACCTCCCATTCAACATCTCACTGCGCTATTTAGGAGTTACGTTGTGCCCTTATAGAGACAACATTTCTCCTGACCAACCCTCTAATCTGTCATTCCTGGACTGGTAGGAGTGGGTATGCAGACAGACAGACAGACAGACAGACAGACAGACAGACAGACAGACAGACAGACAGACAGACTGTCCCATTTCATAATCCCTTTAAGCAAAGCCTTCTGTTCAGTGTTTTCTCAGTCAATTTAATGACGTAAAACACCTTTGCAGAGCGTCCAGCTCGCCCAACACCACATAACGAGCAGTAAATCTGTATTAGGAGAGACTAGCTAGCATAAATACTTGGTTGGCCAGTTAAATGAATTATCTTCATCTGAATAGACCGCCATTAGTCTAGCGCAGATAAGGCACAGATTAGACGTGGTAATAATGGTGTCAATGACATGTAATTCTATTACATCTGTGCTACCTACCATGGGTGTTCTCCCCGCTAATGAACACTAGGTAACCCTACCTCAATACACCCGGCAAATTCCGAGTCCCAGAACACCACTTTGCAGCTGGCTCTTACGATATCGCTTGCGTCAAACGGACTAGATTGAATTTAACGTTGTTCACTTGAATTGATTATACTTCGTTGTCCGCTGCACGTAAGATCCCGAACTTGGTGACGTCAGCATTACGTTCCACGACAGTGACTAATTGACACATCCACACACACACACATCTGTATGCTAGTCTTCTCATCTTTCATTTTTTATGTATTCCAAACAAGCTTATTTGGTACCGTTAAAACCAGCAGCATGTAGGCTTTAGCTATGAAATGTGTGACTGTGCTGTGCTGCTTGTGACAAACACGCAATATAAGCAAATACATAACCTTGTGATTTATTTGTTAATTCTTTGGTTGAAGAGGGTCTGTGCCTAAGGTGGTTTTGTCATCTGACACCAGCTAATATTGCAGAACCCACACCATTACAAACTTGAGCTGATGTCAAAGCGACAAATCATGCATTGGAAGTCTGGTATTCCTCATGATGCGATAAATACATTCTCAATCTTTTTTTCCTTTTTTTTTTATCTATGCAGGCAAATGTTCACAAAAAAGAATTCCACGCTATCACTAACACTTCAGAGGCTGGCTAGTGTGTACGGAAGGCTAGTGCCTCTCTCATTGTGTCTAGATAAAGAGGATCTGTTTCCCCTTGTGCAGTGGAGATGTCCTGTTTGCATTTCTGAGCTGGCATGCTGTCTACTGGTCGCTGTGAGGGCGAAGGCACGGCCTGTCCTATTTTAGAACTCGGAGTAACAGGTCCGCGCTTGCCGACAGCGCCAGTCTACATATACCATTAGCAATGTGAGTAATGTTCCAAAGCAAAGGGAAGCGGGCTGCAGAGATACTATCATGCGCTCTCATGCTTTCAATCTCCTCTCACCCCTCCCCTCCTGTCTCCACCTCTAGCGGAGCCTTGAACGGTCAAAGCCAACCTCACACCCTCCGCTCTCTCTCTCTCGTTCTTCAGTGCGTTTCGCGGTTAATCCCAGCCTTTTTTTCTTAGTTATAGCGGAGCATAAACTGGCTAGGGCGGATTCCTCGGAAGAACGCCACGTTGGCTATTGAAGCAATGTTTAGGTACATTTCTTCCCCCTCGCTCCCTAATCTCTGTCCGTCTGACATCGAGGAGGTAGGCCAAAGCCTGTCTAGAGACTTGCGTGCAGCACGGTTATTCAGCAACAAAAGAGGGCAGAGGCATGGTTGCGTCTGGCCCTTCTCCGCTGCTGTTATCTCTCGGCCTCCAGGGATCATCAACAGAACACTGTGAGAACCCGAAGCACCGCTCACCCACACACAGAGGCTGCAGATACACATCATGTTCAAGTAGAAAAACCAGCACGTTCACTTACCATAAGGTTACTGTGCGTTGGATCGCCTTTGAACGTGTTCTTGTTTAGCTCCTTTGTCACATCAGAAATGCCAATAAAGTCACCCCTACGTTAAGTGATTAAGTGCACTGTGTCACAAAGATTTCATTGTCACGCTGTTTCAAATGTAGTCAAAGCTTTTCCACTGTAGTCAGTTCAGTTCCTAAAGTCAGTTCCTAATGAGATGCCATCAGTGGTTAACATCGTGGGACAGCAGTGGGGGCCAGACAGCAGAATGGGTCTGGTGATTGGGTTTTGCCTTTAAGGCAAATGTTATTTGATGGGGCAGTGATAGCGATGGGAACAATTAGAGACAAATACATACTTGCCATAAAGGGGCATTTCTAATGCTCCGCAAACAGAGGGATTGGTAGGCAGAGACCAATGTCAAATTCTGATCAACAACACCGCTCATAAAAACAGATAGAAACACGTTTGACATGAGGAGATGTTCAAGTGTCAATCATCTGTTAGTACATACCAAGCCTTCCATCAACTGCTATTAACTCTGCTCTCTCTCTGTTCCCTTCCATGCAAATATTATATTCCACCCAGAAGTATTTTATGGACTGCTTTCTATGAAACACTTTTTTTTTAGATAACTACACATCTATAGTATAGAGAAGGAATGACCCTCATCATTTCTGTTGATAGCCCCAGTCTCCTCTCCCCTGCCAGGCTTAGACACAGTGTTCAGGTGGGTCATAATAAACACAGAGCCAAGGTGGGGGGGCGGGGGCGGTGGGGGGGGCGGGGGCGGGGGCGATGCCATCTCTGAACATAACATCATCATACTTTTCAGTTGTGGGAAATGAGTTTTCCCAGAGTCTCGCCTCTTTGCATCAAACAGTTACAGGGGCGCGAGAAAAACACAGATGTAAGATGGATCCGAGCTGTTTTATACGGCCTGCGATCACTTGACCTCCCCCGGTGAGATATCCGTGGTCGTGAGCACTCTCAAAAGCCTACAACTGAACAGAAATCACGTCAAAACTACACACACACGCCTCTACCAAGCACGCTATACATGCAAACACACATACAAGGAGTGTGTGGCTGAGCGGACCCACACTCCTGCAGCAACAACACCACAGTGTTAACGCTCAACCATAGAGGGGTGCGCCAGGTGACCAGCCCATCCCAGGAGTGAGCGGAGCGGAGCTGGGCGCGGACACACAGAGTCGTGGCTGTCAGGGAACCACGGCCAAGGAGATGGAGCCGTAGATAAGCGCAGGTGGGTGGGGCAAGGCTATCTGAGGACAAACAAGCGCCACGGGCAGGACAAGGTTTGAGGCTGACGGCAGGGCTGGGCGACACGGAAGACAGGAACAGAGCACAGGACAGTCTTCAGCTCATAGATGTGTTTGTTAGACACTGTGTCACTTGATCGGGGTTGTTTATGTTCTGTGGTTATGTAACCATAGCAATACGGGCTCTCTCCTCTAACCCGACCTGGCCTTGTTCTGCTGAGGGCCTTTTAGATACAATTATTGGTCATTACCAGGCTGTAACGGTTAATGCCTTATCCTGGGGGTGTGGTGAAGAGCACGACATAGAGGAAGTGCACGCCCCCCCCCCCCACACACACACACACACAGACCCCAAACACGCACACACACACACACACACACACTGTTCTAGCCAAGTCAGTGGAAACATGTAGTTACAGCTGTGGAGAGTAATGTCTTTTAGAAGCCAGTGAATGGACACACTGTGAGTGTAAATAAAGGCAGTTTATACTGTGCCATTAATAACATCTCATATCGACAGGCTTCCCAAACCTTAATTCAGTCGTGAGTGGAATCACTCTGTCGGCTGGGAAGCAGGGGTGTGGCGACTTGGGACGAGACGTCCGACGGCGCGCTCAGGAACAGGCCCTCGTCAGCCTGCGAGGGTGATGTCAGAGGCCAAACAGTCCAGGACGTTATGGAGATTTGGACATTCTCTGGAAAAAACGAACATTGGAACGTCTCTTTCACTCTCTCCGCCTGTGGCATGTGCTGGAACAGGATGTGGTCCTGTCAGACCAGGTCATGGCTGACGGAGTGCGCTCTGTTGTGGAGCAGGGCGGCAGGCCTGGGTGGAGGCTGACGTAAACGACTGTTCAGACCACACTTTGCTTTGGCCTCCAGGTGAGACTGGCCTCGGCTCCTGTGGAGCAGTTGACTGACGCCTGTTGACTAATGCCTTTTAGTCAACATAAGGACATTTTGGAACATACTAGAGGAATCCAGTTCAAATTAATGCGTTAATATTTTTAAATTTAGGCATTGAAAATGGCTTTAGTACACGCCAGTAAATTAACCACAGGAAACGATGTAATTCTGAACCTTGATTTTATGCTGCATGTTCTCTATGCATTTAAAATGTAATGCAATAATTACTTCATTGGAGGACAATGGATTGGAATGTTAAAGCATTCAAGCTACATTACATCCATCCGCAATTAATCACCCAGCAAACTCAACACTTTATCGAGAGATCTGACACTGGAGAGACAGGTATGGATCCTGCCTCTAACCATATCTGGACATCTGAAACATTGCATTCATTCCTCACATTCTGCTGAAAACAAACACATTCTTTATCTCTCACGACCGTCGCCATATCTGATTTCTATGCTATTCTTAATTTCTATGTAATACACATGGGTTCAGTTGCTTTTATTGCAGGATATTCTTTACCTAGGGGTCAGAAAGAATGGCCTTTTTTTCCAGGACCTTCCGTACTCAGACCACTCCTCTTGTTTTCAACAACACACCAGTATATCTTATCTTATATTGGCATGCCTGTATCGGTCTGGTTGATGCTGCAATTCTCCAGTCGTACATCCAAGTCTAATGTCCTTACTTCGCTAACTTCATCAGACCTGACCTCTTCCTCTGGTTTAATGTGCTTGACATGTTCCCCTGATGTTGAGTTACAGCTTCTGGGTCTCACCTTGACTCAGATTGCCTGCTATAATGTCATTAGATCATAGATGGTAATAAGGGTTTACAGTGATGAATGTCTATTCAACCTTTACTGGTCCCTACAGGCCAGGCGGGTGCCAACACTAGCTGCAGTGATCTATCCCAGAGGATAGCATGATCAGCTGACCTCCACTGCTACAGACTGTCCCCTCAGGGCTCCCCTTTTTTCTTTTGGTCTCTCCTTTATCTTGTAGGTCTCTCTCTCTCTCCCTCCCTCCAACTCTCTCCGTCTCTATTCCTCTCTCCCTCTCCCTCTCTGCCTCTCTTTCCCTCTCTCCTCTCTCCCTCTCCCTCTCTCTCTTTCCCTCCCTCCCTCTCTCTCTCTCTGCCTCTCTTTCCCTCTCTCCTCTCTCCCTCTCCCTCTGCCTCTCTTTCCCTCTCTCCTCTCTCCCTCTTTCTCCCTCCCTCTCTGCCTCTCTTTCCCTCTCTCCCCCTCTCTCTCCCCCTCTCTCTACCTCTCTCTCTCCCTCTCCTACCCTCCAGGACCTCCTCTTCCATTGTGCTGGCGCCAGAGCGCAGGAACCGTGCCCTGGTACCTTGAACTGTCCCTTGTGACACATTTGCTCATCCAACACCAGAGCAGAGACTGTTTGACCCTCTTAAGAGGCAATGCTCCATAAAGACAGTGGTGAAGATCACCCTCACTGAATGCAAAAAAAAAACTCACGGGTAACTCACAACAACCACAGGCTGTTCAAAAACACAGCACACACCCTGTAAGGCCTATTTGTGAGTGTGCGAGCGTGTTTTGGGCAGAAATGTTTGCCTGAGGATTAAAAAGAAACCATTGCATCACGCGAACCCACATGGGTGTTTGAAGGGACGTGTTGTGACAGACACGCTGATTTGTAAACTTGTGGAAAGCACTGATACTGTCTACTGTCTCTTTTGAAGCCACCACGGCCTAGCAGTCTACAGAAGCTGTGGAAGCCTGCCATACCAGGTAACTCCCAACACAAACAGCGGCCTACTTTCCTGCTCATTACACGCCTGGCGGGAGGGAAGGGAGTCTGAGGTGGGGGAGGAGTGTTCTGAGGTCATTACAACTTGATTGGCAGCCACCTCTTCGTTCAGATGTTGATACTGTGTAGAAACACACACACCGTCACTCACTCACTGACACACACACACACACTTCTCTCACCAACAGACACGATCCACATGTTTGCACTGTGCTAATGCATACCCACTGCATAATCAGACCCAGAGCTTTCTTCAACAGTCAGTCCAACACAAGCAAACATTGCGGTCAGCCCTTACAATGTTCATGAACCGGATACCTATATAGAATGCAAATGATGCTGCAACCACATACAAAGCGAAAGCACGTTCGGTTTGCACCAACGAGAACCTCTGTAGTCTGCACCGAACACCGAAAGAAACCATATGTGTGCGTTTAGGCGGTTATCAGCACGGCATGTTCAGTGGACCCCCAGGCGGACCGTCTGTTCTGAGCCTCCCTGCAGCCAGGACTGGAGCCTTGTGGAGGGGACCAGTAGACCCAGGGTGCTGGCCGAGCATCAGCCCCCCCCGACATGTGGTTCCGCTCCCAGGGAAATGAGAACGATTTCCCCCCTGAGCTGATAGCTGTGGAACGCCTTACAGCTTTACATCAGAACACCCTCCCCTCCTCCTCCCCTCTCTTCCTTCCCCCCAACTGCCTCCCCCTCACCCCTCACCCCCCTCCTTCCACCCTGCCTCCCCTCCTCTCTCTTCTCCATGATCTCATCCAGCATATGTTCAGCAGAGAGGAGCGAGATTCTAGGCTCAGGCTCCCAGGAAACACACAGGCTCTCCCCCCACAGGTCGGACCAACAGGCCAGGGAGGAGAATCCCAGCCAGGGTCTCTCTTTGTATCTGGGAACTTTTTCGATTCTGAAGTAAATCAGAAGAGCGAACAGTGAGTAATGAAACAGAGGTCTCGGGTGTTGCAACAATAAACATGATGTGGATGACCAGACCCCAGACCAACGCCAGAATCTTGTTAAAAAGTCCTTCGTGCATTGGCTCCATCCTCACTTTGAACAGAAGGTTCTTGATAACATGTTACTTTAGGTTAGAGTAGATTTTAAGGACAGTAGGAGCTGCGGTCCAAAAAAAGGTGATGAAGCAATCATGACTGATGGATGACAATAAACGCATCGCGTTACATCATCCCTAATTATCCACTCATCATCCAAACAGTCAGACAGCCTGACCTCTTATGCTTCATCCATCAGTGAGCTTGTTGCGTTGTTGAGCAATGACTGTACGAGCGTGCTGGAGACTGCTGTCGTTATACGTACCCTTGCTCTCCCAGGATCCTGGTGCTGTGTGAGAGGGGGACGTCCTCAGGTAGCAGGAGAGGGAGACAGACAGAAGCCCACTCCTCGTCCTCGTCTGTCAATCGGAGGCCACAGCAGACAACCCTCTGGGCAGCACCTGGCACGCAAAGACCTGCCTCCAGACCTCCCAGCTGGCTGCTTCCTTCTTGCTGTGCGCTGATATCACTGGGACTGGGTGGGGGGGGGGGGGGGGGTATGGATGGGTGGAAGAGGAGAGGGGGGGCATGGAAGGTGGGAGAAGGAGGGGGTGGTGTGTGCTGGAAGTGAAGGTTTGGAGAGCCCGTGTGTGTGTGGCAGACCCGGCTGGGGAGGGTCGGGCTGTTTTGCGCTCGCAGTTTCCTTCCCCCTCCCGTCCTCCCGTCCCCCCCGTCCTCCTGATTAGCTTCTCCAGCTAATGGAGAATTTCCTGTGTAAAGAAAAGAAGCTGGGATGAACTGGATAGGGCAAACTGCAAACGGATTTGCCAACTGATAAACAGCAAAGTCACGACATTCATGAGGGAGAAAGGGATCTCGATCCTGTAACCCCGAACACCTTCATGTCCTTTTTTTCGTTTGGTAAATCCAAACCTGCTGTTGGAATAATCTTAGACACACGTAACACGTGAACGATCGCAAACCATGTCCCACTTGACCGAATGGCTTGTCTCCAGGCTAGACTTCATTTCTGTTCAATTGAACTAAAACCTTAAGCCTCTCTGCAGATCATCAGGTTGGTGTTTCATCTGGACCCATAAGCACAGCTGGAGACGTTGGAAAGATCTAAAGTACAACGAAGAACTTCATAACAAGTTCACCTGCTCTTGCACCGGGGCATGCCATGCTGAAATAAGACTCTCCAGCTTGTTTACTTTCTTCAGCCTTGAACAAGAAACAAGTTTCTTTTCTTTGGATTCGGTTCTGCCATTGAAAAACAACCCCTGCTAACATAATACAAGGTATTCTGACAACAGAATCCTTCACGAGTTCAGCTCAGATAAAATCGACACACGCATCGTAGCTCAACTCACAACTTTGACCCAGACCTCATCACCTACTCCTGTAGCACATGAACCGCATGACACCTTCACAGCGTTGCGATGATCTAATCAGACTGCACCCGTCTGAAGGTTTCCATGGTAATTAAGACAACATTCCCAGGAAACAGCGAGTGTGTGATAAACAGGCGGACTGAGTCTGTGTGGCAGGTCTCGTGATTTACAGCCTGTCAAACCGAAGCTGAGCCACCCCTGCAAACTGGGTTTCCTTCCTTTCAGAAGTGGAACCACATATAGAACATGTCCCTTAAAACCGACTAGTGTTTGTGCTCACATTAGGGGCAGGCGTGAGAGAGGGAGAGAGAGACTGGAGAGAGAGAGGAGGGAGAATGAGAGGGTGCAGACGAAAGAGAGAGGGGGAGGGAGAGAGGGAGAGAAGGAGAGAGAGATTGAGAGAGAGAGAAAAAGAGAGAGAGAAAGAATAGAGTAAGAGAGAGAGAGGAGAGAGAGAAAGACTGACCAACTGCCAACCAGACAGACATATGAACACAGGATTACATATGACCCCTTATGGCATGAATCTACTTCATCTTACTAAGACAGGGGCGTGTCATGTCTACAAGTGCTGTCATCAGCAATGGGCCCGGCATGGAAGCCACGCCCCCAGCCCCATCAAGTTCATCCCTCCATCGCCACCTCAGCCTGCGCCAGTCGCCCAAGCCGCCTGGACCAGAGTCAGCTTCGCATTCAGATTCACCAACGACATCTTCTCACGCAAAGACAAATGAGGAGCTGTCAAGCTTTCAGCTCTGAATCTCCGTGGCCCAAGCTTGATGCTCCGAACCCCCCCCCCCCCCCTCCTTCCCCTTCCCCTTAATGCGTTCCATCCCCTCCGCCTTGCTTCCTATCCCACGACTGCATACAGCAGAGCTGGGTAATGAGACTTACAGCGAGGGGGGAGAGGGCTTAGGGAGGGGCAGCGTATATCACTGTAACAGAGAAGAGATGCTTCTTTTAAGATATAATGGGATTGAGCCGCTTGTATTAGCTTTGCTTTGATAGAGGACTTGTCAGACCAGGAGATTTTTTGCTCAGGTAACAAATGAGTTTGGATGCGGACAGAGACTTTCAAAGACACGCTGCTCCTTTTCCAGTGAAAAGGAGGCATGACAAGGTTGTTTCTGGGATGCGCCGCATCTCCGAAACCCATTCTGCAGCTTTATTTTTATAAAACACAAAAGGTTTTCATCAATGTTGCTTTGTCATCCCCAGAAAATACAAAACAGGTTTCCGATGAACGTTATTTATTTATTTAGTACTATTATTTCAAGAACCTCTTATTAAAAAACGTATTAAATACTGACGAGAAAGATCTGAGGTTTCAACAGAAATCTTCCTATGCCTCCGTATCCGGGTAATCTCTTAATTCATATCTTACTGACCGCATCGGGTCAGTAAGATATGAATTAAGAGAATCAAACCAGAATCTGAATCAGTCCAACCTCTGACTCAAATCCACAAACAATCCGTGTCACGATTGAAACGATTAACTTTTCCGCGTAAACATTTTTGAAAGAAGTCCTCACAGAGTCCATTGAGAGTAGTTTAGTTCTACACAAAAAGGCCGTTATTAAACGGATGTGTTGTTTTTAGCACGAGGGGTTATAAAAAGGGAGATGACAGTGGTACACATTTAGACACACCAGGCTGGTTCCCTACTGGAGCTACTGTTACCCAGAGACATCGCAACAGCCCACGTTGGAGACAGATAGCATGCGAAGAATTTGCTTGATTGTTCTTCCTCTGTGTGTTGGCGCGAGTCATGACGAGATAGCTATCTATTATTTTTTTGCGCTTTCGAACTCAGTCAGGGGGAGGGAGGGAGGGAGGGAGGGAGGGAGAGAGGGAGGGAAGGGCCGTATTTCCCTGTGTGGTTCAGCTGGGGGTGTCTGCTGTTTGCGGTCTGCACTTATTGGAAATGTTTGACAGCAAATTCTGTTAAACGCTAAGAACAGATCTCTGCTCTGCTTAAATATGAGAACCTTCACCCAGGGATAAGACGCTGTTCGCCAGAAACGCAGGACATTGTGAAGGGATGGTTCTCATATCATTCCAAAAACATCTGTAACAGTCCAGAGGTTTCTTGGGTTGAAGTCAATAGAAAACACACACACACACACATAGCCACCATCGTTATTTAATTGAGACGTAATTGAGTCCCTCCTAAACAGATAGGTTCCTAATCACTTCCCACAGGCAGGAAGAAGCGGGGGTGAGTGTGAGAAGTTACGTAATGCGTACAGCATCAGATTGAAAGTCAGATGGAGATCTCGACGGAGCCGGCAGTGAACAAGTCAGTCCAGTTGCTGCTATTGTCATGTGAAAACCACCAAGTCATTGGTTAACAAGCTACAGAACAACAAGCGTGGTTAACCACAGGCCTGAACAAGCCCTTGTGGTTCTGTAACCCAGTGTACCCTTTTACATTATCTCAGCATTGACAGATGTCCTTTCTCTCTATCTGAACTGTAGCACTGTAGCAAGATGATCACTAGGGGGGAAATGCTGTAGTGAAGTGTATTGGCATTGCCTCACCTGATGCCTGTGCTTCACTAGGTTGTGCGGGTGTTGGAGTGGGCAGAGCTCGCTGTGTCTTTAATGGCATGGTCTCAACATACGGCCACACTTCACAGCTCCTCCCCCTCTCCTGGGTGTGATTATAGCCAATGCAGACTGAGGGCGACCTACACTGTGGCTAGAGCCCAGTGAGAGAGAGAGAGAGAGAGAGAGACAGAGAGAGAGACAGAGAGAAAGAGAGAGAGAGAGAAGGGGGGGGGGAGAGAGGGCGAGAGAGATAGAAAGCAGGAGAGAGAGGGCGAGAGAGAGGGCCAGAGAGAGAGAGAGAGGGGGTAGGAGAGAGGGGGGAGGAGAGAGGGGAGGAGAAGGAGGAGAGATAGGGAGATAGTGAAAAGAGGGTGGGGGCAAGCTCTTGGTGCACTGTGCTTGTTCTGTGTCAGCGTCACAGCTGTTTGCTCTGCTCCAGTGGCATCGCTTTCCTACAACACATTACGAAAACTCTCCTGCTACAAGTGGCGATTGGACTTATCCTGTATCCCGCTGGACTCCGTAGACTTTGTCTGATATGGAAAACTTTTACTCTACTCATTTTGGTCGTTTTGCCCTGTCTTTTACATGGAGTTATAACATTTGCAGGGTTTGGTATTAATTTAGACATCGCAGGATTCTCTGCCTGTGCCACTTGCTTCAAAAGGAACTTCTCACATCTTTTTTTTTAGGAGGGGGGTCTCTGGAGACTTTAGGGAAACACGCATAAGTTATTGACGCTTTTAAGACATTAAAAGTTGAAAGATTCTTCTGCTGGATTCATGCTTAAATAATTGACTTAAATTTACACTTCATACACGTTCGAGAATGTGACTGACAGGAAATCCAAAAACACAAGTCAAGAAAGCCCTTCAAAATGCTCATTAGAAAGTTCTTTTCATACTCGGGATTCTTCAGGATTTGATGAGTTCAGGATTGGAAAATCTCAACAGTCGCTACATGTTGCTTTGCCAAAAACAACTTTCCCGGTGAAGATGGACTACAACTTGAGCAGCACCTTGTTTTACCCGGCTAATGGTACGACGGAGCCCAGTACAGGGCCATACCACCCCGCCGCAGGACCCTGGAGCCTAATAGTGCTGGTCATCATCATCCTGACCATAGTAGTGGGGAACCTGCTGGTCATCATAGCCATAGCACGGACCTCCCAGCTGCAGACGATGACAAACATCTTCATCATGTCTCTGGCATGTGCCGACCTCATCATGGGGGTGTTGGTGGTGCCTCTGGGCGCCACCATAGTGGTGACGGGGAACTGGCAGCTGAGCACCACTTCCTGCGAGCTGTGGACGTCCGTGGACGTTCTGTGCGTCACGGCCAGCATCGAGACGCTGTGCGTGATCGCCGTGGACCGCTACATCGCCATCACCAGACCCCTGAGGCACAAAGTGCTGATCAACAAGTGCCGAGCCCGGCTGATCGTGTGCGTGGTGTGGATCGTGTCCGCTCTCATCTCCTTCGTGCCCATCATGAACCAGTACTGGCAGGCGGAGAACGACCCCGAGGCCATGAAATGCTACAAGGACCCTGCGTGTTGTGACTTTGTGACCAACAGGACCTTCGCCATCATCTCCTCCGTCGTCTCCTTCTACATCCCTTTGCTCATCATGATATTCGTCTACGCCAAAGTCTTCCTAATCGCCACCAGGCAGGTGCAACTCATCGACCGGAACCGCCTCCGGTTCCAGAACGAGTGCTCCGGGGCCCAGACCCAGTCGGCAGGCCACGTCCGGACCACCGCCGCCGCCCCTCACCCCCCCTCGGGCTGCGGAGGCTCGGCCAGCAGCAGCACCAGCTCGCATAGCAGGAAGAGCTCCAGGAGACGATCGTCACGCCTTACGGTTGTGAAAGAGCACAAGGCCCTGAAGACGCTGGGGATCATCATGGGTACGTTCACCCTCTGCTGGCTGCCCTTCTTCGTGGCCAACATCATCAACGTGTTCGACCGGAACGTCCCCCCCGGGGAGATCTTCCGACTGCTCAACTGGCTGGGGTACATCAACTCCGGCCTGAACCCCATCATCTACTGCAGGAGCCCCGAGTTCCGCGCCGCCTTCAAGAACCTTCTGGGCTGCCCGTGGATGGCCACCCCGCGGCTCAACGCCTTCTACAAGGAGCTGCGGACGCGTTGCCCCTGCTTCCTGGCGGCGGTGGAGGCCGGGGCGGCCGGTTCTTTCCAGAAGGCCCCCACGAACCCTGCAGACGGGGACGAGAGCCTGGGAAGCAGTCAGGGAAGTTATAAGAGCGAGGAGCCTTCGCCTGGACCCCCACACTCAAACGGCAGCACGCAGTTCAGTGGCTTCTCCGAACCAGAGTCAGAATTGTAAGTCCCTCATCTTTTTCAATGTTCTAAACTAAAAACCTAGCATCCTTTCATCCTTCCGATGCATTCTGGTGGCAGATCAGATAGTATATTTAAGTGGGAAGTGCTGTGATATGCATACAGCACAGACTGTCATTGTTGGAGCTCGGTCGGGGAAGCGGAACATGTGTCAGTACGTAGCATCAGTCGGATCCAACTTTCTGCTTGGTGCTGATCAGAGGGAACATCAGGACATGTTCTCTCCGTGTTCTACGAGAGTTCCCCGAGGCCCCAGCCTGCATGTCAATGCAGCCCAGAGCAGAGCAGAGAGAGATGTGCTTATACATAGATATCTCTGATAGCCTGCCCCCCCCCCCTCCCTCCCCAACTCATCCTCTCATCCTCATCGTGTCTGGGAGAGTCGTTAGAGGGCGGAATCGTTCGACATCACGGTGACATCTGAGCAAGCAGTTTATTTGTAATCTGGGCTCAGTCCACCGTTAGAGTTCTGAGACGATTTCAAAAGATATTAGAAACAAAGAAGAATGTGTGTGTGCGAACCTCAGGACTCTTTGCGCCGTGAGCGATCCATATTTGGATGAATAAATCACCGGCCTGCCATGCCAGATTAAAATAGATTTAATAGAGAAAGGTACTAAAATAAATACTTACTGAAATATAAGATCCTGAGGAAATATAACAAAGTTACACGATGTCATGTGAAAATGTAATCCCTGCATTTCCACTCCGCAAAACAATAAACATCAAGGTGGTTCATTTGAAGTTTTTTGATGAAGTAAGAATTTCTGCTGCCATATTGTGTTACCTGCTATCCATCGTTGAGCCAAGCTGATGTCAACGTTACGTAAACGATCAACAGATGTGCGTGGCTTTGTTGTGGCAACAGAAAAACGAGAACTTTTGATCCATACCTTTTTTATTTTTATTTTATTGAAATCTGAAACCTGAACCTTTACTTTAAATATCCATTAAAAAAGTCAAAACACATCAATTGTGTAACGCAAAACTTTGCTGTTTACCAATCCGAACATGGCCAGCGGAATCACCAGAGGCAGTATGGCATAGACAGAATGAGGGAGGCAGGATGAGAGGCAGTATGGCATAGACAGAATGAGGGAGGCAGGATGAGAGGCGGTGTGACAGAGGCAGCATAAGGAAGGCAGTTAGAGAGAGGCAGAGTTAGAGAGGTTGTGCGACAGGGTTTCGAGGTCCTCCTGGGCCCCTCTGCAGCCTGGGCAACACCCCCCTCAGCTGATAACCCTTTATCACTGGTCCACAAGACTTTTCTGCACCCGCACAGGCTGTTTACTTCACAAGCAGCCAATGAGATTGCACGCTGCAGAGCCCCTGTTCAGCTACGGGGTGGCTGAGACACCTCGCAGGGAGCCTTCGAACCTCAGCCAGCAGTACAGCCACCCAGTCGTTTACGAGAAATCCTCCTCGAGGACTCGCTTTTGAGTGACATCCACTCCTCTGCGCAAGGAAAACAAGATTGTGACTCTGTCACTAATTTCGGGATTAAGGAAAAGCTTGTCTTACTTTGGCGGTGTCGGGAGCTGTGTTATCATTACTGATCTGTCTCAGCGAGGGTTTAGGCAGGACGGAGGCTGTTAATTCGCACGCATTCCTCCCACACATGCACACACACCAGTCAGGGGAGCTCCTGAGCTCCGTGGCTGATGACCGCCCGACCATCAGCACCGGCCCGTCATCTCCCACACTCTGAACCGCAAGATTCAGACTCGGGTCCGACCGTTCTCCCACGTCTCTTTCCCTCCCCCTGCTGCCATCTCGGCCGCGCTTGTACAGATGTGATTCATCTGTACGCCGAGAGGGAAAACATTTACAAAGAACCCCCCCCCCCCCCAAAAAAAAAGCCTTCCTTAAAAGGAGCCTGGCATAGCCCATTGGTTCACCAGCCTGAGGGTGAAGGCTCAGAGGAGAGGGATTGGACAGATTGTCAGGGAGATCACAAGGAACAGGAAGTGGGTCGGAGGAGGTTTCGTGGGGCGATGGTCCCAATGTGGAATCTGACAGATCTGGAAGGTGAGAGCCCGTGCTTTCGGTCAGACCGCGGGGGCGGGGCAGAGGCAGGGGAGCGGGCGAGTCTGGTTTCCAACCAAGCCCTGATCTGCAAGGGCTCTACGAGTCTCGCCGGGGTGTCGGGAGAGATGAACGGATCGATCATGGCCAAGTGGAAAACACGGCGTAGGGCCAGCGTGTTCCGCTGTGAGGCGTGTGGAGGGCGGAGTCAGGGGGCTGCTTTCCAAGATAGGAGATGGCAAGGGAACATGAAGAGGAAGTGCAGTTTGCCATGATCTCCCTGCTCCCCCCCCCCTCCCCCCCTCCCGGAGAGGAAAGACAGACCACAGAGAAAAGGTCAAAGATCTGAAGTTGGCTGAAACATCTTCCAAACACCTGGATGCGGTGAACCATTACTAAACATGGGCTGAGGTTGCTTCCCTGACCCCCGCCCCCTCTGCGTGGTGCTGGAGGTCGTGCGACCGAGTGGTCTGTGACAAAGCAGGAACATTAATAGACGCCAACAGGGATGGTTCCAAATGCAAAGCTGAGTTCATGTTGTCAGAGTGGGTGAGCAGGGTCAGGGCTGTCATCAACACATGCTTTGTGTTCATTGAGAAGCAGAGAAGCATGCGAGTGCTGGCCATATCAACGAGCACAGCGGGCAGCGCATTGTGTTTTTGTCACGTATCCAGTGTGTCATCTGGTCCAAATGTGTCCACTCTCCTATGGACTGTGCGAGCCATATGTTTTGTGTAGTCGCATTAGGCAGTGCAGATTGTGCATTTGTGGAAATCCCAATTAGATCTATCTAAAAACTATCAATCTGTCTGAAGTGAACACGAGTGATAACATTTCTATCATCTAGAGATTTTTTATTTATTTTTTATACTACCGCCTGTGTATTTGCTGCACAGTTCTTAACCAATAATTGAATTCAACGGATCCAAACGAATCGTGTTGTTTAAAATTGCTTAAGTATACAGGTAAACTGTGCGTGGGTGTGCTGAAGTCTGCAGTACTCACCTGTCTCTAATCCATGTTTTTATTCAGCAGACAGACGCTAGTTACCTCTCGTTAATGAGCGAGGCCCCAGCAGCTGACTGTAGACCTCCAGTCACACGTGTTCACGACAGCATGGGGACGCTGGGAGGTCCGTTCGGTTCGGTGCTGGGGAGAGGGAGGAAGCGTAACATTAACAGTTTGAGTAATGGCAACGACACCAACTCTTCTAGCCTAATCTTATCTGAACCACAACCATGATGCGGGGCTTTTTTTGGTTGAAAAAAGGGGTAGTCTATTCCAGGAAAAATTCATCCAGTCTACACACGCCATTTTCTGCACTATTGCTGTAGATGGAAAACACTGGTGCATTTCTGAAAAGCATGTAAACACCCAGTTCACAAGTTTTCTATTCTTATGGACTGAAACTGAGGAAATAGCTTGATTTGGATAAAGATTTGGGTTGAACGGCCGTGATGAAAGAGATTGAAAATGTGTGGGTCTGACATCATATGCCATTTTGCAAACTTTTCTGTCCAAACAATAGATTGAAAGAGAGCTCGATCTTAGCGGGTGTTTTCGTTCCCTATTCGCATCGATATGTAAAGTAAATGTCTGGAAGCTGGGAATGTTTACAAGTTGTTTTTATGTATGAGCTGTTTTAGAAAGCTTGGCTTAGTAGCAGTGACAGTGGTACTAAAAGGTTACGACCTAAACTGTTGTCTGAGTCATAGCACAGTTAATGGAAACCTATTGTGGCTCTTCCTAGAATTGGCTTTGGGATTTGGGCTGAAGACAAGTTATCGCCCCCCTGGGCCTGTCAGCGCTTCATTCGGTAGTTTCAACTCAAGGTCTCTCAGTCAGGTATTACATTATAAAAACCTTATTTGTTTTGCTTGGGGTCTCATACATGCACATAAATGAAAGAACATAGCTAGGATAGCTGGGGAATTTACTACTTTTAGGAATAACACAGTGGCACTATCAAACTTTCATTTTCATCTGAGAAAGCTAACAGCCTCATGGATCTGAAGCTGTTCCCCCGGGGGTCCCAACAGCCGGGAGGGGCCCGGTCAACCAGGAGGGGCCCGGTCAACCGGGAGGGGGGGGAGAGGCGGTTTGAAAACATCACAGGGGCTGTTCAGCTCAGCCGTGGATTTGAAGCAACAACACCACAGCTGTGCCTCAACATGCAGGGCAGGCTCTCCTGATACATTCATGTCATCGCTGGATACTAAGGTTAAATGACTTAAGCAGTCTGAACACAACTCCTACGGTGGTTTTCCGAGACACTTAAGCTTGTGCGTGTCAGAAGTGGGTGAGTCTGACTGGCTCTTCAGCTTGCAGACTCCTGCTGTTGTTTTAGCTTCCAGTGGCGCAGCATAGATGAGGCTGAGGGAGCCCTCTGTCCTCTTATCCTCGGACATCCAGGAGCTCAGAGACAAGATGGAACCGACTCAAATACCTCCAAGAACAACAATTTAGGGTGCGGCACGCAAGCGCTTAAGTGAGTTGACTCAGGATACGACGGTACAATATCGTTTGAGCTTGCATAATACAATGTTCAACATTCTTAACGTCTTTCACGATAAACAGAAATGGTACATAAAACACGTCCAACATACATTATGTTGAGCTGTTGAACACAGGATGACAACCTAAAAATGAAGCTCTTGTGAAACGTGGAAACAGGAAGTTGATTTGATGACAGATGAATGCGCTTTGGAGTTTCTCTCATAAATCACCAGAGTCCAGAGAAAGCTTTTAACACAATGCTAACTACTTCCTCTGTGACAACTGTAGCATAATATACAGCCGTGTCATACAGTAAATACAGGTCGGTAGATTGTACAATGAATAGCTGCAATCCGTTTACAAAGACATTTCCGCACTGTCTGACTAAGCGATATAAATATTCAATATTCCACGCTTAATATTTCACGTCTGGCGAGTTTGTTATTGTGCAAATTATTTGGCACGATTAATAGATGTTTTGATTTAAACCAGGGAGGAGATCAGACTGTTGGGAGATCATTCAGTGATGTGAGGAATCTCCAAGAGTAATTTTGAAAGCAGAGCTGAATATCTAAACCAATCCCAGAGTATTAGGAGTTTAAATGCTGGGCTCAGGTAGCTGAGGAGAACACAGCGCAGGATGGGATGCATTTTAGATAGAAGAGATGGAAAGACTAAACGGCCGTAACCCATAGCGAAACTCTTTTTCCACCTCGTAGAAACAGATGGCCAAAATCAATCTTTTTGTGTGTCCTTTTTTTTTTTGCCAGATCAGCTGGAAGAGAATCGCATCCTAAGTGGGTAATGGAAAATTCCAAGTGAATTTGTCATGTTAATTATAAGTAAAAATGTTACGTTCAATGAAATGTATTTAATTCTTATCACATATTCCATGTTTGTGGAAGGGAATTATAAATGAACTACACAATACAGAAAACGAACATCCAATTTAATAAGATTATACATAAATAGAAGAGTGAATTATAGCTTCTTATAGCAGCTTTATATAAGAGAGAAAAAGTCCCATGTCAGTAATCAAATAACAATAATAGTAATTGAAATAATTGGTGTAGCCGTTTGTATGCGTCATCAATCAGAGATGCGTACATACTGTATGAGGTAACCTTGATTCGACACAAAATAATACACAGTTTTGGCAGAGCTGGGTTCCAGGGGCGAAACTTTACTCCCTGGCCACCATCGTCTTCCTTCTGCCTGCTGACAGGCATGGCAAAAGTGAAAATACACAAACGTGAGATGATGGATGTATCCCTGTTGACTGTAAAAAAAACATGGAGCCAAACTACTCCACCCAATCAGACTGAGGAGAAAGAGTTCAGGGTCACGTCGGGTGTTGTTGAAGTTCACAAGCTCCACGTTTGTCTCTGTCTTCGCCAGGACCAAAACCAACAGTCTGACCTCCGTTTCTGCAGTGGAAGCCTCTTCGCTGTGTCCTCCAGATCGCTAGGGTGCTCCGTGTGCTCCATCAAATTCATGTTGAAGAAGTAAATGGAGCTAACTTTCGGATTTCACACGTTTTGTTTCTTTAAAGGGTCAGAGTAACTTAATCTGCTGGTTCTTGCAGAACAGTGATGGTTGTGATTTGTTTACATCTTCCTGTGGAGACATGTACAGTTTAACTCGATAGGATCAGAATTTTAGGCATTTCGAGAAAGATGGGCAGGGCACTAAGTGGCTAAGGAAGGAGGGAAGGTTTCGAGAACTTGTTCAGAGTCAGACATTAACGATCACAAATGACTAGTGAGGGGATCACTTTCCAAACTATCATTACTACTACTACCACCTTCTCTAACTTCCAAATGATTCTTTAAACACCCATTTCAAGTTTTTTGTATTTCTTTCTTTTAGCAGGTACGTTAGTTCACATTTTAAGATCCCTTTACCTTTGAACCATCCAATATTCTGATAGATTGAAATACTTTCTCTAACCAGTTTGTGTGAGTGTCACCTCTCACAGGGGCCAATTCTAATAAACAATTAATCACCCTCCCCTTGTGTTGAGACAACACGTTGGCCCCAAGGCGGAGAAGGCTTCTGAAAGCAAGCAAAGGGGGCCACGTGTTTGGGATTTCATGGCGGTTTGAACAAATGTCTAATCTTGTAAAGCAAGCGTGCATGTCGTAAGTGACAGTGCCACATGTGACAGCTTGATCCTGTTCAAGGTTGGATCTCTGGCTTTCGCTTGCTATCCAAAAAGACCAAAGATGAAAGTCAGCATATGAAAAGAAAAGAGGAACGTCATTTCTTCCTGTCAAAGATTGATTCTTTCGGAGATGACAAGCCTCGATTTTTTTAATGCCATCGTTAGTTTATTTTAAGGTCTGTCGATGTGCGAGTGTGTGTTGAGGGGGAGGAGCATCAGTCATTGCGTTCACGCAAGTTTACGATCGAGTCTAAATTGGCCGTGTTACGCATTCTCCTCAGGCAGAATTGTACGTTCACCTGTACCCCCAGAAGTAAATTCTGCCTTCTTTTTCTCGTCAGTTTTCACGATTACAGGATTAAGAATGCTGAGGGAGAATCAAACCAGTTGGGGAACGACAAGAGGTGGCTGAAAGATGTGGCCGGCGGCAAACTACAAGTGGGGTGTGAAGATGATGGTGGGGGGTGGTGGGTGTGAGGGGGGGGGGCGCTGAGATGCCATCAAAGTGATTGAGGAATGAGGAAGGGGCCGATAAGGAAGTGGACTAAAGGGGCTTTAAGATCCAGCTAATCTGGGGCTTGACAGGGAGGGCCGACTGAATCAACACCACACTGCCATGTAGTGGTGGCTCTCACCCTGAACTCCTTGAGAGAGAAGACGTTTGTTTCAGCTGGGAGGCTAGTATGGAGGAACCAATCTCTCCTATTGCGTCAGCACGCTCCCAGCATACTGTGCACAATATTACTGTGGACGGACTTTCCCCACGGAGAGAAAGAGACACTTCCACTTGCTCTTATGATCGATGACACAGAGGAAGACATTAAAGAAGCACAACATGTCTTACTACTAGGATAGAAGTGGCAGTTTGATTTTGTAACAAGCAACTATTCCTAAATTATTTATTTATTGTATACCCATATGTAAATGCAAGAAGTATTAAGTTCATGATACCAGAATGTCATGTTCTATGTTTTCACTGTCCACTAGTGATGTCCCAAAGTAATTAGATTTCACTTCCTGCTACATCAACCCTTTTATTGCTAACTAGCTGTGTATGGAATGCACCTTCACTGCATTCTGGTCTTTTAGTTCAGTTCTGGACTAAAAAATTAGAGCCTGGACTCTGGCCTCTTGCTCTTGAACTGGTCAGACTATCCTTTTGCCTTGCACTGAGACACAAATTAAAAGTGTAAAATAAATGAATAAATAAATAAATGCATACATTAACTTATTTTGCAGCTAACAATGTTCAACGGAGCTGTGTGTATGCATAAATGTGCGCACCCACGTCTGAATGTTTGTGGGTTGCACTACCTGTCGAGTATTTTGCGTTAAATTAGAGTTCCATGTTGAAAGCCTGAATGAAGCAATACGGTAATGGTGTCTTAAGCAACATATACATCTACAATAATGACGAATTTTCATACCATAAAGCGTTAACGGATACTACGGATACGACTTTCTCTCGGAAACTACCACGTTGAGAGTCAACAACTCACAAACAAGACTACGGGTCGTGTTGAATATCCATCAAGCCATATACTATGTGTACAAATCCGATGGTTAAACACAGTGTTTATAAAAGGTCAGGTCGTCATTACTCCGCTACTAAAAGAATTCAGTCTCTGTCCTTGTTAATGCATTGGTTGTATTGTAGGTTCATATTTCTTTTGACTTGTTCCATGCTTATTTGTTTTGATGCCGTTTATTGCGTCGCAATATGCCTCCATCGTCCCCTTGACATGAGACATTGAAAGATTTGAATTTCGTAGTCTATACTTAATTATCAAAGGGCAACGTAAGATACCCCGGGCCAAGTGCTTAATTAGAGAACCGTTTTGCACTGCCAACTAGTGCCATCTGGTGTACACTTTTTTGTCTTCTAATGACCACCTACATAGCGATGCGGGCAGGTTAAGTAGGCTACAAAACAATAAAAACACTATTGTGGAATAATTGCCATTGGGATTGGGTCACCGAATACAATCCTTTTCTGGAATGATCTAAACGCATTCTTATGTAAGCTGTTTACTAAAAGCTAACAAGTTGGTTATGGGGCAGCTGTTTACACACCTGGAAATCGATTACGAACTCTCACCAATTTATTACAATGACTAAATCCATCCATCATAAGCGTTGCCATGACACAGTATCCAACTTGAGCGCTGTAGCTAAGCAACAGCTTCTAACAACAAAAGCAGCAGAGCTACCTCGCGGACTAGAGTGCACAGTGGAAGCTCAATAATATGAGGCCAGCATGTGATGGTGACAGTGGTGGTGCCACTGAAAGTGCTACCGGAAAAGTAGGCCTAAACGAGCGGAAAAAATCTTCGCTCTCAGTTTTCATCGATACTGTGACTGCGGCACCGAACCCTGAAGCCAAACTATTGTCCGATTTCCAAAAAGACACTCATGCAAATAAGGTTTACCTGGCGGGAAAAGGTAAGTCAATCCAGTTAGTCTTTTTAAGTTAGATATTTATGTAAAACGAAGTCCGAAATGTTTTTTTTTTTTTTTTTTTTAACGTGTGATATATTGAAGGTAGCATAACGAGTTTAGTTAAATATGTGTGGTATCTTGTAGAGTGCCTTAACGAGGAGGGGCAGATTGCGGTGATCCCTCTCATTGCAAGAATACAGAAGCAGATATCCACGGACCCGACTCAGGGCGCTGGTTATGCACCATCCTTGGGCCTGACAGAATTTAACCGGAGAGCAACGGAACTGGCCCTGGGCAAGAACAGCCAAGCCATTGTGGAGAACAGGGTAAACTCGATGCTGTATGAAGACCCTGTGTAGACCTATACTGTGTGTCTGTTTAGGGATTAAGGACTAATAGCAATCAATAAAGTTCATTGTAATATTCATTGGTAAAAATTGAGGAAAGAGCTTGAATTGCACTGTCCCTGCAGCATCGCTGAAGCTAAGATGACGGGTAACATAAGTAACAATAAATAATAAGTCTGACAATAAAATTAAAATAAAATATAGTAAAATGATAGATGGATATATTTACATTTCCAATGATGTTTAGGTACAACCAATACCGTTATGTTTGACTACAATCATAAACAAACACTTGTTTTGTTTTACAAATTATAACTTAATAGAAAACCTGCCAGGTTTGGTTAATAGCTTAGTTTGTAGCAGAAAAAAAAAATAAAAATCTGAATCTCATTGGACACCACTGTTTAAATAAGCAACCAGTAGCCATGTGCTTATCTTGAGCAACAGGAAATGATTCCTCACAATGACTGGCTCCCGCCATCTCTGCTGTTGTCTGTTCCGCAGGTGCTAGGGATTCAGGCTGTCGGCAGCTCTGGGGCTTTGCGTCTGGGGGCTGAATTGCTAGCGCGCTGGTATGATGTCCGCTCTGCCTGGTGTGGCCCTGTCTATCTGCCCACCCCCTGTGATGGTAAGTAGGTGGTTTACTAAAAGCGCACAGATGAAAAAAAAAAAAAGAAAGAATCACAAGGAAAACATGTGCCTGTGACCGTAGGAAGCCAATTTATGTGTTGAGTAATGGGTTTTAGCTGGCAGATGGTACGAAAACCACTGATCTTTTGCCAGATTCGCTGCCCGGTGTTTTCGAGGCGGTTGGGATCCAAGCGGTTCGGCGCTACCGCTACTGGGATCCAGCGCAGCGTGGCGTGAGCGTGCCGAAGCTTCTGGAAGATTTGGGTGGTGCTCCTGAGCAAAGCGTTGTGGTGCTGTTCGCCTCTGCTCACTGTCCCACCGGGGCCTACCTGTCACAGGAACACTGGAAGCTCATCATAGAGCTGATGGTGGTAGGAACAAACTGTCTGAGAAACCCACCATCGCTACGTATCAAACGTGCTTTAGTTCGTTTTCCTCATCGAGTCGGAGTTTGACACCATCAGACAATTCGCACCGTATATGGAGTCTAGGACGCTTTGTTGTTCCGTAAACACTCTAAACACACAAGAATCGTTTGTTTTTGTTTTCCCTTCCTTCCTTGTGCCAGAGTCGCAGATTGTTCCCTTTCTTCCTGCTGCCTGCTCAAGGCCTGTGCCATGGAGACGTGGAGCTGGACGCTTGGTCTGTCCGTCACTGTGCGTCTGCTGGCATGGAGCTGCTTTGTGCGCAGTCGTTCTCGCACAACTTTGGATTGTACGGTGAGATGCGAGGGCGGTGGTAAAGATTTCCTTTTGGCTTGCGAACCTGCCGACGACCTCGTAGTGAGAATGCCGGAATGACGGCGGCCAACCTTGAGAATGCAGATTGTGTCACGTGTTAGATGCACAGATAGCTACTTCTGTGCGTGTGTGTCTGTCTGCTTATCTCCTTAATCTATGTCCTCCTTGCCTTCCGTCCACATCCTTGCAGGGGAGCGTGTCGGGCACCTTCTCTGTGTCTTAAAGCAGAGCTCCACCCTGCTGGCTGTCCAGTCCCAAGCTTTTCGGCTGGTTGGTTCCCTGTGGTCTCGCCCTTCGATGGGCGGAGCCCGTGTGGTGGCCACAGTGCTCAGCAACCCAGCTCACCTCATCGAATGGTACTGTACTGTGCAGAAGTCTCACACACCCAAGAGTTCTTTAACATGAATGTTTTTTTTGGTCTTCTGTATTTCTTGCTGCAGTAAAAAAAGAAGACGATTGGCTGAAATTCTTCTCATTCGTCATTAAAAAGTTCAATCGTGTTCAATCATGCCATAGCCAACAATCCTCTCAAATGTGACCGAAACCAGGAATGTTTGCTGGACGTTCAGTACTAGCAAACATTCCTGGTTTCGGTCCCATCGGAGAAGATTGTTGGTGTGGAACAGTGTGCCTCCGCTGAGGGGTTTGTTGTGCAGGCAGGAGGGAGTGAGACGTGAGGTGGAAATGGGGATGCTGATCAGGGAGAGGCTGCGAGAGAAACTCCGACTGCTGGGCTCTCCCGGCTGCTGGGATCATGTGACCCAGCAAGGGGGGCTTTACTGCTGCACGGGGCTGAACGGTGAGCACCTGCGGGGTCTGTCACAACCGCCTCGACCCACTTCCCACCACCTCAATCTCTTTTACCCATTTGCATGCTAATAAACTAGCATGTGTCTTAAGCCTCACAATCCCTCTCAACCCTTCACACGCTAATGAGCTAGCGCTCGCGTGGAGCCGCCTCAACCGCTCAACGCCATCTCCACCTCTTACATGCTGATAAACCAGGATTTACATAAGAGGCTCACATCCGATCTTTTCTCTCTTTTTTCCCTCTCAGCCCGACAAGTTGAGTCCCTGGTCAAGAGATATCATCTTTACCTTCCATCAAACGGCTGCCTGAACGTGAGTGCCATCAATAGCCGTAACCTTGACTACGTAGCGGAGTCCATTCATCTGGTACTGACCTCTCCCCTCTGACCCCAAACCCTGAGGTGAAAACTCCATGTCACAATAGATGTAGACCCATCAGGTCTAAGTGTTTATAGTTTTTACTCTAGTCCGTTGCGCTGGTGCAGTATGGACCATGTGACACCTTTCTTTGCATAAATATGATCTTATATATTACAATGTCCTAGCAAGAAAGGGATAACTCTCTTTGTTTGAGTACAGTTGATGTTGGAGTCTTGAGTAGGAAGAGAGTCATGGTGGATCATTATTAAGTGACCTATCAATGCTAGTGACCTAGCACTCGTCTTAATCGGATTTATAACTTGGAATTATCATATCACTGTTATCATTGAAACATGACAATCACATCTTTAGATGCACTGTCTTTTTAAATGTTAATCTTTGCTTATTGCATCATGAGATAGCTAATGAATACGGATGAAAAAATATATTTTAAACATTCATATTTGGTACATATGTCATTTCAACCATGCAGAGGAAAATGTAAATTGCATCCTGACTTGTGAGCAATTGCCTTTCAGCCTATAATTTTCTGTACAGTGTGCAAAAAGAAAATAAATCCACTGTCATTATCGAAATTGTTTTTGGCCTTTGATCTGTTAGTCAGACATGGAACGTTTAACAATCTTACCATTTCCCCTACATGACATGAGCTGCATCATTTCTTATCCTCTTATCCTATCTTAATGCCCAGGGGCAGGCGACTGCGTGGACGAAAGGTGTCAGACTGAACTGTCATTCCTACTTTCAACTCTATTCCTCATTCCTTCCATATTACTTGATCTCTCTTGGTCTAGTTACACACTCTGGAAAAGATAACTATACCTGCACCTAAAGGCAAAGTCCTTCTCCTGTCAATGTTCGCATCCATATTTCCCATCAGCCCCACACACCTAACCTTAACACCTGACTCTGGAGCAAGATACCGCAAGGCACTGTCACTCTCTGTCTGAATATTTTATCACAGGCTTAAAAGCTATTTTATATAGATCTAGAGATGTGACTTCTACAGCCTTTTTCCTATTCTCTGTATCGCTACCAATTCAAGTGTATATGATTAGGCTATGTAAATTGTGGTTGAATATAGACCCTCAGTAGATTCCATTTCAATCGTGAGATGGATAATTTCAGGAAGCCGGCAGGCAATTATTTTCTCAACAGTTTCATTCCTAGATGAGCGCAAAGTTCAACAAAAAGACGAGAGAAAACAACAATTCACAGGAAACTTGTCATAACAAGCTTGCACACGTTCACATCCGATATTTTCTGGTAATGTCACTCTCCGGAAACCGTGCTTGAGCTTGACCGTTAGTTAACACCCTAGTTTAATGTAGCGCTGTATTGAACTTAAAGCAATTACTCCATGCTCAGCTTGGGAATACGAAGTCAAAAAACATCCTTTCAATACTCAGCAACACAAAGATACGCCTACACCACCAACAAGACATGATCTCAGCCCGGCAGAAATCGATGCACCTCCCTCGCCCATAGGATGCCCATAGGTTACCGACAGGCGCGTTACTAGACATAAAGATCTTCTGGGGAACAGGTTCACAGTTACTATACAACAGCTACTGGACGTAAATCTGACCTCAGTTTGATAGGGCCATCAATAGTTAAGGTGAGAGTGCGGTAGCATGTCAGCTATTTTATTTCGCCATACCTTGAGCGCTAACAATGTTGCTTGTGCTTCATGCAACATAATACATTGTACTCATGCTGTTCCATACAATTTAACCTCAGTTCTAACTTGCTTGTCAACACCTGGACATGTGTGTGCAGTGCGACGACTATTGTAGCAAGCACAGGAGAACATGCGGACATGGGCACGCGTCATTTGCGTTTTCAACTGTTGACTGGATGGCTCTTGATAAATGAATGCACTGTCTAATAAAGTAAATTGTTAACACAACAACTTTTAACTTTTTTTAAACTGTGGACAGCAAATTTATGCTGTGCCATGTGCCCCAGTAAAAAAAGGGTCTAGCGATGCCCCTGGATAACGATGTCTCCATAACAGTTGAGATGTTGTTTGTTTATTCCTGCAGTGTTGGAAATGTCAGTCTGGAAAAAATATATATCCCAACTTGTTTGAAGAGTTACAGAACGTGTTAAGAATACGTTCGGACATCACTACGGAGACTCATTGTTTAGAGTGCTCGTAGCATTTGTCGCCACAGTTGAGCGTCCTAGACGCTGACGGATCCCAAACACTACATTATCATATCTTAAATCAAGTGCACGAAAACAATGAGACCCGACAAGCCCTGGGCAAGCTAGGCAAACATCAGTGACTTGGAATAGCAATTCTCTCGAGCCTGCCAGCAACCTCTCTAAATCTATTGACGTCACACACGTACGTATAAAACTGAGATATAGGTCGAGAAAAGCAAACCTTGTGTGTAGAGCAGATCACAGCTTCTCGTTAAATGACCTCTGCCAGGGTGCGATCATACCTGTTACCGCTTCCTGGAGTAATTCACATGATGTCTGTCTGTCTCCGTGCGTCATCAATGTACACAATGTAGTATACTTAGGCCTACCTACTGTGCGCCTCCGCAACCGGCAACTGAAAACTTGTATGTCTGTCTTTTTTGCACTAATAATTCAGTATTTCTACAGAAAATGTATTTTTCTTCGTAACTCAGTGGCTCTAATGAAGTTTTGATCATATTAAACACTTTGATGCTTTTCTCGCGATGGTGTTCTTTTGACAGCCGGCTGTTCGAGACAAAACCCAAATTTTGCTGTTACATCGAGCCCATTCTAAGAAACAGGTCGAGAGAGGGTACTTAATGAATGAAATGGGTCCACTCCTTCCATTTCACCGGCAGGGCGAACAATGGTGCTAATCAACAAGCACCATAATGCAGAGCCATTACTCTTTATCAAACCATCCTTCAGGGTCACTTCTCTGTTTAAAAAGCCTATGTGTAGGTGAGCATGTACTCTGCTATCTAAAGCGCACCTGACCCGCATCCTGAGTGAGGGATTCAGCCTATCATCAGTTATTCATTTCAACTTTCAGAGCAGATTGACCAGATCACAGTAGGTGCTCGGCCAGGACTGTCGTAAGCGTCCAACTGTCTCCGTCCAAGCCCCTTGTAATTCATCTCCTATGCATCCTATTTACCTCGCACTGTCTCCATGCCAGCGGTTGTAACAGTGTTAATCAGAGCTTTGAGGGAACAAATCACTTGTCAGCTAACAGCCAAGTGGATGATCCACAGACCTCTTGTTAAGAGCTGGTTGTCAGTTGTAGCCTAGACGTTGTTCACTAAATCAGGACAGTGATGTCAACGACAAGCCAGTGGGCATCTAGCTGGTGTTGTTCTTCTGAGGGTTAATCACTCCTGAGGACGCTGATGAAAAGTGCCTCACTGATCTGTCAGTACAGCAGTTACCTGAAAGGAGCTAACTCCAGACAGAGGACAGCGATTAGACGACGAATGGCTGGTGACTGTAACATGCTTACTTTCAGGCCCAAAACACGTAAGTCGAAACACACTAGGCCCATGTGTGATTTCCAATCTCTGATCATGTCAGTCCAAGTCTGATCAGTCGCTGCAGAAGAAGATTTTGAGTGGAAGGGGTAAAGTGGTACATGTGCTATGAGAATAGTCTGCTTGGTTTCCAGCCACGATCGTGGCGTATTTAGACTGATCATCTTCAGACCCTTTCGAAACGGACCTCTTTGAAATGGACCGACTATTAGACTGCAGTTTGAATATGAGAAAATTTGCGTCATCTCCATTCAGGAGTTAAATTTACAAATCTTTTTGATCAGAGGGATCAAAAGGCAGGAGTAAAATAGGTAAAACATCCAAATAATCAACCAGCAAAATAATATCAACTAATTACAGTGCTTTGAATTATGAAAGGCAGTGGACAGGACTTCTTGTACGGTGTGCGACCATTTGAACGGTTTGATTGGGGCCCAGAGACTTGGCAGGTTTTGCTCCAGCATTTGAAAAAAGAGAGGTTTTAAAGTCATGCTGGGAAACACATAAAAGGAAGGGCATCTGATGTTTTCTGGGCTGCTATCAAAGCTTTATAGTCGGTACAAGATACGGCTAGATCTCCCAAGAGCCCTCAAGACACGCCTCACCTGTAGATTTCTCAGCAGTTGTGACCAATGGGAAAGAAGCTTGGCCCTGGTGAACAAGCTGTTCTTCTCTGATAAACAGAAACCCCTTTGATCTGATCACAGCGCTGCCTCATATCGAAGTGACTAGCAACAAGTGGCAATCATTCGAAAGACACCCCCGGAGGAAGACTGCTGGGATAGCCTACATCACCTCTTAGATCCTCTCAACTTCTACAGGGGCCATTTAATAAGGATGGATGGGCCCCAATGCTCAGGGTTTTTTTTACAGCACTATTTCAATTGCATTTTTTTTATTTTTATGAAAACACTACTGACAAAATGAGAGTAATTTGATCAATGTATGCTATATAGCACCATTAGCAAGTCTTCTCTAAAAACCCCTTCCACTGAAGTACCTGTCAGTCACACAATGCCTTTTCCTTCATGTCGATAACGTATGTGGCCCACAACCAGCCCATTAATTCGTGTTGCACATAAACCACAAATACACCACAAAGAGGTCATGTCAAGGCTGGAATGTTATACAGAATGTATAGTCCATTAGAGCTGATGCAATATAGGATCCATGTATTCCTCTTTACTTTCCCTTCATCCCATCCTGACTGGATACATCCCATTTCTTTTGAATGTTTGTGACCATAAAGTTGTTCATATCAAAGTACTGCCTGCAGGGCTTCCAGCTGCCATTGTAAATTTCTAAATGTTAATTTGACATCACCAGAGTTCATTATCCCCAGGTGAGTTTTGATCCAGTCCTGGAAATTACGTTATCACTCAGTTAGCACACTGAAATTGGCTGTGCTAAAGTCTTAGCTGTACAAAAAAATAACCCTTTTTTGGTCACAAACGCTCAGAAGAACTGAGTCATCACTGGAAACACAATTTGAAGAAGAAGCCTAGTATGTTTGCTGGGATGTCTTCATGGTACACAGAAGCCTCATAGCACATTATTAGCTAAACCGATGTCATTATTTGTCAGTGACTACAAGTAAAGTATCAGGGAAGGATTCACATGGTCAAACATAAGAGGAATGGCATTTTCTAACGATCAGCATTTAGTAAATAGAACCAAGACAACATTTTCAGTTCCTTAAGAGAATCGACTAGTTCTACTGATCTAAACGGGCCATTCTGTTTTCCTCTAGTGTGGATTGTTCCTCACACACTGGTTATTATGGGTTGTTCACGTCACCTGTGCTGTGCCTTCATCTTACAATCGAAAACTGTGAAACAACTCACCAGGCGGGGCGGCCAACAAGTGCGGCGGCTATTGCTCCTCAAAACCACCGAATGACTGTTGTTAGACCGAATTTGAAATGGTTTAGATGCGTGCACTCCACAGACAACCTCCTGCTTTCAAAAACGAGTTATTCTTACAACAACGAAATGCAAAATAACACCGCGTGCTCCCCGACACGGTTAAAAAAACGGTACGCTCGTACGGGTCTCCAATCAGTTTATCCTTGTCCACGTGAGCTGACCTAAGAGCTCGTGCACCCACATTACCCAGGTGTTCAAAATATTGCAATAAAAAAAATCTACCAACATAACAGACACAACAACATGCATATATGTAGATCTATAGATTCTGCCTAGCAGAGTTTTTCGAACATGCCGATGGAGTGCAATAAGCAAACGCTGAACAGCGTTTCAGTTTTTAAAGACCATGACAACACCATGAAGGAGACAGGGTCAGAAAGGGGTCACATTCTGTCTACAAAAATCCTTTACAAAGGTGAGAAGACAGGCGGATAGAACCATCCAGGATATAGTTGTAAGAAAGATCAGATACACAATAATTATGTAGTCTACACGGTATTCACAAACACTCACAACCACTTTCAGACAGGTGCCTATTGTCGAATGGATAAGAGGTATTAGCACAACTCAATATGGCTATAACTGAGGTTTTATCCAGCTCAACCGATCAGTTTTGTTTTTAACCAATTCTTATCTTTTCTTGGAGTCTGCTATTGAACACAAATCACAAATGGCAGTTTATCGAAGATGGTCAGTTCATGTGATAAGTCGCCTACCATCAGCAGAATAGGAAAAGGTAGTCTCAGTCTTGCCCCTTTCCCCCCCCCCCCAAAGTGGCTGACCAATTATCTTGCTTGCTCTCAGTAGTGCGAAACTGTTGCGCGCTCCTCGCTCCAGTTTGTATCCGACTGTCACTGAGTTGCGGGACCCGCAGTTGTTTGAGAGGGCTTCAACAAGAGGCAACAAAATATTACTGACCTAAGGTACAAAAAAGGTAAGGTTATATAATGTATAAACCTATACTATGGCTATGTCCCATGTTTATTTTTATTTTGTGTGGGGGGGAAGGATTAAAAATAGCAAGTTTATATTTCATTTCAGAATTCTCAGTCGGAGATTCTAGATTAAACGTACAGCCGTGTATAACATTGCGTCGAATCACTATTTATTTCAATCACGCATTGAAATAAATCTAGTGCAAGCAAAGTCTGTTCATTGGCCTCTCTGCCAACATTTCATCCATCACTATTCTACTATACCAATTACAGTGTTTTCTTCAGAAAATTGTGCAGCATCCTCATGTGCTGTCAGAATGACGAAGTGTAAAGAAACTGATTATTTTCCAATGACTTTCCGATAAACGGGTGTAACTGGCATTACATTTACGTTACAGATAAACCTTATATCTCCTTCACTCAGCAGGTGTCACTTGCAAAACAAAAACAAAAAACATTCTTTCTGAGCAAATAAGAGTCCTTCCATAATATCGGTCACCTCTTTTATTTACGAACAATATTGAATGCATTGTACCTTGTGTTACACACCAACTGAATAGATGTAGCTGAGATATATCGGTCCGTGTGCCTGCATTAATTTTATTCAGATTTCTTTGTGAGTGAGGTTTGTTAGGACTCTCAACTGTGTTGTATACCGAAAATGAGATTGGTCACAGGTGGGATTGCCGATCTAGGAGTGTGTGTGTGTGTGTGTTCATGTTGAGTGTTTCATTGACTTGATGGATTACGTGATCACGCCTACATTCACTGCTCCGTTCCACCTTTCTGTTCAGGCAAGGATGACTCCTGTGTGTGTATCTTTGGTTCTCAATTTCAGATCTGAAAAAGATCATTATCCTAGTTTGCAGCTCTGTAGAGGTGGGGGTAAGCAGTGCAACAGGATCTGTACTCCACCTGCACTTGTGATAAGACACTTGAAAATGTATCCTAACATTCACATCTCAGCATTTCCGTTTAAATGCAGCTCTGGCGAATAACTCTCTCATATGAGAAGTTCTTTTCTCATGATCACAGCAAGTAGGGATGGGGCACGCTTCCCAGCATTTCAATACCACATCCATTGACCCCAATGTTAAGGAAACCTACTGTGCTGACAGTTTTGACTTCACTGCATGATTAACAGCAGCTTGATATACAGCAGCCTTCCTCCACCCTGGTCCTCAGGGACCCCTGCTTTACATGTTTTAGATGTTTCCCTGCTCCAACACTCCTGACACATTTGAATCAGGGTTTTGAGGACCAGGGCTGAGAAAGGTTGGTATAGGATCAGTAAGCTCAGTGCCTTCTGACAGCAATCATCCAAACACCCTCTGAAGACTTTTAACTTCTATGTGGGCAGAGCTCACCATCTTTTTTGCTTTATTTTCCCTGTTTAATATTCGAAGTCAGTTAGAAGATGGTCTAACGGTTGTGTTAGCACAGAGAAAAATGGACTTAACGTTTCTTGCAAAAGTGTCAATCATATTTCATTCAAATTCTAAAGCTTACACCATCCTTATCGATTCATAATACTTTCATGGATTCATCCCAAAAATATTTGTTCTTCTTGTGATGACGTGTAAGATTTTACTGCTTCAAGAATGCCAATTGTCGTGCGTGATTTTCTGTGTGTGCGTGCGTGTGCACGTGGGTGTCAGGTACTCTGCTGTGAGTCATATCTGACCTGCCGCTGTGATGGAGGGCAGTGGAAGTGAATGGTCTCCCGACCTGGCCCAACCGTGTGAGAAGACGCCGGGGATGAACAGCAGCGGGCAGGTCTACGAGGTGATGCTCCAGAACGACTCCTCCAAGCTCAGCCCCCAGTTTGTCGGGGTGGAGCTGCTGCAGAGCTTCAAGCTGCTCATCATCCCCTGCTACGCCCTGGTGGTGCTGGTGGGAGTCCTGGGCAACTACATGCTACTCTACGTCATCTGCCGCACGCGCAAGATGCACAACGTCACCAACTTCTTCATCGGCAACCTGGCTTTTTCTGACATGTTGATGTGCGCCACGTGCGTTCCCTTCACGCTGGCGTACGCCTTCAACCCTCACGGTTGGGTGTTTGGCCGCTTCATGTGTTACCTGGTCTACCTGATCCAGCCGGTGACGGTCTACGTGTCCGTCTTCACTCTCACCGCCATCGGCGTAGACAGGTACGAGCCAATCAGACACACCACCTCTGACCTTGGGAAGCTCAAAGCCCTATTGATCACTCCCTCGAATGTTATTTATGAAAAGCGACTTGGCAATGCTGTGGCAGTTTAATAATATGCAACTGACTTTGTATACTTGTACAAAAGCCTTCAAAAGGTTGTTCAGACAGTTGCTGTGTGAGTAATGGAATGACGGATTATGGTGCTCTTTGAAATCATTCAGACGTCGATAATTCAACGCTTTACAAATGCGCTTGAATCATTCATCCAAATACGGGTCTGTACCAACCAAATATAGTCATATGGAAATGGGAGCAATGCCTCAAAATGACAGATGAGCAGTGTTAAAATGTGTCACTAGCCATTCAAAGGAGTCTTGAGAGATTGAATAAAAGTTACCAAATGATACATTCATGAATTCAGACATGGAAATGCTACTCTACTGCAGTACATACAAGCAGCATTATATTTCAAAACCATTTCTCTCTCTGTCTCTTTCCCTTCTCTTCAGATACTACGCCACAGTGCACCCTTTGAAGAAGCGCATCTCTGTGTTGGCGTGTACCTACCTGCTGTCAGGGATCTGGCTTATGTCCTGTGGTCTGGTGGCCCCGGCAGTGGCTCACACTTACCATGTGGAGTTCAAGAACGAGGGCTTCACCATCTGCGAGGAGTTCTGGATGGGCCAGGAGAAAGACAGGCTGGCGTACGCCTACAGCACTCTCTTCATCACCTACGTTCTCCCGCTGTCGGCGCTCTGCATATCCTATCTCTGCATCTCGGTCAAGCTGCGCAACTGCGTGGTGCCCGGCCACAGGACGCAGAGCCAGGCTGAGGCGCAGAGGACTCGCAAGCGCAAGACCTTCCGACTGGTGACCTTAGTGGTGGCGGCATTCGGCTTTTGCTGGATGCCGATCAGCGTGTTCAACGTGCTGCGCGACATCGACATCGACCTCATCCACAAGCGCTACTTCCTGCTCATCCAGCTGCTGTGTCACCTGTGCGCCATGAGTTCGTCTTGCTGCAACCCCTTTCTCTACGCCTGGCTCCACGACCGCTTTCGTGCCGAGCTGAGAAAGATGTTCACCTGCCATCGTCGCATCGGTATCCCCACCAACAACTGCGCGACAGCCAGTGTGGTGCTGTGAAGCCATTGAACGCCCCCCAACTTGTTCCCTTTAACCAGTGGTTCTCAATCAGCACCCAGTACCCTGCATGTGTCAGGGTTCCCTCTTCCAACACACCTGATTAAAGTGAACGGTCGTTACCAGGTTTCTGCTGTGCTAGACGATTACCCATTTATTTGAATCAGGTGTGTTGGAGCAGGGAAACAGTTGGAACATGCAGGGCAGGGTGTCACTGAGGACCAGGGTTGTAAGCCACTGCCCTCAACCAATCCCAATAGCTGAAATCTCCTAATACTTCAGCTAATCAGGACAGGAAGAGCTTGTATATTTCAAAGTTTCCCTTCCTAGTAATTGAATGGCAAAGTTCATGGATGAAACTTCGAACAAAAGTTTTGTTCGTTTCAAATCAATTCTTTGTGATTTATTTATTTATTTATTTATGTTGTTGACAAAATGCATTTGACTTCAGGTTGAGGGGTCAATGAAATTGTACAGTGTTCCTCTGACTGTTACTATTGTGTTGTGTGATTTGTGTGTTTTTAAAAAGCCTTTTACGAAACCTTGAGACCGTGATTACAAAATAGGGACAAATCATCCAGACCAACAGAAGAAGCAAGACATTCAATCTCCTGACAATTCACACTAAGCAAAGTACATTTATGTTGCCTTTTTGAGACAATCAGTCAGATGGGTCTCAATTTATCTGGCTTTATTGTGACAGTGACGTCTATTTACGTGATTGCGTGTCACAAGTTATACAACCTTAGCGTCGTGCTCGTAAACATTTTCTGAAAGCAAAGTAAGATGTGTGGTGAATAGTATTAGTTCTTTAATGTATATTTTGTATCTAGAAAGGATCTGGTACTGAAGGTACCATTAAGATGAATCTTGTTCTTTTGTGTTTCACAGTGAAACTAAGCTGTACAATCTAAAATAGTTATACAAAGAAAAATGCATTCTTGTGTTGTATTGTATGGTTTGCTTTAAGGAATCAGCGATATAATGTAGCACATTATGGACTTTATGTGCAGTAACATGCCTGAGAAAATACTGTTTCATAAACCCAAAGAATGTCAAATCATTATTAGTAAATAATAAAAAACAAAGATAAGGGGGATCAAAATGTTTGTTTTATTGTCAATTAATTGACTGTTCAAGTGAGTATGGTTTTGGATTTTTCCCCCCCATTTGCACTGTAGTTAACACGACCACAAATTGAGGGCAATTTGATATTTTATTTACTGCCAAGTTAGAAAAATAACATTTCAAGTTCATGATGGAAAACTTTGACAACTCAAGATTCTTCATCTTTTTCTCTTTCTGCTCCGAAACTGCCGACTATTGATCGCAAGTGACATCTAGAAGAGGCCATTTTTCTTTAGTCGAGACAGAAGAAACGAACCCATCTGAGCCTTCCACTCTGCCTTAATTAGTGCCTCTAGGCTCTCATTACCGTGTTAATATATGTGTAAGCTTCCATTAATGACTTCCATAGTGTCTTCTTCCGGCTATGCCATGATTCCCACAACAAAACAGATGAGCGTGTCTTTAAATCGATCGCAGACATGCAAACCCTTCTTATCATTCTTCTTTCCATAAACTGCACGATGTGAGTGCAAATAAACCAGGGCGTGAACCTTAACAGGTCTACATCTGATTTAGTTTGAGGCACAGCGGAATTCATTGATTTCCATCCCGAGCGGACACTAATTAATGGGTGCGTTTTATCAGGAACTCAATGACAAAATACCATTTCCCATCTCTGGGTAATTACTTTAATTGTAGTCTTAATGAAACGAAGAGGGCATCTGAAGGACACTTAACGTGCTTAATTTGATGACAAGCAACCGAATAGCTTGTCAATGCAAACAGATTGCACACTTTTCTATGACAACCTTAAAAGAAAATTCCAGACTGTAATTATGTCTCATGGATTTAGGATTGAGACACTTTACCCAAGATACTGTAGAATGTCTTAGGGTAGAAAACTACATTCGGCTCTTCAAAATATTGTCCTTATTTTATCAAACAAAACCACGTTAAGTTAGGATGTTCTTTTATTTAAATCAGAAGGTCGGTGTGTACAACAACACGATCCTTTGGAAGATTCTTAAACAGTCAAAAAAATAAAAAAAATAATAATATATATATATATATATATATATATTATTATTTATTTTTTTTGCAAAACAGATTCTGGGTTGACATACAGCACAGTCTTAGTTATTTAACACCAGTAACTGTCAAAAGGTTCAAAAAAGGCCATTCTGAAATAAACTGATGTTTTTAAAAGGCACAATTTATAACATTCAACTGTTCACAAATGTCTTATTGCTATGACATTACAGCAGTGGCAGAGTCACAGGATCTGTGTCTCATAGTATAGTAAATTACATTCAGGCTTTTCTTTACCGCCATCATCTACATGAGAGCTTACTTATTAAAAAAGGTATTTATTCATATTGTTCAGTAAGATTCCTCTGTGATTTAGTGTCCGACCACGTGTACATTTTCATAGGAAGAACGTAAAATTAGTTTCTAGCATTCGAGTTTTGCATAAATATATTGAATGATTGTATCCAGAGTTTTCATAAATATTTGAGAGGACAAACGATTGTGTTTTGCACAGGCTGAGGCAACACAAGGACTCATGCAGTTCAAGATAATAATAAATACATGAGAGAAACTAAAATGTTAGTGGTTCCATGTCCCTCCCGGGTCATCGTTACTGCCTACACTCTATGACATCACTTCCTCACAACCTCCAAAACAGCCTCCTCTTTTTACAGTGTCATGCTTTCGGCAAAGGGGAAAAAAGCACCCAAAAAAGAACACTTGGAATATAACATGAGTAACAGTGTACTGAGGTAAAAGCGTCAGGAATGATGACTAAGAAAGTGTTTTTTGGAATGAGCTAAATTAGATAGATTGAGAACAAAATATAAACAGTACAGCATTTCTGAAAATGATTACATAAGGCTTGGAATATCATCTTAGAGTAGGCTGGTACCTTGTATTGCCATAATTCTCATGGAGTACACTTGATTTAGTATTTGGTTATTTGTTTGACTGTACCACGGAAGTTGTGAAAGAACACACACACACACATCGCTGGCAAGACCTAAATGGAGAGCAACAACAGCTGCATTAAGGCTTTGGAATGAGTAAAGTAAAACGAAAGAAAAGTAGCTAAATTATTAGCTGAAAGTCACTAGTCAAGAATAGAAATCAGATACAGACAGCAGCATTTCTAGTCCTTCCAGTAACATGATGCATAATGAAACACTCAGAAAAACATAAAGATGAACAATAATGCAGAACATATAGAATCAAACCACTTTCCAGTACCATGGTGTGAAAAAAACCCCATCAACAAATTTGCAGATGTCACCCAGTTGCGCTCATGCTGTTGCCTAGGTACCTAAATGACAGGCACTAACACGCTTCTCCAGCACTGTACGACTTTAATACCACCACTCCTCTAAAATCAATCATGACGTCTAAGCTGAACACTGCAGAAAATGAAAGTGCATATGCTTTAAGTGTATGAGACATTTAAAAAGAACAAAACGTGTAGCTTTGAGGGGGAGGAGGGGAGGGTATTTTAAACCTTTACAGGGTATATAAGTAATAGGTAGAATTCCCTTCCCTAAGCTCTGCTGGTTTACCTGGAATCCTACAGGACATGCTTGGAAGAGTTGAGCCCAAGCAGAATACTGGGTTTCTCATCGATGACACGAACCAGCAGGTTGTCTATGTATTCCTCCAGCTCCACGATCTTGTCGTTCTTCTTGGTGAGCTCCGTCTGCTGTTTGACCACCAGGGTTATCAGCTCCTCCTGGGTCAACTGAGAGTACGGTCCACTTCCTGCCGTTCCAGTCACCTGATGGGAGAGATGTTTAGCATCACCGTCTGGATGCTATTTTCCTGTCCTACCCATCGTACATTGTAGGTACATGTCAAACATAATACGAACATACATATTCCGTATCTCATGTATGTATTTACACATCATGCGTCATGTTATCGTACATTGATAGGGGGGAAATGAGGGTGAAAGGAAGCTGAAAATAAAGGGGTTATTGATCGTTCTAGTATTTTACCATGCTAGCTTGCGGCATCTTGATCTTTCCCGTGGTGAAGTCGAGAGTCTTTAATTCTCTGCTTCCAGGGGTGCTGGCGGGAGTCTGGGTGTCACCTGTGTTCATGGGCTTGACTGGATGAGGCCTGGGAAAAGAAATGATATCAGCAACACTTAGATGTACAATAGCAACAGCAGGCTTGCAGTAGGACAAAGGAGGTTAGATGGAATGAAGATTAAAAAATGGAGGCAGAAGTGGAAAAAAAGAATCACCTTCTTAGAGATGTGCATCGATGGCTTTGAACTTATGTTATAAGATAACGATACGTCTTTCGATAAATTCTATATCACCGAGTGGTGCACAAAGAAACCCCGGAATCACGACCTTTCAAAGTAGTCATACAGCAGTGAAGCCCCATTTCATACCACCACAAAACTTCCAAACCTAAAATCCTTCCGCAAGCGGAAACTCAAAGCTCAACAACTTAGTACAGATTTTCCCCCCAAAATCTCTTTGTCCTACAAAACAGTTTCCAAATGTGCATTTGGCAAACGAAGGGAGGTTTTGATAATTGGGTCACAAACTGTAATCCACTTCTTTGGAACAACAATTAACTGCTTAATTTGGGGGAAAAATGATTGCTTGAAAAAAAAGTCAATTATTGCGTGCTTGTCAGTACTGAGCGTTAGTTAGAAGGTTTGTGGCTCAGGAAGGGTCAGTCTCACCTGCGTGGCGTGAGGGCAGGCCCACCTCCACTGCTATTGAGCTGGGCCTCTGAGGGTGACACCCAGGCCTTCGGCTGGGTCTTACCCCCAGACAAAACCCCAAGGTGGGGACTCGTTTCTCCAACGCCTGGCTGAAAGACATCTGATGGAGACACGACTGAGGGAACGGAGGGGGAGCAGAGCGAGGCCAACTGATCAACAGCAATGTTCTTCTCTCTTGCTTGGGTCTCCACCGTTTCTTTTCCATGGGTATAAATCTGCTCTGAAGGGTCCACTCCAGCCTCGTGGCCATCTAGTCTAGGCCATTCTGAGCAGGTTGTCATGGTTCCCTCTGCTCTAGGAGAGTCTTGTTTATCCAAAGAACCTTGCTTCCCTGAGCTGCTGAGAGATGGAGGTGCCCGTTTCTTCCTTTGTGAAATGTTCCTCTGAAAAGGACTTGAGTCAGACATGTTTGCTTTCTCTGGCTCTGGCAGCTTCGCAGAGCCGTCAATATGAAAACTGGACAAAATACCTGTCGAGTCATCTGCAGAAAAAAGTGCTTCCTGGTGACCTGGGGTCATTTTCTCATTTTGTGGCTGTTTTTCTGCCTGTACTCTCCCTGTGAACAGATCCTTTCCCTGGCTCTGCTCTGGTAATGCCCACGAGTCTCTGGAGTGTACCGCAGAGCTTGGAAACGGGTCGGGTTCAATTGACTTCTCTTTGGCTTCCATTATTCTTTCCAGTATCTGTTTTTTGTCGACCACATCAGTAGCTATCTGCAACTTTTCCCGCTCTTCGATGCTTTCCTTTTCCAGATTTGCTTGTTGAACTGGCTCTTTGCTGGCAACCTTTTGTCTTGGTTTGGCAGTGGGTGTTTCCTTAGGACTATTCGATAGTGTTGCATTCAGATAATTAGTGGATCTTGATTCCAAAACGTCTTGCGAAGGTCTTGGGTTCTCCACCAGAGACTTGGCATCAATGACCCTTCTCGGGTCAGCTTTAGGGGTTACTGAGGGTGCCGAATGGTGATCTGTGGAAGAAGAGACTCTGATCTCCTCAACAGAGATGTTTGTCTGGGCAGAGCCCTGCTTTGGAGCTGGCCTGACCTCGGGGACTAGTCTAGGCGACGCTGCAACTACGGGTTTGGGAGGGGCAGGAGCCGGCAGCTTTTTGGAGGAAATAGCCGCAACCGCCTTCGGTGGAGTCGGTTGTGGGTTCGGGAGCAAAGCGGTCCTTGGTTGTGAATAGATGGATCTAGTATTGTGTTGAGGCTCATCTTCAGGCCCATCGACACTCATCTCCTTCGCAGCTACCTGAGGCATGTATTCCCTCTGTTTCTGGTTCACCTCGGCAATGATATTATCCCACCGAGTCTGGCCTTGCACTCCATGCCTCCTCACCGGAAACAGACTTTCGTAGTCAGGAAGAGGTAATGATGGTCTTGTGCCATGTTTGCCTCCAGCCATCTCACTCTCTCCAGAGATCTCACCCTCAGTTATGGGCAGCAGGCTGCCACCTGAAGCAGGCGATTTCATAGGGGAACTTCTAGAGCTGACTTTGGGATTTCCAAGGCCGGGAGGCAGGGGGGCTTGCCGCTTCTTGTCAGACATGTTGGGGTGGGATACCACAACGCTCAGGTTCTCCGTGTTGCCGTGGGTTTCGGAGGTTCCTCTTGTATTTGGGGGTGCCAGGGAGGAGTGTAGGCTGGAGAATGTAACGGGGGACTCTGAGGGGATTCTGCTGAGGGAGGAATGGCGGGAAGGTGGAGAGGAAGGAGATTGCGGCTCCTGTGAGTGTGAACCCGGGGTTTCAGGTTCCTTTGACTCAACCAATCTGCCAAAGGGTGAAAACAAAAGCTTTGGGTTCAGAGCTCGATGGACACATTATCTGCGAAACAGAAGCTTGTCCATCGCTGCAGAAATAAGCTCTCAGAAGTCCCTCCATTAAATAAAAAGCTTTCAACATGGTTTGATGACAGGCAAGGACACTTCTAGGTTGTAGACCTACTCTACAAAACTGCCTATTGATTTACACCATATAAAAGTGATTTAAATCATTTTCTTCATGGGCCAAGGCCTTGATTTCAAATGGCATGAGATCACAACAGAGAACGTTATGTAATCCAATAATATATTAATAATCTTCTTTGAAAACAGTAAAAAAGTACAAATGCCCTAATAGTTTAATGGTGAATATCCTCTGCATAGATGAACTGAGTTGCAATTTAAAGTGAATAAGCTGTTATCACAAGTTTTCAAAAGGTTTCAGTCACAGCTAGACAAAATTAACCCAAAGTTGCCTTACTAAAATTCAGAAAAACACAATAAAAACCATATCCGTCATTTACATTTAAAGGAATTCAAAAGAAAATGAACTAACTCACCATCCGAATCCAACGACAAATCTATTCAAAACAAGAACTAGACAGGGAACGACAACGCCTGTGAAGACCATTAGGCATCTAAACTGCTGGTTTGTCACGCTGAGAGCTCACTTCATTCCACAACCTGTTCTGCACCATACCACACCAGCCCTAAACACCTGCCCACATTCCACAAATCTGACCAATCAGATCAGCCACCAAACTGGCCTGGCAGGTCCATCCCATGCCAAGCCAGCAACAATGCCTGGTTCTGGAGGTTGCTCATGTTTTTCAAAAGCTTTTAAGAACCTTCGGACAGCTGACAGAAAGACGAGACAGTCGGCAACCACGCAGAAACAGTTTGCGGTAGACAGATTAAGTCACATTAATCCTTAACCATGAACATTACGCTTCCTAATCCTAAAACACCATATGGAATTGGAAATATAGAACCACTCCAACGTTTGGAGGATAAGAAGCACAACCAACAGCTCAGACCAGCGGATAAACAGACATCTTATCAGCAGTGCCAGACATCAAACAGACCAGGAGTTGTGCTTCACCTTGAGTGTTGGCTGAGGAAGATGAAGTCAGACTATAGTAACTGACTGCAACTAAATGTTACCTGCAAGCATGTCCTCGTGGACTTCTTTCCTTATGTTATGATTCTGGGGCTATTTGTCATTATCACTTAATATTGAAGTAGAGAATGTCTGCTCACTGATCAGTACGTTATTATAAGAGCAGTTGCGATTGACTAGGTGCCTAGCCGGATTGATTAACACAGGGCAAAATAAGAGTGGAGGAAAAAGTAGGAGTGAGATGATCAGACCATTGATCAGGAGTAAAGTCAAGAAGAAATTAGCAGCATTTTAACAGCGAGCTATAATAGATCAGATATCTCAAAGACAGGAAACTGTGTGACCTACCTGGGCTTGACTGCAGACACCTTGGCTGTGCGATTGAGGAACACCATTGCTGAGGGAACCTGGGAGGTTCGCAGGGGTTTCTGAGGACCATCCAGGAGATCCTCCGAAGTGTTCGGGGTGTCCGAACTGAGGGGGATCTCTTCAAACGGGTTGGTGGAGTGGTGAGGGCCAGGGACTTCCGAACCTCCGGAGGTTTTCCGGGGGGCTGGCTTTGGCACCTCCTCCTTAGCACTGCTGCTCTGCTGTGGCTCCTCCTTCTTTTTGATGATGCCAAACAGAGTGGACAGCCTCTCAGACATGGAGGCCTCCTCTAGGCGTTTCCGTTCCTCCTCCCTCTTGGCTTCCTCCTGCTGTTTCTGCTCCTCCTCCAGCCGCAGACGCTCCTCCTCCGCCTGCAGGTGCATATGCTCCTCCCCCTGCCTCCTCCTCTCTTCCTCCTCCTCTTTGGACTTCATCCTCCTCCTCTCCTCCTCGTCTCTCCCTTTCTTCTTCCTGTCTTCCTCTTCCTCCTTCGCTTTCTTCCTCCGCGCTTCCTCTTCCAGGGACCTCTTCTTCCTCTCCTGTTCCGCCTGTCTCCTCCGTTCCTCCTGTCTCTTCCGTTCCTCCATTTCCTCCTCCTCATCCTGCAGTCTCCTGGCATCTGCCCTGCGTCTCTCCTCCGCCTGCCTGCTCTCCTCCTCCTCCTGGTGGCGCCGTTGCTCCAGCAGGGCTCTGTCTGTCTCTGCCGGCTCCTGCCGGTAGGACGGCACCGACAGGCCTTTGAGGGAGTCGACGGAGACGTCCGAGTTGTGCCGGCGAACATCTTCCACGGAGCCCTGGCCGGAGCTGTTGAGGCTGAGGGTGGAGCCTGACTTGGGCTCCGCCTCCTCCGCATACACATGGCTGCCGTTGATGCACAGGTTGTTCTGGTCGTTGGCGCTCTGCTTGGAGCGGCCCAGCAGGGAGAACGGACCCAGGGACACCTTGCTGTCGTTGCTGCCTGTGCGCTTATGGCCCAGGAACTTAAACTTCTTTTTCACTGTGGAAAGAGGAAGAGCACAGGAAAGGGAGTGGGTGTTATAAAACGAAAGGTTAAAAAAATCTGATCTAATAATTGATTAAAAGGGTTCAGGCCATATAGGAATTTCCTAGGCTTACAATCTGGAGATTCCACATTGAGACCTGAGGAGCGACTCCCACTCAGTGAGGAGTTCTTCTCAGGCAGAGTCCCTAGAGTGGACATGGACTGGGAGATGTTCCGCTGCAAGTTAGATTTGGGGGTGAAGAGGGATTTGAGCTTGGACTTCTTCTTGGCGTCTGGCGAGTCGTGGCGTGCTCCATCTTCGCCCTCGCTGTCTGTCAGAACGTGGCTGACCGAGGGCACGATGGCCGAGGCCGAGTCAGAGAATCCTTCCTTCTTCTTCCCCCGGACCTTGTCTTTCAGCTTGGAGATGCGGGAGCGAGGTTTGTCTTGCATCGAGAGGTCAAACATGCTGGCGGACATGTTGTTCCTCATGAACTGGACATCCAGCAACACCTCCCCTCGTACCTTGTCTTCTTTGCCATTCTTGTCGACCAGCTTGAACCAACTATATGAGAGAGAGAGAGAGAGAGAGAGAGAGAGAGAGAGGGCAAGAGAGAGAGAGGGAGAGAAAGAGAGAGAGAGAGCAAGAGGGAGAAGGCAGGAGAGAGAACGAGAGAACAGGAGAAAGAGAGAGACGGTGAAAGAAGAAGCGCGAGAGAGACAATATTAGACAACGAAAAGAGAAAAATCTACTCTTGACTATGATATCATTGCACTCTACGGTATTCTTCTCTGTCAGCTAACCAGCCTACATTTCCATAGAATGCCCCCGGAGACCGGTGAAACGGGGTCAAACGCACACGCACAGTAACACCCTTCAGCCCAGTCTGTAATATGAAATCTGAAAGAGAAAATCCCAAGTGCCAAATCCCCTTTCGACAATGAACGTCCATGCTTCAGTAGTGTTAAACACATGACAGGTTTTAGTGAACGCGACCTTGTTTCTCGGCTCAGACCTGAGGTTGATGAGTGTATTACTCTACTGCTGCGGCACCAACTGGGAACATCCAACCAATCAGATTGAGCAGAAAATTACGGATTTGGTGCCTGATCCCCCCCCCCCTGTTCTAAATAATCAACTGCACAAAGAAAGTGTTCTGAAGAGGCCCTTACCGTAATCAAAACAAGCATGGGAGGCTTGTCGCTCTGAATTTTGTGTGATTGCACCGTGTGTTGATGCGTTATCGACAGGCTACAACATCAGCACGGCATCAGAATCAAGTGATTCCAAGTGGACTTGCCAGGCTCACTCAGATCTGGGTGTCACTTCATATGAATAAATACGTACCCTCGGCCAATGGGATCTTGTTTTCAATTAAACAAACTGTAATCTAGTACGTGTGCAAAACATACCACGCGAGCGAAAGCTGCTCGCGCTCATTTATAAAACCCTATGCTACGTTAGACAGGGCAGCTGTAGCACTCTGGAAGACTGTTGGTCTTGATTTCAATCTCTTACCTTTCACAGTTATCTCTGGCAGCTAACATGTCCCTACAGGCTGGTCCCTGTTACACGGGACGACGGTTTGGTACATTTCTCTGTATCAAATCATGAATATTCCTGTGAGCCTGATACGTTTCTCTGAAACATATTTGTCATATGGTGGCAGAAGTGGAACCACTGGCACGACGTAAAGTTTTGCCACTTTAGCCTGTCTGATTCAAAGTCTGACAGACATTGTTGCGAGGTTCATGTAGAGTTCACAGCCCGCAACGTTTGAATCGGTAGGAAATAAACTAAATTCCAGACAGATTCTTCTAGGAAAACAATCATGGAAACCTGCAGGGGAGGCAACCTGCATTCCACGAAGCTATGCAAGCTTGTAAGGAGGCCCTCTTAGGACATGTAATGAAAACACAGCAATTTCGCTGGAAATGCATCCCTTATCTCGCCTCCTAGGACAAGCGACGCCAACTCAAACAGAAACCAGGGCCAGCGCTATAGTGGGAGTCTAAAAGAACGCACAACAATGGAACTAAATGGCTAAAGATCATTCACGAAAGTTTCCCTTTAATCAACCGGCCTTCTGCATCTCCAAAACAAGTTCATTAAAAGCAGGCTAGTTCAGCTGCAGAGTTAAAGGAACAGTCCGTGGAACTGCACCCATGATGGTGTTTACAGAGAACACCTTGCAGGGCTTGTTTAACCAGTTCTCTCCACATGAGAGAAAATGTCACTTCTCTACGCGTGGGAATAATGATTAACACAGGGAAGCTGCATTCAGCTAATGGTATCTGATACGGAACTAACTGTACAGACTGATAAGCCTCCAGCTATAAGCAGATCCATTATGAAACTTAGAAGACCATACATTTGAATCTAGACTAGAAAAGATCACATACGATTTGAACTTTGCTTGTAGCTGTGGATGTGTTGGACAATATCATACAGGGTTAGATTCTAGCATTATCCCTATTGTTCAACATGAATGTTTGTGATATGATTGGCTGATGACACTAATCCATGGCCATATATGAATGAGTGTTTGTTCACATGATGTCATCACCTGCCAACACCCTCTACTCTCCAATGGAGAGGACCGCACCTGTTCTCACACCCATCAACCTCGCTTCAATATCTGGCCCCGACACCTCAACAGACCCCTGGAGCACATCAGAGATCTAACTCTGACCAAGGGGGAGATCCAGAAAAGAGCTTGTGGCGGAGAGAAACGGACTGCGTCAGGGCAGAACCCTGTGCAGTGCCGTGTATGATCATTGTCGTAAAAAGTTGAGGCTGAACTAACTGACTGAACGAAAGATAAGATTACGGATGTACTTAGTACTGTAAACACACCCGTGATGTAATTTAAGTACGCTGCCCTTGAAACTGTGATACCAAGCACTAATGACTCATAACTACAGGATCCTTCTTTTCCAGTTGAGGCCCGGGCTAAATCTGGATCGAAACATACTGTACCAGACTGTTCTTTTTACTGTGAGGTGATTAAGATTCCATTATGTGACAAAGGGTGTGTATTGTTTGACTCAACTAATCTCAAATAGGTTTTGTTCTGCTGTAAGACAATGTTGCGTCATTTCGTCCCCTGTTTACATCACTGACATGAAAGTTGAGTAAAGGTGAGTAAAAGGTCAATTAAAAAGACTTTCTAAGACCTGAAAAAACACGGGCAAGGTGAGATGTGGTTGATATGTCTCTAGTCTGGTCTCCTCCATCAGTAAAGTGACCTAATCCAGCTATGGTACTCATTCTGCTCATGTGTAGGATATTGGGGAGAGGTTAGAGAGTAGTCAAATTATATCCACAGCCTAAAGCTTTAGCAGGATGAGAACTGAATCTATATAGCTTTGCGGTTTCGGTACACACAGACACACACGGGATACATCTTATCTGTGTTGACTTTAGTGGACGAGTTAGGATACAACGAAACGCAAACACAACTTGAATCACTTCTGGCTGAAATGACAAAAACATTTCAAACATGCACAGGCGTAGCATGGCGTGGTAAAACTCACAGCAGCCTTACTTACTCGGTTTTTTTGCGAGATTTGTTGTCGTGAAGCTCTATTAGGTTGATCACAGCTTGTCCCAGATGTTTGTCAAGTCCTACCTGTGCTCTATGCATAATTATGATATGAAGTGTGCAGCGTTCAGCATTGCTTTGATGGAACAGTGGCAAATCGAACGTAGCCTCTTCCTTCCAAACAGGAGCCACACATTTCTCGGCAACGGAGGTAGAAAACTTGTCTTTTGCCAACTGCATAATGGCATAGGCGTCGTTTGTTCCATTCTTTCCCTTGATGCGCAAATTCCGAGCCTGAAGCACCGTTACCTGAACACTCGTGGGATACCACTGCTGACTCTGATCACCTAGAGACATGTTTAAACTTCCAGTTGTAAAAATCGACCAAAAAATAACTATTACAGGACTGTCAAGTACCTACGCCGTAAAGTGACGGCAAGGTGATCCTGAGAAGTATCCCACGTCTATTGCGTTGTGTTGCTCAAGCTAACAGCTAATGTTACCTACTGCCTAGAAGTGTTTGCTGTATAACTCTGGAAGCGTTATGCAGTGACGCTACAAGGGTTCATGTCTTAACACTTGATAACGCCTACCTAATAGGAGCGCTAGCATTACTAGCTAAGCTAGCCTCCACCGCTTGTTCCTTAGCGAGAATCAGCTATTACTATCCCGTTAATCACGTACGATAGCGTAAACCGAGTAATCTAAATAGCAACAAACGTAGGTCTTAAGACTTGCTATTAAACGACTCTTAAGTCCCTCAACGAAATCCTGTCTCCGTTGCAAGACTAGCTTGTTAACTATTTCGATAAGCCTTGTGAAACCCTTGGCTGGCCTTTGTTGAAAAGTCAACTTCCTCATTAACGACCGTTCCCACCCATACTCTAAAATAAGCATGGTGATTGGCAAACATCGGAGTCACTAACTTCTATGACTTCTATGATTGGATGGGGAGCTGTTACCATAGTTGCAATGTGTCATCTGTTTGAGGAACTGCGTAGTTTATGAACAGTCTGTCATTAATAAACAGATAATTGCTGTTTGAAGCTAAAATTCAAGATCAAATGTACCGATAATTGTTATACCCTTCAATCTTATATTTCAACCCAGGGACTTTGTCACAGACGAGATACAGTTTCACACTTTTTCTTGTTTATTTTGCATCGGATTTTTTTGTAAGGCACAGTCTGAGTTTCTTGAACAATATATTACTGAATTAAAACAGTTCGTAACAAACATTTAATGGAGCCATTTTGACAAATGAAAATATAAATATATGCACACATTTTGATGTCTCCCTTTTTCATGACGAGATGACAATTGAGAACAGAAAAGTGTTCAATAAGGGACCAATTGGGACGTGTATATTTACACTGAAAGAACTTGCATCAAAACAAATTGCCGTCCATGCTGTATGTCTACGAGACATTCCTAGATCCTTTCAACAGATGTCTTTGACGCCCAGTCAACTAATTTGAGTAGCACACCCATAAGTGACAGTGAGTCAGTGTTAGTGACATTTAAGTGAGAGAGCATTTGCGTAGATGGAGTCTTGACACTCAGATGTAATTTTGCTGTGGCCTGCCACTGTAACCATTAGTTAGACAATTTCATCAAACAGCTTTTGTTAAACAATGGAAAATATGGAACTTCGATCGTTTTAATGGTCCTGAAGGAGATCTCAGATGAGGATGCATAATAACACCGCCATGTTCAGTCTAATTCGTAAACATGAAAGCTTATGTTATTCATCTTTTTCCATACAATTCTTTGGCACAATCATTTCCCTGAACATATTTGAGCGACTGGCACACCGACACATAAGTACACGGCCTGTATAAGTAGACAGGCGTCATGTGACGTCATGTGTACAAACGACTGCACGGTCATGCTGATCGACAGAAATCTACAAACAAACCTTTTTAACCGCACCAAGACAGTCATGTGATATTGACAAGAGGAATAGAATAACCACAAAACTCTTTTCATTGCGTATAAATACGAACAATTCATGATAAGGTCTTGAACAATGTGTTGGGGGTTATTTAATTAACCTATTGCATATGATATATCTAGAGGCACACTATACACAATTTTTTGTGTGTTTTTCTCCGCGTGGGAGATGACAAAGTCGTGTTTCTAAAATAGCTTATGGGATCCCTGTGTTTGCGTCAGTGCATGGGCAGTTTGTTTTGAATCCAGCAGAGGGCAGTATACACTAATCAAAGCGCGAATGAGAATTCAAAGACAAACGGGAGGATCACTTTGGAAATGAACATTGCAAAGTCTGTTACAAAGTCTACAACTGTTATGTATAGAGCCCAAATGAGAAAATTATGTTCACAGTAAAAAAAAAGTTCTTACAAAGTAATACTAATGGAGTGAAAGAAAACATATTTTGTTCATCTGCTCAGATTATGGTCTTGCTTATTTGTTATTGGTAGGGGGCAGAACTCAGTGCTAACGCGCATATTACAATACATGGAAGTAAAAAAGGTAACATATTCAAACGCATATTCTCTCTTCCTAGCTTTTTGGACAAAAAAACACAGACGTGCGCACACATACATATACAGGCAGGCACACACACACACACGCACGCATGCACGCACGCAGGCACACACACACACACATACATGCGCACGCACACACGAACACACACAAACACACACAAGCAAATATAAACAAGTGCATACACAACTACATGCCAGAAAAACATCTTACAAAAATCCTAAGAGCAAAACACTGTCCACAAAGGAAATGCATATGCCTATAATGGGAAAATGAACAATCTTGGATTCCATTTCGTGCTATAGTCAATATGCATAGAATAAGAGAACAAATGAAATAAGGCATCTTTTGTTTAATGTCTCAGAACAATCAACATTTTATGTCAATTTCAGACTTTGATTCCTGTGAAATGTAGTATAAATCGAAGTTAAAGACTGTTTTGGTTTAGAAATAAGCTAAATGAATAGCCTTTGACAAGCCATGTTTAGCATTTTACAGCAAGCCCAATGCTCAGGCGAAAGAGCCAGATTAAGTTCATGGCTTCCTTTATGATCTTTACCAGCTTGGCTGATCCGGTTTAACATGACATATCCTTCAATCAGAACCACATTCTACCAAACATACGTCCACTCTCAGGGGTCATACTGTGGTTTCGCTCTTCCACAAACCGCTTTTCATGCCCACAGAGTTCTGGGAATGGTCGGTGCCGCTTGTGTCCTGTTCCAGCTCGAGCGTGGAGCTCTTGAGGGCCCCGTTGGTAGTCGCCCCAGGCACGGCGGTGGCGCTGATGCTGTTGAGCAGGAAGGAGCTGCGTTTGGATTCACGCTCAGCGGCCGCCGCTAGTTTCAGATTGTCCCGGCTGGTGCTGCGCCTCTGGGCGCCCTGCATGGCCGCTCTGGTGGCCACGGAGGGCAGCAGAGGGAACGGCTTGCGGCTACAGCTGCTACCTCCGTCGCTTCCCTCCGAGGGGCTGGTGGCCAGCGACTCGCCCACCCGCCTCCCGTTGGTCAGCGGGCTACCCTGACTCTCGGACAGGCTGTGGTGGACGCTACCGTTTTCACTGGTGGCCTGTTTGTGAGCTGGGTGCGCCGAGATGTGATGTTCCGTCCCAGTGGGGCCTAAAGCCCCCATGCTGCCCCCCCCTCCCGCGGCCCGCAGAGCTTTCAGACGGTAGTGACCTCTGCCCTCACCTCGATGGTGATACTGGCTGCTGCCTTGCTTAGTTCTTCCACTGACCTTCCTCCTCTGTGGCTGCCCAGGGGCCACTGAGCTGATGGTGGGGAGGACGTTGTTGGTTGGCTTGCTGTTGTCCGTGCTGACGCTGGTGTTGGTGCCTGCGGCGGATCGGGGAGCGTGGACGTGGTTGGTGTTGTCTTGGGTCACCTGCAGAAGGTTGGTGAGCTTGCACGGCCCCGGGCCGATGCTGCTGATCCCACTGGGAGTGGAGGACGACCTGGCGGAGGAGGAGCTATGAGGGTCGCCGGGCGGGTGGCAGCCAATGAAAAGCTGCGATCCCTGCTCGGACGTCTGCACCCCGCTCACAATGGAGCAGGCGTGCATGTAGTTCTGCATGGGCTGGGAGCGTCGGTAACCTGGGCAACAGGCCAGCCAGGCAGCCTGCACGTCCAGGCGACGGAAGCAGTGGTGGGCCACCAGAAAGACCCCCAACACGACGGCAGCCACCCCATAAAGGCAGCTGAACAGCAGGCCACGGAGCTCCACTAGCCACATGGCCATGGCTCCACAGCTCCACATGACCAGGAACAGGAAGTGGGTGGCCACTAGAACGAGGAACTGCGTCTTCAGGGAGTACAGGTCTTCCTGGGCCATCCCCGGGTTCACGGTAACCACGGCAGAGTCGGTGGACAGGAGGCTGGTGCTGCCTCCCAAGGCGGGCTGACTCTCGGGGGCAGGAGGGGGCACAGGGGGGGGTCCTGGGCACCCTTTGGCCACTCGGTGCCTCAGACGAAACACAGTGCACAGGAAGTAGATCCAGGTCACCAGTACCGCCAAGCCCGCCGGGACAAAGAAGGCCCCTAAACTGGGCCGCCACACCAGCCAGCAGCTATAAAACAACAATAAAGAGGTCAGAGGGGTCAAAGCTAAACAGGGACATCTCTGTGCGAGCAGGCGTCTCACTAAAATATCCAGTCCAGTATTAGATATATGGCCGATTATATTCAAGAGGCAACATGCCGGAGGGTGTAGTGGGAGACTCACTAAGGACTGTTGTCTCCATAGTTATTGACATTGACAGCTGCTGTAATCCCACATATGATGAGAGGAACGCCACCGGCGATCAAGTAAAACCTGCAAAGTAAAAGGTGTAAGACGAGGGGTCAAAGACAAAGGCAATCAAAACAAATGGATCCGTTTGACATACAGAAAGGACTATAGTTGACTCCTCTATGAGAGGGATTCCACACTAGGAATACGAGGCCTTTTGACCATGTATTTTTAAAGTACAGTATGCAATGACAGATGCCATGACAGTTGCTGTGTGATCTGAATGATGCCTTGCGGTCCCTCTCTCTCTCTGGGGTGACACAGTGTGACAGAGGCCAGAGGGGGCTCAGGAGGGAGTGATCTGTCAGGGGTCAGAAGGTGACGGGGGGGGGGGGGGGGGGGGGAGGGCAGGGAGGCCGGCAGTGGCTCTACCGATCCAGGAACACAAGGGAGGGGAGGCAGGGAAGGAGAGGGAGGGGGATAGGGGGGAGGGAAGGGAAGGGGAAAGGGGGAGGGAGGGGAAAAGGGAGGGGACGCGATGGGTGACAGCGTGCCCTCTCCATCACCCTGCTCAGATTTACGACAGGCTCCTCAACCTTTCTCATCCCCTGTTCCTGCATTCCTCTCCTCCCCCGCAGCATCTGTCAGTACGGCTCCATTGTGGGGGCTTCTACAGTGCCTTTACAAGGTTCCTTCAAAAAACAGAGAGGCTTTGCTTGCATCCTCACAATGCCGGCCTTTGATACGATACAGTTTGGGTGGCCCCCCGTCATATGAATCCAGTCATTTGATGAGCATGCCCCCCTCCCCCACTCATCCTTAACACTGACCTGGTTGGGCCGTGACTGACAACCTCACAGAAGAGCTCTGTCTCGCTCTTATGACATCACTGACCTGAGCATGGGCCGCTGCGTGGGCGGAACAGGGGACTCTCCCTCGGTCTGCCTGGGCGTTCTCCACACCGCCTCTTTGTAAAGGACCCGAGCGCTGACCCCCATCCACAGCAGGCTGGACAGGGAGGAGTAGTGGAGGGCGATGCCCACCTGCAGCAAGCCACACACAGGATCACACGCATGCTCCGGATGACACGCGGACAAGCTGGCATGGTGCGCGCACAAGCATGCACACGCACGTAAGCACCATCTCCAATCTGCACGCCCGTGCACGCAAACGCGAGCACGCGCACGCTTTGGAATATTTTGACGTTCGTATTTGCAGTCCTTACCGCCTGACACACCACTGGGTAGCTGGTCAGAGTGATGCCGCCCGCGTACACCGCTGTAGTCATGGCGATGTGGAAGCAGGTGTTGAGTAAAGTGTGCCAACTCTTCCTAGATATGCGTATGGAGCTACAACAGAGAAAAGAGAAATCTAGGATATATCAGTATTAGCACAAACACTCACACTGGATGAACAGTTAGGAACAGACACACACACACATACCTGTGGTGGAGGATGTGTGTGATGATGATGGTGAAGAGGCATAGAAGGAGCCCTGCCGTACAGGCATACACCACAGGGTGGAGAACCCTCACCACCACCAAGGTTGGGTTGGGGAAATCCGGCACCTGGGGAGATGGACTCAAAGTCAGACGAATTCAACAGGTGCATTTTAGCTCAGATGTTTAGACGAGGAGGAGAGGACATCCGCAGGTGATCCCGCAGGGTGATGATGCTAGCGTACCCTGGAGGGTAGATGATGAGAGGGGCGAGGAGGTACCTGCAGGATGGCGTAGTTACTGAGGAGAGAGCAGCGTAGCGTGGAGGTGGTACTGTCGCTGTGGATCAGGTGACAGCCCTCCTGGCTCCACCCCCCCGGCTGCTCCAGGGCGCGCTGGCTCCAGTGGGCCGCCACCGGGTCACTTCCTGTGGACGTGTGACGCAGGGACACCACCACTGGGTCGGAGTGGTTCCACATGCTGCAGCCGTCTGCAAGAGGAACAGAAGAAGTCAGAGACGCCACTTCCTGGTTCGCCGCATTACGAGGATGTGAATGGGGGCTTTGTCACGTTGCGTGCGGATGTTCTTGGCGTCGGAGCCGCGTGTTAGGGGGGCCGTGTGAAGCCCGTTTGGGCCCAGAAGCTCCTAGCTTACCCAGACCCACGTAGGCTACCGGGGAGCTGACGCTGCGCTGACCGGCAGGGTCTCCGGCACCGCTGGAGTTCCACGGGGTGGGAGGGAAGAAACGGCCGTTCCTGAAGGCCACGAACTGGAGCTTGCAGTCCGAGGGGGCGTCTGGGGGGAACAGGGAGGCGGGAAGCACCACCGAGGCCAGAGCCACCGCATTCTGGAGACAAACACACAACCTTGAGTAGCTGGATTGATTTATACAGATGTTTCATGATGAGACCTGTATCATGCTGTATATGTAGTTGTCATTGCCTTCCTGTTTTGCTGAACTTGCCCCTCATTTTCTTGCCTTAAAAACATGCTCCAACAGGACCCAAGGAATCAATACAGAGCTACGCTACCCTGCTTGTTTATCATCACCACAGCTTGGCAGGTCAAACCAGCCGTCAAGTCCAATCCCGTTGGTGCGTGTGGCGTGTGGGGTGTGGCGTGTGGGGTGTGGCGTGTGGGGTGTGGCGTGTGGGGTGTGGCGTGTGGGGTGTGGCGTGTGGGGTGTGGCGTGTGGCGTCCCTGTGGGCAGGCGCTCGCTCACCTTGAGGGGGAAGCTGTGGAGGGAGGTGTTGTGGGTCCCCGTGGTGCAGCGGAAGCGGAGCGGCTGCTCCTGGCCGGGCTCCGCCCCCCCCTCCGCCCCCGGGACACCCGGTGAGGCCTCGCGCCGCTGGTACGCCGTGCAGCTCATGCCGGTGAAGTGGGCGGGCCGGATGAGATGCGCCTCCATCACGATGTTCCTGGAGATCTGTGGCCAAACAGCGGCAGGTCAGTTACTGCTGTCTCACTCACATGCGCTTTTATCCAATGCGGCATGCAAATAGTGCACAAAGCAAATAACCGCAAATAACCAAGGAGCAAAACTGCGTTGTTCTACGATGGTTTAAATAATCGAAGTTAGGGGAACTGTGGGTATTTTGACTTTTGCAACAATTACAACAGTATTACATCGTTTAACCGAACAGCTTCACTTCATCGCCATCGTTACCTCAACCTAGTCCAACGCCAACATAAAAGACATGTATTCAGTGTGAGTGTGGGTTGACTAGAGTTACCATGGAGAGGTCTTGGGCGTGGCTGTGGAGCTGAGGCCAGGCCAGGGTCTCCAGGGAGTGGAGGAGGGAACTGCAGGCAGCCTTCTCCCTCTGAGCGTCAGCCAGGATCTGGTGGTCCACCTGCATCAGGTTGCTGCCCATCTCCACCAGCACCTCGGACAGCTACCACACACGCATCGGGATTGAGACGGTACATTCTTCATACCCCTACGCTCATCCGCGAGGAAACGTCCATTCTAGAAATGAACGGTGGCGTGATATGATGTTCAGATCGATGTGCAAGCGGAGCGTTCGACAACACACCTCTCGGAGCTGCCGGACGTACTCCATGAACTTCTCCATCATCTTAGCGACGTACAGAACATCCATGGAGTCGGAGAAGCCAGCTGCTTCCAGGGTGTAGGTGCGGACCTGGTGGGCCAGGGTCACCGCATTGGAGGCGTTGATGGGCATCTGGACGAGAGATGAAAAAAGACCGGATAAAAAAAAGTTTTATAAAGTAATGGAGTGAAAAGAGTAAAAGTAAAAAGTAAAAAAGCAAGTGTGAGAAAGTCCAGAGACACAGGAGGAGAGAGACATCTGCAATCGGTTAATAGCATGATACCATTCATTCGTCAGACAAACTTAACCAGGAAGTGGAATGAAAGTGCCACAGCATCATCGCTGTGTGTCATGTGACCGTCTCTCACCAGGATGAAGGTGTGCAGGACCCGCGTGATGTCATTGGTGTAGTGGCAGTTGGTGTAGTCTCCTTCCTCCCAGCTTCCTGTGCGGTCGCAGTAGCGCGACGCCTTCTTCTCCACACCGCCCCCTATGGACAGGGAGGGGTAGCGCAGCTGCAGACAGTACTGGTGGGAAGTGATACCAGCCAGGGTCCTTGGCCACCTGAGTAAAGCACAACAGGAGGATGAAAAGACGATCCGAGCAACTGCCACACAAATACAGAAGAAGAAATAAAGTTGAAAGAAGAAAAAAATTTTCATGTTGAAAAACTTTCTACTTTCTGTAGAAAGTAAAAACTTTCAACTTTTCTTTCTTTAGAACTGGGTTCTAAGGTTGTTTCTCAACACTGTATATCACAAACGTTATTAGTTGTTAGGTGGATAATTAAGATACCGTCAGGGTCTTGCTATGACATGAACAAAATCACACAGACCTAAACTCTCCCCTGTTGTTGGTGACTCTCTCCTCCGGACAGAAGGAGGCGCTGTTTTCCAGCACCACTATCTCCACGCTGCGAGACGTGTTGCCCCGCCCGGTCACCACCACACACTCCCACTCTCCGCTGGCCTCCACATGCACGTTCTGGAGCAGGAGCTCGCTGCGGCCACACACACGGGACACAACATCAAATGAGTCACTGCCGTCCCCGCATCAAAACCAAATTAAAGGCATATTCGGATTTGACAACGGTATTCCCGGAACCAAGCATATACACAGTATATGTAAACAGGGGCAGGTTTCCAAAGGTTCTAACCGAGGCTTGGGGGAGGGGAGGTTGAGGAACGTGTGGTAGAACGTCAGGCAGAAGGTCACACCAAACCCTGAGGTTCCTCCCCGACGCTGTTTACCTGGTGATGAACGTGCAGTCGTGCAGCACGCTGCTCTCCAACTGGACGCCCGTCTCAGGGTCAGAGGTCACGGGCCGGCCGTTGTGGCGCCAGTGGAGGGATGTGATTTTGTCCACCAGGGCGGCGGTGCAGTGAAACGGCAGCCTGTCCCCTCGGAAGACCACCTGACGCTGGGAGGGCAGCAGGGACAGGGTGTGGAGTTCCAAGGGACCGTCTGAGGGCGGTGAAGCAGAGCGGGAGGAGGGAGGAGAAAGGGAGGAGGTGAGGGGAGGAGGCGAGTGAGGAGGAGGCGACAGGCAGATGAGAACACCCTCCCCCCCCTCTCCTACTCGTTCTCTCCCTTTACTTAACCTCAGCCAAACGTTTCCGATGGAAGCCATTACTATGAGTCTGCTGTTTTCGGGGATATTGGATGCAGACGGCACCAATTCATAAAAAGCCAACCCCTGGAGGAGTCATCAAACCCAGACACAGAGCTGGCTGACACAAGGCCAGCACGGGGGTGTGGACGGCCTCACTCTGACCCTAATCTGAAGACCGGGGGGGGGACGGGGGGGGACGGGACTGTTGTTTTGTTTTGCTTTGTTTTGAGGAAGGGAATAACGATAGTGTCACTGTACATTGTTGTCAATGGGATTTCCATCACTGTTTCAATTCTTTTCGGCATTGTATTTCTGTGTTGACAGTGTCAGGGCAGTGTCAGAGGGATGGTGAACCATCGTGTATGCAAACATAAACAGCGGCGCTATTTTCTCACCGCAGTTCAGCTGACTCTCCCTCAGGCCGCGCAATGGCTTTCCCTGGAGGCTTCTGGGATAGGCGCAGAGCGTCTCGTCGCCAAGCCGAGCCGCGCTGGTGCGGAAGAACCCCGGGACCCAGCGCAGACTGCAGTCACATGACAGGAAGTCCGAGTTGAAGTTCCTGTTCGGAAAGAGGAGGAGGTTGTTGTTTTTTTTTTTTACTACACCATTCATAAGACGAGAGGGTGGGGTTGAGGAAGTGTGTGTGTGTGTGTGTAAGGGGGGGTGGGGGTGGGAGGGGCTGTCATACGCAAACATCCCATGCTTCCCACCAGAGAAGATACGGTAAATTATCTAGCTGTGCATTATGGGATTAACATGTCAAGTGAGGTGAAAAAAAAGGATTTGTAACTGAAATGGTTCTCCTCAAGTGAAAGCCTGTTTCCTAGTCATTTGTGTGAACGTTTGTATCTTACAAAACATAGATAATAGATGTAGGATGATAATGGGAAGAGGCAGAACTCACACAAGCTTGAGAGAAGGCAGCTCTTGGAAGACTCCTTGATCCAAGGTCGATATGATGTTGCCAGAGAGGTTTCTACATGACACATACATGTATTCATTTAACAGACATCCTAAATGACAGCCAAATAGCACATTAAGAACATACAGAAAAATGAGAAATGCCTGGTTTGGGAGGTTAGAGTCAATGACTATTCTGTATGAAGACAAAGTATAAAAAAATACGCAAAACTCCCTCAATACATCAACTCATCATCATGACTAAAGGGGGTTGAATTTGATTTGCGTTTCCTCTTACAGTTTGGTGAGGTTGGTGAGACTCTGGAACATGTCAGCAGAGAGGCAGCCAATCCTGTTGTTGGAGAGATCTCTGAGGAAGACAGAAGGGAGGAAGGAAGGAAGGAAGGAAGGAAGGAAGGAAAGAAGGAAGGTAGGAAGGAAGGAAGGAAAGAAGGAAGGGAGAAAGGAAAGAAAAAAGGAAAGAAGGAAGGAAGGAAGGAAGGAAGGAAAGAAAAAAGGAAAGAAGGAAGGAAGGAAGGAGGGAAAGAAGGAAGGATTATTGCATGGTGGACACATCATCACCTATTGAATTTCTGGACTCTTTTAAACAATATTCTACTGAAGGGAAATCTAAACTGCACTGAAGCACATCAACAGTCCTCTAAAGACCTGTTCATGAACTACTTTGTTTTCTTGCAAGTTTGTATCTTTCACAATTCCCACTGTTCCCGACAGTTATTTGGCGGTTGTAAAGAAACCCCACATCCAAACCCTCCCTGGCAGCTCACTGATCACGTTCCCTTATCAGGAGAAGTCCTGCAAGGCCTCCAGTAAGGCCTCCTCACCAGCAGAGTGAAAACTAGGCTCTGCTCCGGTCCAACTGCCGCTTTGACGCAAGCCAGCCGAGCGCCCGCCAGACCCTGTGTGTTTATATCAGGCTGTTTGTTTGGAGAAGCCCCAGACCTTGCGGGGGAAAAGCACAAGCAGGGAGAGGAAAGCAGAGTCGCGCGGAGCGGAGGAGAGGAGGAGAGGAGCCCGACCGCAGCGTGACCAGAACCCCACGTCCCAGGGAACGCGGCGAGCGAGCCGATGGAACTCTCCAACTGCTGCCTTGTCACAACCAATGACGAGTGAGGAGCCTCGGAGACACCCTGAGGTTTCCATGGCGGCAAAGCGGGGGCACCAGACACGTCGTCGCGGAAACGAACCTCAAGCAGCAGCAACACCACCAAGCTCAGACACTCATCCTGCTCACACAGACGCCACGAGCTGGATACACAGCCTTAAACGTGCCAAAACAACACATGGCTATTGTGTCTTGAGGCCCTCTAAACCATGAGGGGGAAACTGTGGCAATCTTAATCCAGCTCCAAGTGGAATCCGCAGTTAAACAGCCCACTGCTTCTTAAGGACAGGCTGTTTTAGAACCCAATTCTTGAACGGTTGTGAAAGCGACGTGTTTGGATGCCGTTCGTACGACTGGGCTCGTGTTGAAACCCAGAAAAATACGTCCCAGCCCTTTAACAGCCACGATGTTCTGCAGCGATGACAGCGACTCGTATCGACTTACAGTTTGCGGAGCTCAGACAGGCTCTGGAAGGCTCCGGGCGCGATGGTGCTGATGAGGTTGTCCCTGAGGTCCCTAGCAGAGAGAGGAAATACAAAGAGACAGACGTTAGAGCGGGGGAGGGGGGGGAGGATGGGGGAGGATGGGGCGAGGATGGGGGAGAGGAGGGAGGGATGGGGGATGGGGGAGGGGGGGGGGAGACAAAAAAAACAGCCAAGCTTCACCATCAGCGGAAGAGGACTGGATCCGTTCCTACAAGGACTGGGGTCAACTGCGTGGTTGAGGTCCAACGGCTACAGTTAAACGTAACGGTCACGGTCCAACACACACGAGAAACAAAGGCTCTGGATCCCACCAGGGAGAAACAGGAGACTAAAATGAATGGGAGTGGACACTTCCTGTCTATTTCCATCAGTCAGGTCAACTCCTAAAGGGTTAAGGTTGCTGGAGGATTTCGATCAAACAACTCAAGTTAAACACAAAGGTCATGGACCAACATATATGAGCAGCCAGCTAGCCGGAACAGACTTCAGACACGGCTGAAAGCTCAGCTCCTCTTTCTGTGCTTTGCTTTGCAGAGGCAGGAAAAGGCTGGAAGGACTGGGAACGGACACAAGTACGCCCAACACGGCCGAAACAGTTACACAGTGGGGTATTTATGTTTTTGAATGTCTTGGAAATCGAACTCTCCCAGCCACCTGGGCTTGGCCCTCGCAAGGATGCAAACTGTCGACCAAAGAAAATATTGGTGGAATCCAAGGCTGAAAGCTCAGAGAGTTCCTCTTTCTGTGCTGGGTTGAAAATGACCCTTCCCACGATTAAGTTACTCTAGCTATTGCCAAACCATAAATATTCATTTCTTTAAAACGGCCTTTGAAGATCTCGTTTCATAACGTCCGCCGCATCTCCCTCCTCCCTCGTCCCTCGTCCCCTGCTCCCATGTGCTAAACCATTCAGTCAAGTGCCCCTGTCCATCGAGAAAAACCAAATTAACCCCTGAAAGCCCAGGGAAGTTTGTTTATTGGTCAGGCGGGAATTGTGAGGTTAATGGAGGCCAGAAGATGAATGGTCATTGGCCGGCCAGGGGTCACATGAGCTTGGAATGTGATCCTGGTTCCTGCAGCATGAAGGACGCCTTCTCCCATTGGATTATCCTCAGAGCAGGATATCCTTACAGGAGCTCACAGACATCGACACTTATGTCTGGAACGGCTGTGCGTTCATCTGTTCCGACCCTTCCCAGCATGCACCAGGGATAGAGCGAACCCTCGGGGGATGTTCTGACGTTCATCTCCACAAAGCCTTATCTCACCTCTATTTTCCAAACCACGACTCCTAACCATGGATGAGCCCCTTCCCAAACCACAGACATCTCCCCACCCACCCTCCCACCCACCGCCCCCGCCCCCCAAAATAAACTGTGCTATTTGGATCAAATCACGGCCAGATCATTTCGAAAATGGTTTCCAGTAAACGGAGAGTGGTGTGGCTTGTGCGTTGGAGGGCCCGCGGGTTCTGGCTTGGTCTGGTGGGAGCCGAGCAGAGATGCCATCATTCAAAGTAGGGGATCGATTCTAGACAGGTCGGTATGACGGAGCTCTACTGATCTGGCGGGGGACCAGAAGCCAGAAGGCTGACGTGTCTAGCTGGGAGTAGGCCTCATTGGGAGGGATAGACCAGCCCACCAGCCCCTCCCCTGCCAGGCGGCTCCAACACTTATAAAAGCTTCACTATTCGAAAGATCCTTACAGATGTTTTTGCCGGACCAGCACGCTCCCAGAAAAGGCTGCCTTGTCGTCTGGGTTTCAACGCTGCCCTACAAACAGTAGTCTGTGTACAAGGAAGGGGTAGGGGTGAGAGGGGGTTTGTGCGTTTAATCGTCCAAATAGTGTACGTGGGTGGGCTTAGGGGTAGCGTGTGTTTATGTGTATGTGAGCGAGAGAGAGAGAGGGAGAGAGGGAGACAGAGACAGAGAGAGAGAGAGAGAGAGAGGGAGAGAGAGAGAGAGAGAGGGAGAGAAAGGGAGAGAGACAGTGTGTGTGTGTGTGTGTACCAGAGCTGTTGACCAGGGCGGGGGGGAACAATGCTGCTGTTTCCGTCCTGGGGTGTCCCAGGGCTCATTAGAGCTCTGATGAAAGGAGGGGCACCACCCACCACTTCCTCTTACTGACACACACACACACACACACACACACTCATGCATACATGCAAACACAAACACACATGCGCCTGCGTCGACGCACACAACTGCACCAACGCACACAGACACACTCAACACATCAGGCACGTGTCGGCACTGAAATTCCATACAGCCCCAAAAACATACGAACGACTGCCAGACAGACAGACAGACAGACAGACAGGGACACACCGCTGCTGCAGACTGTGCCACATACTGCCACAAAGTCACAGGAGGCCTCCAGAACCCCCCACACACTTCTACCACGAGACGGGAGAGTCTCAAAGTGTCAACAGCTGGCTTCACATAGCTGTAGAACCTAACCGTGTTCCTTAAGCACCCACACGTCTATACTTCCCACAATCTGCCCTTTCATACTCTCTGAGGCTCTCTGAGGGTCGTGGCGGTGTGTGCTTTAGACCTACAATATCAACAGGCCGCACTCCAATCCACTCTCTTATCACCCAGCTGGGGAATGTGAAGGAGCTCGCAAGCCAACAGAGCCACTTCAGAGCCACAAGTTCAACTGGCTGTTTCACCCTCGGTCTTCGTCGGCCGTCAACACCAAGATGGTGTCGTTTCACGGCCGGACATGACTGCCGGGGGTCCCTCACAGTCCAGCGGGACTCTGCTCCGCTGCCCTGAGCCCCCAGCCACTCTAGAAGAGTTATGATGTGCTTCAGCTGGACCTAACACCGGGGGAAGCCATTTCAGACCATCTATCACCTCTCTCCTCCCTCCCTTCCAACCCAGCTTCTTTGAGTCCCTCCTCCAGATCAACAGGTTGGTTCTTGGCAACTCGGAAGAGTCATTTCTGTCCTGGGACACCCGGGCCACCAGAATCTACTTTCCCCCATGCCAACCCCCCCCCCCCACCCCCACCCCCAGTCAGGAGTGGAGGGATGTGCTGGCAGGGCAGCTACAAGGCCGTCATTAAGACGCAGTGCTGTGAAGCACTCCAGCCCTGGAGAGCCCCATTATCAGCAGTACAGTGGCCGGGAGGCTGGAGTGCTCCTTCGACATTGTTCAGGCCCCGGCCCAGGGCCCAGCGGGAGGACAGCCGGGGCTAGGGAACAGCCGCTCATTATCGCCTGACTAGAATCAAGAATTTCCTGTTTCGCTCTCGCATTAAAAAGGGACGAGAGTTTTTCTGAGCGGAAAGGAAAATGTTCCTTCGGGAAAAATTCCGTTCCTCGTTCTCTGCTGTGTTCCTCGCTCTCTGCTCTGTTCCTCGCTCTCTGCTCTGTTCCTCGCTCTCTGCTCAGTTCCTCGCTCTCTGCTCTGTTCCTCGCTCTCTGCTCTGTTCCTCGCTCTCTGCTCTGTTCCTCGTTCTCTGCTCTGTTCCTCGTTCTCTGCTCTGTTCCTCGCTCTCTGCTCTGTTCCTCGCTCTCTGCTCTGTTCCTCGTTCTCTGATCTGTTCCTCGCTCTCTGCTCTGTCCCTCGGTTGGCGTGTCCACGCTGATGAGCGAAGGACTCTTCCCTCGGCATGAAACAAGTGTTTATTCGGGAGAGAGACACAGAAAGAGAGATAGAAAGGGGGGATGTGAGCGGTAAACTGGCACCTTGGTTCCGACAGAGGTCAGTGGAGACCATTTTTGTGCCGCGTGTCATTTCCTGTCTCGTTGGCGTCTCCCGCACCAGGGCCCTTGCTCGTTTATTTTTACAGTTTCCTTTTTCTCTTTTTTTTTACTAGCTGCTTTTCCCCTGAAGGGAGGGGCAGGTGGGGCTGGGGGGGGTCAGAGTTGAGCAGAATTGGCCCTGTGTGAGGGCCCCCTAGACTCCCACCTCTTCTCAACACACTTGCTCACAATGGGGGCTCTGTAGCACAGGCCCCGAACCTACTCCTGCCTTCCCCCCAAAACAGGAAACCGGGATCTGCACAGCTCTTGTTTTCCTACTAATTTCCTGCTTTCCTGCCCCTTCCACAGATTATTTTCTTTATTTTCTTTTTCTGGTTTCTCTCAGATTGGGTCCCTAATCTACGTTTTTCGTCTGTGCATCTGGAAACCAGTTGGCGTAGACGGGTTTGCTCTGCAACACTCCACCTTCTGACTACCCTGGTACCTTTTCTGTGAAAACCAGAAATAAAAGGATAGAAAGCAGAACCCACAGTAGGAAACGCCAGCCTGGGTCTTTGTCTTGTAAACACACACAGGCCTTAGACTGGCTGCAGGGAACGAAAAACAGCAGGTCATGTTTGGGTTATCTGGAGAAGATATCGATAGAGTTTGTTCTGAGCAGATCCCAAGCATCTACTGACAAGCATCAAGCTTAATGTGCTGTGCTGGATGAGACAGACCAGTAGCTCTGTGGCTGTAACTGACAGTAATTTAAACTGTGGTACCAACTGCACGCTTGTCGGGGAAAGGATGTACAGAAATAGGCATGGATACTTTTATTTGAAGTGTAACATGTCCAAAGGTTGATTATATGTTTCTAAAGTCTGCAGCAGAAGAAAGATGGATTTCGTTCGGCCAAAGAACACAATGGACCGAAGTGGATTAAGAAACTTGGTTCTGGTTCACGACTGCAATGCGGGTTACAGAGAGAGAGAGACACAGACAGAGAGAGAGAGAGAGAGAGACAGAGAGAGACAGAGAGAGAGAGACAGAGAGAGAGAGAGAGAGAGACACACAGACACAGAGAGAGAGACAGAGAGACACAGACAGAGAGAGAGAGAGAGACACAGACAGAGAGAGAGAGAGAGACAGAGAGAGAGACACAGACAGAGAGAGACACAGACAGAGATAGAGAGAGACAGAGACAAAGACAGAGACAGAGAGAGATAGAGACAGAGAGACACAGACAGAGAGAGAGAGAGACAGAGAGACACAGACAGAGAGAGACAGAGAGACACAGAAAGAGAGAGAGAGAGAGACAGAGAGAGAGAGAGACAGAGACAAAGACAGAGACAGAGAGACAGAGAGAGATAGAGACAGAGAGACAGAGAGAGAGAGACAGAGAGAGACAGATAGAGAAAGAGAGACAGAGAGAGAGAGAGAGACAGAGACAAAGACAGAGACAGAGAGACAGAGAGAGATAGAGACAGAGAGAGAAAGAGAGACAGAGAGAGACAAAGACAGAGAGAGAGAGAAGCCAGCTCTTCCCAAGGCTGCGTATAACATACTAATAATGATATACCTTAACTAGGCCTAGCCCATTATTTTAAATGGAGTGTTTACGATGTCCTGGTTTGTGTCTCATTTTATGGTGTCACACTGATTTACCGACACATCCATCTCCATTGAACCTACACAAGCAGACTGGAGTTGCAGGAAAAAAAGCGAGTTGAAACAAGCTAATTTAGTTGTTCCTTCAGTTTTTCGCTCTCAGTGGGATGATTACGGAGAAAATTTGACGGAAATTCCATCAGTGTTCTGAAGTCTACATAAATAAATGAACAGTATCTGAGTCCACAGAAGAGAGCTATAAAAATAGGAAAACGGGTCTGAAATTCCATCTATTTGAATGTCAGACAATAATACAGGCAGAAATAAGCCACATTCCCTCTGCCAATGAGCTTACAGACAGTAGTTTGGAAATTCTTAATGCACAGTCGAGGGTGGGCGAAATCTACCACAGAGAAAACAATGGGAAAATAATGGCCTTCGTTCAAGATATCAAATGAACACAAGCCAACGATAAGGTGTTAATATTTACCCTGTGGTTGCACCTCGTTGCGGACTAGAGAGATGGGAGAGCGGGGACCGGGGTGAGGACTGAGAGACGTTAAGGATGTGGGAGAGGGTGGGGGGTGAACAGGAGAAAGAAGAGAAGGGTTGAGAAGGGAAGAGGGGGAGAAAGGAAGCATGGAGAAACCCCAAGCTCTTTGAGAGGGGAAAAACGCCATTGAAATCATATCGAGTTCACCAAATGTGTGTGCAAGGGAACCGCTGCCCTACCAAGCATTCTGCTTGGTAATGAGCTTATGAGAAGGCTTGCTTGCCGTTTCAATAAACCCCCTAAAGCCACGACCATGCTAAGCTCGCAAGACAAACACTCCCGGCTCCTCCAGTTTATCTCTCAGGCACATCTGGAGTCTATCAACTCCAGCGGGCTCCCCTCCACCCCCACCCGCTCCCCCCCGTCAGACAATAATACAGGCAGAAATAAGCCACATTCCCTCTGCCAATGAGCTTACAGACAGTAGTTTGGAAATTCTTAATGCACAGTCGAGGGTGGGCGAAATCTACCACAGAGAAAACAATGGGAAAATAATGGCCTTCGTTCAAGATATCAAATGAACACAAGCCAACGATAAGGTGTTAATATTTACCCTGTGGTTGCACCTCGTTGCGGACTAGAGAGATGGGAGAGCGGGGACCGGGGTGAGGACTGAGAGACGTTAAGGATGTGGGAGAGGGTGGGGGGTGAACAGGAGAAAGAAGAGAAGGGTTGAGAAGGGAAGAGGGGGAGAAAGGAAGCATGGAGAAACCCCAAGCTCTTTGAGAGGGGAAAAACGCCATTGAAATCATATCGAGTTCACCAAATGTGTGTGCAAGGGAACCGCTGCCCTACCAAGCATTCTGCTTGGTAATGAGCTTATGAGAAGGCTTGCTTGCCGTTTCAATAAACCCCCTAAAGCCACGACCATGCTAAGCTCGCAAGACAAACACTCCCGGCTCCTCCAGTTTATCTCTCAGGCACATCTGGAGTCTATCAACTCCAGCGGGCTCCCCTCCACCCCCACCGCTCCCTTTTCCCCCCCCCCCTCAACCCCTCCCCCTCCCCTGCTCCCACCTCAACCCCCTCACCCCCCTGTGTCCCCCCTAACCCCTCACCCCCGCCCCCCCCCTCACCCCTCCAACCTTTTCTCTTTCCACTCTCTAGCACGCTTAACCCCTTCCTCCCTCCACTCCCTCCCCCCTCTTCCCCTGACACGCACTCTCCCACAGTACCCCATCGCGGGCCTATCAGGGGCCGCTCGATGGCGTGTGCAGAAGGGAAGAGGAAAAAAAAAAAAGCGCAACACAAGTGCTCATTTGTGCAGACCCGTGAGAAACGAGAAGTCCCCACGTCCAGTCTGCTTGGCCGTTCCGTCCGTCTGTCTGTCCGCTCCGGTCTGGGTGACAGCCAGCCTCTTTACCTCTCCAGACAGACCGGTGTCAGGCAGACCGGTGTCAGGGCTTCATGCCATGCTCACAACCACCGTTGGATTCGCATGCAAGGCAATACCCGCCTAGCCTTTATAGAAATAAGGAACTACCCCTAAGGCAAACAAGCTTCAGCCTTCTGCCTTCTGCTGTGCTGGGCTGCACTTTCTCTCACCAGCCACCATCATACCATCTTTAGCCATCTCGGCTCCACTTTCTCTGTGTCGGATGGTAAAGTTGTTTAAGTTGGCCTCGATCCTAACCCCGGCTGCTGAAAATGGCAAAAGGCGATTTCAAGGTCTGTTTCAGCTTGGCTCAGGCCGAGCGAGAGAGACGCTTGGATTTCCCTGAAATAACAGATTTTTATCAAAGCACATACAGTATGAATGAAGGCACAGTTTTGGGGGGATAATGGTACAATATTACTGTTTTTCATTTCGATGGGTTGCTTTGGTTTTCTGAGCAGCCGGTTGTACCAAAGGCAGCTTCCCATGCTCTCTGTGACTGAATGGTCATAAGTCTCAATGCAAACATCCCCTCCAGCTTGTCAGTTTATGAATCGCAAACAAAATCGTATTTCCTGCTCTTGACTGTAGCGCCAACGATAATGCAGGAAGTCTGCAAAAATAGATTGTGTTTGACATGCTGTAGTGCCGCGGCAAAAGACTGCTCTGCTCTCCTGACAACGCTTCGTCTTGAGTCAGACTAACAACACTGTTGATAACAGTGAACAGGCTGCCAACACCTTCGACCTCATCCAGCACGTCCAGTCCTAATCGCAGTAGAACCGGCTACTCTCCGCCTCTCCTCCTCCGCCGGCCCACCTCCCTTCCCCTGCTGCTCCCTCACACATCCCCTCTCCCTCCCTCTCCCCTGGGCTCTCCCTCCTCCTTGGCCGCTCTCTCTCTCTCTCTCTCTCTTCCTCTCTCTCTCTCTCTCTCTCTCCTCCTCTCTCCCTCTCTCTTCCTCTTCCTCTCTTCCTCTCTCTCTCCCTCTTCATCTCTGTCTCTCTCTCTCTCTTCCTCTCTCTCTCTCCTCCTCTCTCCCTCTCTCTTCCTCTTCCTCTCTGTCTCTCTCTCTCTCCCTCTTCCTCTCTGTCTCTCTCTCTCTCCCTCTCTCCCTCTCTCTCTCCCTCTCTCCCTCTCTCCCTCTCCCTGAAGGGTGAAACAGACTGGTAATGAGGGCCCCTTGTGCCCTGGCCGTCCCATGTCCCATGGTGCAGTGGGGCCCAGTTGGACAGGAGCCAGGCCCTCTCCCTTGCTCATTATCCTCATTACCTCGCCTCAAATCAGCGCAGGACAAGCTGCTGGGATCTGTCCACAACTCATAAAGGTCCCACTCGTTAGTGGGCCGGCCTCGTTACTGGGCCGGTCTCGTTAGGACCAGCCATCGTTAGGGCCTGCTGACATCAGCTCCCATCAGAAAGAGTGTGTGAGGAGGGAGAGGTACCCCGAATAGGTGTGCGTGTGCGTGTGTGTGGGGGGGACGGGGCGGGGGGGACGGGGACGTGGGCATTTCTCTAGGAAGGTCACAGATTTAGGCTGGTCAGAGAGACTGGAGCATATCTCATTTGACACGCACAACTAGGACAAAGAGATATATATGTTGTATATATATAATGTTGGACCATTGGGGGGAAAAAGACATGGGTCCAGAAAATGTGTCAAACAAACAAAACTAAATTGCCCCTCTGCACTTGGGTGGCTTGGCTCTTCACAGCAGAGCTTTGACAGGGGCTTGTTCCAATGAAAGGTCTAACTGTGTGGGGAGCTGTGTAGTCTGGGCTTGTAGGATGTTGTGTAGTGAACCTGTCTGTCAGTCTGCCTGCCTGCCTGCCTTCCTTCCTGTCTGCCTCTCTTCCTGTCTGTCTGCCTGCCTGTCTTCCTGTCTGTCTGTCTGTGTGTGTGTGTCTGTCTTCCTGCCTGTACATCTGCCTGTCTATCTGTCTGTCGGTCTGCCTTCCTGCCTGTCTGTCTGTCTATCTTCCTGTCTGTCTGGCTTCCTGTCTGTCCATCTACCTGTCAGTCTGTCTGCCTGAATGCCTGTGCGCCTCCCTGGCTTGTCCCGTGTTCTCAAGCCCTGGCCTGAGCAAGCTATGGCCCTGGTTCTGTACAGCTGAAGTGTGTATGACTGCAGGGGGAGGAGGGTTGAGAGAGATCGTAGGCCTGTTAACAACATCACTAGAGGTAACGCGTTACGCAGGGGACCATTCAGGATGCCCATAATAGGCTACACACACACACATACAGATTCAGAGGTTGAAGTTTGGCTGGAGACGTGTTTGTGTGTGTGTGTGTGTGTGTGTGTGTGTCCACTGTGTGACTGTCCTGACAGGGCTTGGGGAGGAGCCACGCTAGAAGAACTCCCTGGTGTGTGTTTACCAGCCCAAGTTGGACCAGCCTCTGATTACAGCGCCGACCACATTATGTGAGTAAGTGCTCACCATGGCACCAAATGACAAGCACATGTACTGTAGACACCAGGCTGGAAAGAATGAGGGGACCTGAACGCAGACCAAACTGGAAGGGAAAACAAACAAAGCAGTCCTTAGAGAGAGCAGATCACTAGGTGAGGGACCTTCCAGGAGAAATGGGCCTTGTCATCTCTCTCACAGGCCTCTAGCATTCGTCTTTGCTGTTTGGAATCCACAGCCCCGCGTTCCGATATGGAGCCCGTCCCACGTGACAGAGATTTGCCCATGAGCTCATTCGATTAATTGTAACTAGCGGAAATGTTGGATTACAGAGTGTGGATCCTAGGGATTGGTGAACGGTACCTCCGCAGCAACGTTGGCCGCCCAGAGAAGGAGGTCTGGATCTGGGAAGAGTAGGCGGAGGTCTGGGCAGAGGAAGTCTGGACCTGCCCGGAGGAGTGGAACGGTTTTTGGAACGAGTGATTTATAACATGGCCTCTGTTATGCCAGATACTCACAGCCCCTGCTGAGTGTTCGTGTTCGTGTGTGTGTGTGTGTGTGTGTGTGTGTGTGTGTGTGTGTGTGGCTGACAGAGAGTGAGGGGCTCTGTTCTGTGTCTGTCTCACAGGTCTTGGTTGCAGCCCTCCAGTCCTGCTCCACCCCTGCCCCCTGCTAGTTTCACGACTGTCCCAGGTACAAGGGCATGTTGGTTGGTAAGCTCCGGTTACCCGACCCACTAACCCCATGGCCCACTGGGGAGGCCTTGTCTGCACTTGGGAAAACAAGCACTATCAACTCATTTTACACCAAACAAACACTTCTGTTCCAGCCTTAAGCTTGCCAACATTTCTGGACAACAAGTGAAGTCTTAGACAGCTAGTTCTGACCACAGGAATAATAACGCTCAAAATAAGTTGTGGAATTCTATTCAGGTCGCAGCGAAACAACTTGCAAGGATCTGATGTTTGAGCGAGCGTGGATCGGTCGAACCGAGAGAACGTGAAACGAGGGTGGTCACAGGGCACATGGCAGACGTAAAAACTTGCCGTTTCAGCAAATCCACATTTCCCCCCCCTAAACTACCATGTCTGGGTTGAGCACCATTAGGTAGGTACTAACAAGCTAACAACTGCAGCAAATTACGATATTTTTTCTTTTCTTCCAGCATTTTCGAGAAAAGCTTGTTAACTTCATGTGTGCTGGTAGCTAGCGACATGTGGAACTAATATCTCCAAAGTGCAGCCCCTTCCCTTCCCCTCTCCAGACAGAGCCGTCTCCCAGACAGTACAAGATGCACACCAGCGGCCCCCGCGTTATTATAATACGACACATTCCTACCCAAGCCTGCTCTTTTATGGATGCTGTGTAAAACACCCACACCCTCAATCAGCATGTCGCTCTGAACCTTCTGTTTGTGCTTTCAGGCTGACCACAGGCCAGAGAAGCTGGGTTCCACTGGTGAACACTCAGGCCTCTACACTCCAGATTCAAAGGGAAGTGTTTCAAACAGTAGCTGAGATCAATGGCTAAGCTTCTATGTGGATATCTTAGCCGGTCGCTAAGTTGGGTGGCTATGGCTGCGTGTGAGTATTTTGACCGGTAGCTGCTGTTAGCTAGGTGGCCCTGATCGCTGTGTGAGCCTCATGCAGATGTTCCTCCCTGAGATCCTCTTATCTTGTCCTGTATAGCAGGGCTTCTCTGATAATGACGGATGGTACTGTAATTACGCCTTTTCCACATAACTCTGTGATAGCCACTCAGACTGTTTCATCCTCCCTGCTGGAAGATAGCCCTCTGGTGAGCGGAGGAGAGGAGAGGAGGAGAGGAGGAGAGGAGGAGAGGGGAGGAGGAGAGATGGGGAGAGCAGAATAGAGAAGAGAAGAGGGAAGGAGAGCCGAGGAGAGATTGGGTAGACGGCAACAGGGCAGAGAAGAGATGCGAACAGGGTGAAGCAGCGAGTTGAGATGGAGCCCAGCTGTGGCCACATGAGCAGCTCTCATGGCCAGGGTCAGGGTCAGTATCTCTCCAGACGCCCACACGGAGCGAGACTCATGCGAGGGACTCACAGTTTCTCCAGAGCGTAGAGGCCACTGAACGAGCCGTTCCTCAGGAGTCGAATTCGATTGTTGCTCAAGATTCTGGAAAGGCAAAACAACAGAAAACAAGCCGTGGTTAGCAGCGTCAACAGGTTTCACCATTACAACATGGCTGCCAGACCTGAATGCAGGTCCACCAAGAGACGGCCCGTTTTGATGCAACAGTGACAGACAAATAGGTGACCTACAGTTAACTGAACATAGAGAAGGATTCATGCATGAATCCGTTTAACCGTATTAGCGCTAAGAGGGTTGGGATGATCATGAGGCGATAGCAGCCAGCTGCATGCTACCTTACACATGGCATCGGCCTGGCTAAAGGACATTGGTTTAGGCTGTTTCCAATTAATCCCAAAGACTAAATAGGGGATCAAGATTAGGGATGGCAAGGAAGCGGTAATCATGATAAGCATTCGGGATGGATTTCCAACTTCAAAGTAAAACCCAAGTCCAGATTCAAACCAAAGTCTGCCCTTACTGTGACAATTACGTAATTAAGCTCTTATCAGGCAATGGGACGAAGAACCCTGAGGACCAGAATGCTCGAAGTAGCAACATACACGCACACACACACACGCACACATGCAGACACACACACACACACACAAACACAGACAGCCTACTGGGACACCCAGAGTCCCCGTGTTAGCTGTTGGGAGGAGGCCAGTGGAGACTGCTGTTAACGCCTGGCCCTGCGTTGTGTCGGCTGTGTGTCTGAGGGACGTGGTTGGTCGACTGGGAGCGGGGAGGGGGGGGGCTGGGCTGGGCCTCAACTCTGGCGACAGCCTGCAGTCATTAACACGCCCCCTGCCTCGCTCTGACCTTTCCCCTCCCCGGGGCAACTAATGGGCTGTTTGAGAGATGAAGTGTGTTTTTAATCGAGACTGTGAAATCGAGTGTGAATAACTACATGTACGTGCGTGCGTGTGTGGGTATACGTGTTGGTAGATGTATGTGCAATGTGGGTAAATGTGTGTGTGTGTCTTTAAAAGAAGGAGCTGAATAGGAGTGTGAGATTTACAGGAGGCAGCAGTAGTCTTCTGCTTCCTGTCACATCCGTAAAACATGGCCTCCTCTCCCCCCCCTCCTTTCCCCTCCCTTCATGAACAGACTGAATCATTCGGCCCAGCTACATACGCTAGCCACCGACTGGTCACTTCTGGTCTCCACACCAGACCAGGAGAATAACTCCATGGATTACCAATCACTAAGCCATCAACAGCCTTTAACAGTCTACAACAAGGTTAGATTCAAACGGTCAAGACCGTTCTTCTATTGATTTTGTTCTCGTTCTCTCGTGTAGTCCTATTCCCCAACAGCCGTTAAAACTTGGCAGAGCAGAAAGCGCCTACTCATCGATATGCTGGTCCTCTCGGGGCGTAGCCCGCATGTGAACCTACGACTCTGATTCCTAAGGTCTCGCGCTTCCGTCGGCTACAGTGTCTCTTTAACTCAACGCAGGCCCAAGATGAAAGCTCTAGAAGACCCGGAACTGCCTGAATAATTCAACTCAGATAGGAGGAGAAAGTCATGTCTGGCAAGACGACAAGCAGTTTAATTCAACACAGGCAGCGGAGATATAGATAGTTCCTTTTGAGTAAGCTGATTATTCAGAAGGATGTCGATTGGTCCGACTGTGCGCACTGTACATGTGGTAAATGGGTGTGTCTTTTTTTAAACAGTCAGAAAAACACGTGTAAACAGAGTTTTCCAAATCGCTGAAAACAAAAAAAAGAGGGATTTGTTTCAATCACAGCCAACAGAGGAGGGCTCTGCGTTGTTGGTCCTTGTCAGGTTGGAACTCAGAACCTCTCTTGTGCAAATAAACACGGATAATAAAGTCGTCTCATTGAAGCTTCGCCGCGAAAACACAAGGTGTCTGCTTCCAAAAAAGCGAGGGCCCCGACGCTCCACAACGTCAGCTTCTTTCCGTGTGTCTTCGGGGCATTCTTAAAGTCTGCACGAGAATAGCAGCAAAAAGAGCTTTTCATTGATTCTGTTGGGAGGTGGGGGGGCGGACTCTGTGGGCGGCTCTGGTGGGCTGGGGGTGCTGTGGGCTGGGGTGGGCTGGGGTGCTGGTGGGGGAATAAACAAATTACCGAGAGTCCAACTTCTCTAAGGAAGTCAGCGGCAGACTCTGTGCCAGCCGGTAGCGGTATCAGAGCAGAAACAAGAACTCCAGACTCCCAGTCAGCAGTCGCGACACAGGAAACCCAGCAATGTAGACGTGTTGTAATCTATGTTGAGCGTCCAAGGCCCATCACGGGAGAGCATTTCCTGGACATCGGTCGGGAAGATGCGCTACAAGTCATGTTTTTCCTAGAGGATAGCAGGAGCAGGGAAGGAACTCTTGGCGGAGAAAACGGGGAGGTGAGAGCGCTTGTGAGTCCTGGGGGGGGGAAGTAAACAATACCGAGAGTTCAACTCCTAAGAAGTGCAGCGGCAGAGCTCTGGCTAACAGACAGAAACAAGAGACTCCAACTCCCATCAGTCCAAACAGGAAACCCAGCCAATTAGCTGTTTATCGAGGAGAGGTCAAGGGGTCACGGGGAGAGCATTTCCTGGACAGTCGTCAAGATGTACATCGTGTTTTCTAGGGAGCAGGAGAGGGAAGGAACATTGGGAGAAACAGGGGGAGGTGAGGAGCGCTTTGTGAGTCGTGGTCCAGCACTAGAAATGACAGTGTTGTTTAGCTGCACCAGCCAAGGTCCCAAACAGTGCCTGCACAATGTCAAACTGACCGAGGAAGCTTGTTTGAAGGCTACATTGAGTTAAGTCTCCCTCCAAATACGATTGCGACTCTGTGACACGGGGAATGAAAGGGACACTAACTGGATCCTGTCTATCTCTAAGGCATCTCCAAGCTTCATTAGTTCTGCCATTTGCACACTGCACGTCCTCCACGACCAGGGACAAATCGCAACTCAGGACCAGCCAGTTGAATCCGTTTCCTTTCTCAGATCTCCAGAGACAGCGAGGGACACTTCACCTCACAGGTGCATCTGAAGATCAAACGGCTCCTCCAGACCCCAGCAGGGGGTGGGTGGTGGTGGTGGTGGAGGGGGGGGGGGGCATGCTGACATTCTTATCCAGGAAGAGAGCAGGGTAAGTGGGATGAGTCAGAGCTCAACCTCGACCTCAGCGGCAGGTTAAGTTAGGTAGAAAGCCATTATCCTCGTCCTTCTCCGATGCTCCCACGCTCATCTCATCTCTGGTCTAATGCAAACCCCGTCTGTTCGATGGCCACGTTTGGTCCATGTACGTCAAACGTAAGAATATCTGCTGCTTGGTTCCAGACCATTCCGGAACCGTCCAGTTTCCCCGTGTTGCTATAGTGATCTCAGTAATCAGCTAGCTACAGTGTGTGTGTGTGTGTATACAGTTTAAATGTGTGTGTGTGTGCAGTCTAGATATGCGTGTGTGCGCATGGAGTACTGTGCTGTACTTCAGAGAGATGCGCAAGGCCAGACAAAGGGACCAGCAGTAAGGCGAGGAGGGGCCAAGCAGCTGGGGCCCGCCAGCTGGGGCCAGGCCGCGGTAGCTAACCGCAGCAGCTCCTCCCTGGGCTCTCACGCTCACGCTGTCGGTCTGCTCAATTTGCTTCCTCCTACCCACGAAACCTTCGGGGAGACACGAGGGCATGTCAGCGCGTCCCGAACGGAATCCCTTTGCAGATTTCGTTCCGCTTCTCCAGCGGTGATGACTGCCGTGTCCACAGCATCAACATCTGGGCGGCAGGCGCGGTGCTTCAGGTGTGTCTCGCAGGTCCACAGGAGTGCGTGTGTGTCGGTCTGTCTGCAGCCATGTTTGTGCGTGTCCAGCTGGGTGTACCTGTCCGTATGCGTGTACATGCGTGTGGACACGATCATGTCTGTGTTGGATGGGGGGGGTTTTCTGCGTGCTTGCCTGCAGCTGCGTCGTATTTGAGATCGTCGTCTGCTGGTAACGTTTTGAGTGAACAATTGCTCCTGTGGGGACAGTAGGAAGGCCAGCTATGCGCAGACTTGACGGTACACCCAACAGAAACCTTTCAGTCATTCATAGGACAGCTTGGGGCTGGGCAGCAGGGTTGGAACAGTCTCCCTCCCCACACCACCCTCCACATTCTCCCACAGTGTGCTCCCAGACATACTTCCTGACTTATTCCCAAAGACAACTCCCAACACATGCTAGCAGAGACATGCTAGCAGAGACATGCTCGCAGAGACACGCTCGCAGAGACACGCTCGCAGAGACATGCTCCTAGAGACATGCTGCAGAGACATGCTCCTAGAGACATGCTGCAGAGACATGCTAGCAGATACATGCTAGCAGAGACACGCTCCTAGAGACATGCTAGCAGAGACACGCTCGCAGAGACACGCTCGCAGAGACACGCTCGCAGATACATGCTAGCAGAGACACGCTCGCAGAGACATGCTAGCAGAAACACGCTCGAAGAGACATGCTAGCAGAGACATGCTAGCAGAGACATGCTAGCAGAGACACGCTCGCAGAGACATGCTAGCAGAGACACGCTAGCAGAGACATGCTAGCAGAGACACGCTCGCAGAGACACGCTAGCAGAGACACGCTAGCAGAGACATGCTCGCAGAGACATGCTCGCAGAGACATGCTCGCAGAGACATGCTCGCAGAGACATGCTCGCAGAGACACGCTCGCAGAGACACGCTCGCAGAGACACACTCTCAGAGACACGCTCTCAGAGACATGCTAGCAGAAACATTCTCCTAGAGAAATGCTGCAGAAACATGCTCCCAGAGACATGCTAGCAGATACATACTAGCAGAGACATGCTCGCAGAGACATGCTCCTAGAGACATGCTAGCAGAGACATGCTCCCAGATACACGCTCGCAGAGACATGCTCCCAGATACACGCTAGCAGAGACATGCTAGCAGAGATATGCTCCTGGAGACATGCTAGCAGAAATATGCTCCTGGAGACATGCTAGCAGAGACATGCTCCCAGATACATACACAACTCCCAAAGCTTAATCCTAAATCCTACCCCTAAGGACCCACACTCCCAGATGCTTCCAGGATTCAGCGACGAGAGAGAGAGCCCAAAGTGGAAACACACACGCAGGTGGAACAACATGAGGATATGAGAGGGGATTAGACGCCTCGCCCTCTGTCCCACCCCGGCCAATTGCATGCTTCCAAAGACCATTGGCGAGAGGTGCAGGTTCAGCGTAATAAAGAGAGTCAAAACAACAGAACATGCCACTGTGTAAACATCATTTAACTGTGGATAGACCTCTCAGGCCTGGGACCACACGCGAGGTGAAAGACAAGAACTCTTGAAAAGAGTTTGGTAATGTGCCACAAATCCCCTCGCTGCACCCTAACTTCCCGGACCAATCCGAGTCAGATAATGAATGTTGCTCAATGTGTTGCCACAGCCTGACAATAAGACACAGCCCAGTTAAAACAGCATGATGGATATGCAAGTCAGGGACTTGGAAGTATAATGAGAATGCTTATGAGGTTGAGATACGCCAACAACCACATACACAAGTCAAATAAGGCTTTTTGTTTATATTCAGACTGGATACAATTTTGTAATCCTGCAGCGTTCTGTCTGTCTGGCATCAAACCATTGTCTGCTTACGTCTTTGGATATCTGGGCATGAGTCACCTTGACTCACAGACTTTTGGGTTTGATTCTCAGTGTTTTGGCAGATCCTGGATGAGTGCTAAGTAGACCCGGCAACTTGTTCCTAAACACAGCCGTCACGAGGCTGGAGCGCGGATGGGAAGGACCGTCTAAGCACACACAGCCTGCGAGCTTGGATTTACTAGACAGTTCATTACTTTACTTGGCTGTTAACGCTCCGTTCAGACTCCACCCAGGCTCCGGGGTGCCACTTCGAATAGATCAAACGGCCCTAGTGAAACGACTTCACGTAACACCTCGCTCACGGCCTCTCGCGGCCAACAGGACTCCAGCCCCAGGCGGCCCAGTCGGAGGTGCTTAAAGGACGAGCGCTGGGGCGGCATGTTAGCCGACTGGATTAGTGTGAGTAGTGTACCGCGGTGTCTGAAGCCAGACTGGAGGGGCCTGAGTTCCTATCTGGGCTGGGCCCTTCCCTGTACGTCCTCCTCACTCTCCCTCTCATTTCTTGTCTTGCCACACTTTCCTTGAAAAAGTCTCAAAAACGTGAAAAGGGTGAAAAAAGGTTTTTAAAAAGTCAGTGTCAATTACCATAGCAACAAAATCCCTTGAAGGTGAAATATCTTCACGATAGACATATGTTGATGAAAAATAACGTATGTATATGCAAGTTGAGTGAGGTAGGAGGAGTACCTAGATTAGTCATGCTTTGGGGCTGGGCATGAAGTTAAAGGGTGTTTGCTTGTTAACTGGCTACTGAAGCAGTCCCACACACACGCACACACACACACGCACACTTTCATTGTGACATGTCACAGTCCTCAGTTCTGCCCCTAATGAAGGCCTGCACCAATTACTGCAGGCTTTTATCAACAGGAGCCCTCTCTCAGCAGGGGTAAAATGTCTGTGTGTGTGTTGTGTGTGTGTGTGTGTTGTGTGTGTGTGTGTTGTGTGTGTGTAGGTCTGAGAGAGAGGAAGGAAAGACATGTTCAAGTACAGAGAATGGGAGAGAATGTGTGTATGACAGAGAAAGAGAGAGGTAGAGAGAAGAGGAAAAGTGTGTGTGTGTGTGTGTGTGTGTGTGTGAGTGTGTGCCACCCTTCTAATCACTATACTTTCTGTGGAGAGTCTGGCTCTTGAGTAGCACTGTGCTGGGTGGGAGTTTGTCCCAGCATGGGAGAGCTTGTCTAGACCATCCGCTAGTTGCTTGTGTCCTGGTCCCCGGAGCCAGCCCAGGGGACGGAGGAGAGGCAGAAAAGCAGCAAAGCCTTCCCCCAGGGGAACCCTGCCTCGTCCGCACCCCAACAGCGTCTCGCTGAGCTGGGGAAGCCTGGCTGTGCTCTGCCTGGGTCACCCAGCTGAATGCAGCGGGCCACTAAAGGCCCTTGAGCACAAAAGCCACTTTAGCAGTAAATGCATCTGGAGATGTGAATGTGCCCATTGTCCCTGACCCTCCAGAGAGACTTGAGCAGGAAGCAGGGAGCAAAGCCAGACGAGCTGGCCTGTTTATCAGCTGTCATGCAGAGAGCAGCTTCCATGTAATTGTACGCAAAATGTTTATTATTTCCATTACAATGCAGTAAGCTCTGATTGAGTTATACAGGCATTAGCCAGATGACTGGATAGTGTGTTTTGGGAAGACTGATGGATAAATCGTTGCCAAACATAGGGGCACTTGTTGAGACAGATACGCTGCGCTGTATAAAAACGTATTTTGATACTGTACTGTATTGGGATTGGACAAGCAGAGGGAAAAGGTCCTGTGTCTAACATGGAGAACCGCTTATTATAGCGAATCCTGCATTGTGTTTGGGTTACCAGGCTGGGAAGGAGAGTAAGACTATGTGGTCTGTTGGTCTGTGGTTTTTGGTGTGTGCGTGTGTGTGTGTGTGCGTGTGTGTGTGTGCGTGTGTGTGTGTGTGTGCATACCATGTCAAGCAGTCCTTAAAGGTCCTCCTCGGTCTAAAATTAAAATCTGGGTTTTATAAACTCTCTCTAATTAAGGAGGGGAGGACATGGTTATATTTTGGGAGCTGTGGGCATGCACGCCCTGCCACATGTGTGCACTGGGAGCACACGCACAAAGCCACACACACACACACACACACACACACACACACACACAGACAGACAGGCACACACAAACCCCTCCGCGCACACACGCACACACCCTCAAGCTCCGTTTCCTAAGATGATGATCGAAACAATCTCCTCAAACAATAATCATAATATTACAACTCAGGTCAACAAATTCAATCCGTTTACAGAACTTTATTCTGCTCTCCAATTCTAAGGCTATTACTTTGACAAATGGCATGCTGATAAATGTAAACATACATGAATGTACTGTCAAGTTAAATGACAGAAAAACTCCCTTTAAACTGTTCCCAACACAGGCCGGTAGAGAAAGTTCACAGTTGTGTCCAACCCTTCACAGGGCAGTTTAATCACCGACTAAAGATTGTGCTCTTTAATGAGGCAATTTAGTGAATCTAGGCTCTGCAGACAAATGGAATGCGGTCTATGCCTGACTAACATTGTCTCATTGTTTACTCTCATTACCAGAATTCTGCTCCAAAGCAAAGGCTGCTGGGAAGTAAGTTTGTTTTTTAAATGAACAAGCCACAGTCATTCCGCCCACAATTAGTTAACAAGGTTGTTGAGTTTGTTGGTTTGATTCAATGACGGTTCTAAACTGACATACATGTTTTGAGAGCCTCTAAATGATGTCATGGATTATAAAAAGTGAAATAACCTGCTGTAATTACGAGCTAAAAAGAAGCCATAGTTCCCTCAACGTTACGACACCATAACTGATACGGACTCTATAAATCTCTATCGTCTCTCGTAATGCAGCACAAACGCACACTGTATAAACACACAGTTCTGACCTGTGTCAATGCACTGTAGACTGTTCCCGAAACAGATAGTGAGGAGGTCATTGATATGGTGAAGTCTGGTGGATGGAGGCTGTGAAAGGCTGGGTGGGGGGTGGTGGTGGTGGTGGTGGTTGGGGGGGAGAAAAGCCAGTCATGCATTTTTTGGAGGATGATAAGAAGGAGTCATGCAAAAAGAAAACCTACACTAACAAGACGTTACTAAGGGGTGTAACATTTCCAAGACAACACTAAAGGGTGTAATGATTCCAAGACAACGCTAAGGAGTGTAACGTTTCCAAGACAATGCTAAGCGGTGTAACGTTTCCAAGACAACGCTAAGGGGTGTAATGTTTCCAAGACAACACTAAGGGGTGTAATGTTTCCAAGACAACACGTGTTCTTGTTTTCATCAAGCTTTGTAAAACTGGGCCGTTTGACCGACTAACGCTCAGGGGCAAAGTCAGATCTGTTTTCCACAGCATCGGTTGAAGTGACATGTACAGTGGGTTATAAAAGAGGATCCTAATAGACCTGACCAGCAGGGGGTCAGAGGAGTTTGTGTGGCACAGACAGGTGGCCAGGCTGTGCTGAACACCCCGGCATCCAAAGTCAGGCCTTTGTTTGTTTTTTTGATTTATTACTGAGCAGTGCCCCCACCTAGCATGTGTGGAGGAGTGTCCTCTCCCCCTCCTCTCAACACCTTATCCCACATAAATAAACCCAGGCCTGCAGGAATGCCTGGGCAGCCAGATCTCCCCCCCCCCCCCCCCCCTCCCCCTTCTAGAGGAATCCTCCCTGCTGATAAGATGGCCGTCGGGGTCATTCCATCGACATACTCCCATCTCAACACATACTGAGCCACAGACCTAACACTTACCACCTCCGCAGCTACCCCCAATGGCCAGGTCACTCCCCTCAACACCCCCCACCCACCCACAAACAACATGGCCGCCCGTCTGTCAGGGTGTACTCGCTCATCCAGTGCAGCAGTTAGAGGGAACTCAAATCCTCCAGCATGCCCATTTTTCCGGAGCATCGTCTCACCAGAAGAGGCTGTCTAGGTGGAGGTCTGGGTGGAGGGGTCATCTGAGCGGCGTGTGCGTGTCCATCAGCAGATGGACACTCACAGTCACACTGTGGAGACCCACGCACCCTCCCCCCAGCCCAGGCACCATGACCTGCAGCTGTCTTTTCAGGGAGTGGTGGGTGGTGGTGGGTGGGGGGGGTCAGATCTACACATTCCACCCCACAGTTGGCAGCTGGGCCGCCAAGGACTGGACAGGGTCCCACCCCTGGGTGTCTGTGCCTACTTCTTGGGCTTGGCGCTCACTATGCCAAGGTCATCACAGGCAGACAACAGTCCAGACAAGTCGAGACGTGCTGGGGACGACTGGCGGAACTTTCAGTTATAATCTCTCAGATAACCCTAATGCTGACTAAACAGGACATCTCAGGCTACGAACCTCACGCTTTGTTAGGAGAGAACACCTCCTACCTACCGCTATCCGCTACATTGCAAAAGACACGTACGATACCGGTCTCCAGTGCTAGAAAGCTATAAACTAGTTTCACCATCCTCCCCCTTCCCCCAGAGCTTGAGGTCTGTTGGGCTGGGTCTGAGGCTGGGGTTGGGGCCGGGGCCAGGGCAGAGGCTGGGAAGCACAGAGTCTCCAGGGAGACATCGCTCTGAACAGCCAGCCAAGCCCTCCAGACTCTGTCTCTCTCTCTCTTCTCCTTTCCTGCGCTCTCTCTCTCTCCCCCCTCTCCCTCTCCTCCAGTCCCCCCATCTACTTGACGTTCCCCCGGGTGCCCCGTCTAGTCTCCTCTGCCCCTTCACCATCTCTTCTTCTCTCTCTCTCCTCCTTTTCCCCTTTCCTCTCTTCGTCATCTATCTCACTCTCTCCTCCTCTTCTCTCCTCTCTCAATGATTCAGCGCCATCACAGCCGAGCGTAATTAGTCCTAAACACGGGCCCTGCACAGGCCCACATCTGGAAGAAGTTTAGACAAGGCAGTTTCCTACCAGGACGGCTAAATATTTAGGTTGAGCGTTACTGCGTGTGGATGAACTCATGATAGAAGGGTGGGGAGAGAGGGAGAATGAGGTAGAGATAGAGAGAAAGCGGCAGAAAGAGGTAGATAGAGAGAAAGTGGGCGAAGGAGGTGGAGATAGAAAGAGGGAGAGAGTGGAAAAGATGACTAACTTCTGGCGGACGTTGGGGATAGATCTTGATGGCTGTAAACAACATAGAAAGTGTCAAGTTTGATACAAATAGGTAGGATACAATAGCAGGGCGCTACAGTTACAAGAAGGCCCGCTCCATCCGCTGCAATATGGCTCCGTACGTAGCTACATGGTTCTCACGGCTAGCTAGTCTTTAAGGTGGAGGTGTAATGTAGATAGTTCAGAGGTGACAACAGACAGCCTAATGTTCCTTCCTTCAAGTTCCACAGGAACAACAAACAGCCAACGAATAGTTTTAATAAACAAACCCCCGTTAGGATTTCCCAGGAGGCCGAGGGGCCTCAGCTGGAATGTTCTTGGGGGCCAGCTGTTGTGCATTACGCAGAACCAGCCCCGGAAGCCCTCCGCCTGCTGTCCCCCAGCCCCAAGCAGCCCTCAGCCAGCCACCAACCACCAGAAGGACCCTCCATCCAACCTGCCCCAGCAGAGAGAGCGTTCAGGCTGACCGACAGAGCTCCGAGCCGGGGGTAGAGCTGAGCTAAACCGCCCTGCTGCAGCTGAAATGCAGTCTGGAGTCTCTCCGCAGACGGAGGAATGTCAGGAATAACAGGAATATCAACACCACTTCTAACATTCCCCATCTGGAGCTAATGTCGTGACTAAAGGATGAGAGCACGACCGCTCAGGAGAAATTTACCCCAAAGTCCTGACAAATCACCTCACCTCAGCTACTTTGGAACCAAGCGCTAAACAACCAAGATGGCGGCGCGTTCGCTGAGGGGGTTTGAGGATGAAAATGGTCCGCCCTTCGGAACACAGCCTCCTAAAAAGTGTCATGCTGTGCTAAAAACACATAGGAAAACAAATAAAGGCGAATTTGTAGGTGCCGGGACGAGAGGAGTCTTCAGTCGCATGCATTGCTGCCACCCAAGCTTTTTTTTTTTTTTTTCCCCTTTTAATTCTTTCCTCTGGCTCCCAGCAATGTGTTCTCCAGATGTTTGTGCGCTGCCTTTATTAAGCAGGAACACAAGGGCTTGTAAATGGACCGCTGGCCGGTTCACAGTCTCCCTAGGGCACAAATCCTCTGGCTGTGCCTCCTATGCCTTATCCTATTGGTCAGTCTCAGGTTTTTCCTTCTTACTGTGCCCCATGTGCAGCTAGAAAGGCTCCCTCTGGTTGAGAGAGGAGGATTCTGGGATTCTGGAGGAAGACGAAGGGATGAAGGCTTAGGTAATAGTTAGCAACTGTTTGCGAAGACTCCCTCGGACTGCGTTGTCTCGTTTTCTGCGCGTGACGTTGCCGCGTGTGTGCGACGGTCACTGTGTTTCTGACCCGTTACTGTAGGTCCTGAGGCCCGAGTCCTAACCGATTACATCCTCTGTCTTAGAATAACAGTTGATCATGCTAAAAATGGCCTCCGGGATGATTGAAGTGTCAGACAGTGTTCTCTCCCTCCCTCTCTCTCTCTCTCTCCCTCTCTGGTGGGTTGAAGACCGGCCGGTCACCCTTCCTTCCTGAACAGAAGGCGATTGTAAGGAGGCTGCCTGAGATTGCTGGGATGTTATGGTATTAAAAGAAGGAGCCAAGCCGCCATTAGAGCGCAGAGAGGGAAGGATAAAAAGAGTGGAAATGTGTTTCTATTTATCCAAGTTTAGCAAGGCAAGTCAGCTGGATTGTGTGTGTATGTAGGTGCAAGAGAGTGTGCATATGTGTGTGCGTGCGAGAGAGAGCGAGAGCGAGAGACAGAGAGAGGGGCGGTACAGGCAGGGAGGAGGCGAGCGCTGAACCCCAGTGCGTGTTTGGGGTCAGAGGCAGATTTAAAGTGACAGAGCTGTGACAAAGAGGTTGGGCCAGATGATGGCTCCCCCTCAGAGAGTCTGCAGTCCGGAAACAGACCAGCCAGTCTCTTCACCTAGTTCTCAGAGACTGCGCTGGCTGAGACTGTTGTCAGAGCTAGGCCAAGGCTGCAACCCTACAGCGTTTATTGTAATAAACCATATGGAAAGTGTAGGGGCTGATTTAAAGCGCCAACTTCTTGAACTGTTGTTAAATAAGCGGTTCTATCTGTGAGTTATGCCCAACCCACTTACAGTTTTAATATCAAAGTCAGTACCTCAGACAACCCAGAGCATGATTAGCATCTGAGAACATCCGTGCCCTGAGGCCAAACGGTCTGGAGGTGATTAGACATCATTTAACACGTTTCAAAAGGTTTGCTTCCACTTTCAAAGGCTGTGAGATAGATAGCTGAATCATATTCTTATACTCTTTCATCTTCGTCAATGGATGACTCTGGAAGATTATTTGACAGGCTGAAATCTTTGGCAGTTCTAAAACATGGTCAAATAAACGTATTTGTGGTCCTACAACGTGCGCGTAAAGCACGTTTCTTTCAATGTACCATTTCTACCGAACTACAACGCCCCATGTAGAAGAAAATAGTGTGAACCAATGCATGCTAGGATCTCACTCACAAAGTGACGGTTCTGTTCGGGAGCAGGCTGGCATCGGGGGTTTCAGAAAGTTCCTTGTTGCTGCAGCTGACCCTTCTCCGGGTGACCGGAGAGGAGTGAGCCTTGGTGCGTTCATCGGTGCAGCTGCAGCCGCTAGTGATGAGCCCAGGACAGGACTGGCTTAACCTGGACTCAGAGGCACACAGCAACACCAGCATCAGCAGTAGCCGCCCCGGCAGCGGGATGTCAACGCTGGGCACGAACATGGTCCTAATCAGTGTCACCTCAGCTGAGCCCTGTCATCCCATTTCTCCACCGTGGGGACTCTGGAGGATCACTGGCTCTGTGATGACACAATTCCGATGTTTAGTCTTATCCTTCTTTCGTTGGCTGCAACTCCTGTCAGTTATGCACCAACTACATCATTCTAAAGCTTTACCGACGCGAAACGAAAGTTTTAGTGTTCCCGTTATGTCATGGCAACTTGCGCGCACAAGATCGCTACAGATGTTTCACTCATCCTTACAGTTCCCGATGAAGCGGAGCTTTTTTGAGTTTGGTTTGAGTTGAAGTTTAGGTTCGCTCGTTAGTTTGTATCTCCTTGAATCTTCGAGTCACAGAAGTGAAATGTGATCACTGTTATCTGTCCTAAACCAATTTGTTTCGTCGATATTCCAGTGGGTTTGATCAGATTGAGCGCGGTCTACTGTCCTTCAGTGAATGCATCTGATGCATAAACTTCAGAATGTATTTGTTTCGATCTTCCCGGAGGTTTAAAATGTTTGTCGTTTAAAGATAGCAAGATACTCCTCTGCATTTCTGCATTCAATTTGCGGGGGAAAAAAATCCCAAAAGTGAATATATTAAAGTAGACAAGGATAGAGAGGGTCTTAGTAGTCTCCTCTGTAATTTCCAAAATCTAGCGGTTTTGCCTGCTTGCCACTCTGTCACACTCAAATTCAGTTACTACCCCAAGAGCGCGCATTCCGTCGCCGTGTGCGCACTAATCCGCAGGGTCCTAGCGCTGCTCACGAATAATTAAAAACTTTCTTTTTTGGTAGCCACATTGGGCATGTAAGCGTGAATATACGCTTATAGTTCAGTCTAATGTACGTGCGTTAAGGTTTACTGTAAATTGAAAGGTTCTAAATGTTATAATAAGACAGCCATGCAATAGCAGAGTGTCTCATAAGTCGTTTTTGTCAATGTGGGCGTGAAAGTCTAATCACTGATCACAATTCAAAATATAACACGTTGGACAGTCGGTTTGTCCGAGTGAACAAGTACGAATTTTAAGAGAGAAGGGACGATTCCTGTTCCATCCCACACCATGGGCACTAGGACCCGTTTGCCGTTTTCCATAAACTACAGTACAGGACCTTGCGTGCGACCAGGTTATAGAAGCCTGGAGATGGTCCTGGCTCGAGCACCGTGTGGAGAATACAGAAAACAGTCTGTGACTGAGTGTTGTGTACATATCACGCAGAGGTCTTTCTCGTGTAGGCCTGCATTCATTGGACGTTCTGCTGGAATACTTGGCACTTAAGACACTGATATGTTATCGGGCGAGAAACAGCGCAGGGGAAAGGTCAGGAGATAAATCCATGGGGTTAAAGTTGACCGCAACAAAAATATATCTTACATCTTGCAAGCATTAAGAAACAACTAGACACATTGATGCAGTTTGAGTAGCACGTGTACATACCATGTTGTGCGTGCAGTTTTCCGTTGATACTTCAGCTGTCTTGATGCTGTGACGTGAAGTGTAGGGTACATCGTTCCTAATGGCTGTAGGTTGTCCTGAAGCGCTGCAAAATAGATGGGTGTTATTACTGCCTGTAATTAGTTGTTATTTAAGTTCAGGGCTGTTTTCATAACTTGGTGACCTCAGCAACGCTTGTACCCCTTATTAATGAATGTGGACTGACTTTATTATCTCAATTAGCACAGCTTGTGCCCATCCACTGTAATATGAAACATGAAGAGACTTTGTAAGAGGCCCATTAAATACAGATATTCCTTGTCTGCATACAAAAATAGACCTGCGTAGTTGTCTGGATGTGGGAAAAGAACCATGCTATGGAAGGATGGTCCTTAGTCAGCAGTATCACCAAACACTAACAGACTGACTCTGCAAGACAGAAACGTCCTAATCGCCTCTGCGGTGGAATCACCTCATCCCCATTTTGAAATTCATTCTTGCGACTAAAATTAGATAGTCAAGTGAGAAGTCTTGGTGCCCTAGAACTATTCTGAAGAGTCAAACAAACACACAGGGCCGTATAGTTCTGAAAGTTTCCTTTCAACAAGTCCTCCTTTGTCCACACGGCCCAACAGCGCTACGCAGATTTCCTCTTGAAAAAACACTTTTTGATATATGAGAGGCAGAGGAGGTATGAAACTCTAGCACGTCAAATCTGGACTACATTTTGAAATATGAAAAGGTGAAGTGGGGGGGGGGGGGGGGGAGAGATTTTTCGAAAAAGGGACTCGGTGCAGTTGGGGGTGACATGTATGTATTCACTAGTCCACCCAAGACCACGGGGGCATCTGAGTGATGCCAGCTCGCCCTGATCCCACAATGAGGCAGTGTGCCGTGTCCCTGCACACTAGAAACCTACTCTGTTATTGCTGTACACGATGCTGTCCACCGGAGCCCCGGTCTGTTCTTCCTGCATGTGATACCGTACACCGGAGCACACCTCGCAGAGCCCCCCGTGATTACCTACAGAAAGCCAGAACGACAGTCTCGGCGCCTGAAACAGACGGCTGTTTATCCAAGTCGTTAAATAAGGCTTGGAGTGTAACACCCCCTTTCTGACTGCTGTGCCCCCCCCCTCTCCCCCCTCAGACCCCTCATCTGGAGAGCACAGTTTCCATTTTAAATATCACGTCCCAAACTGCACATTACATCAAATTGTACTTAATGGCATCCAGACAAACTTTAATGTCGTTCCAACATTCTCTCTGCACCCCTCCCCCCCCCCCCCCCCCCCCCCACCCCCTCCTCACCCTCCCCTTCTCTCTATATAGAAAAGCAAGCAATCTCTCCTTCCCTCCGATACACATCTGGACTCCATTCCAGGTGGAGCAGGGAAGGAGAGGAGGAGGAGGGAGGAACTGAAAGGTGGAAAGGGTGAGGAAGGAGGGATGAGAAGACTAAGAGTTGAGGTCATGTCTTTTGGGTGGAAGCGACTAACGGCTGCTGGGCTGTGGGGAGGGTCCTCCTTGGCCAGGTCTGCTGTGACGTCCCCACCACCACGTCACAACACGACGCGCTGGAGTACAAAGGATGTCATCCAGATCGATTGTGTTTACTTGAATAGGATAATCTTACAATCACAAGATTGTATCAGGAGCTAGAACGACAAATCTCACGTTTAGGAGAGTGCGATTGTTGTTAGTTTGGACATCTATGTTCTTTTACAATGAGAGAGCACCATCTAGTGGTGGTTTTTGATATTGCTGGCATTCGTGCTATAACCACACCCGTACAGCTTCTTTTTTCAACGAACAAAAGAATGACATGTAAGAAATGTCAACTTTCTGCAATCTTTTAGCGAAACAAAAGAAGAGTAGTAATATGTCAGTACTTATCAGCCATATTTTCAGTAATCTTTTCAGCAATCTTTTACTTCTGCACTTACCCATCATTTGAGATTCACATGTAGGTACAAACGGTATGCATATGTTGAAATGGCCTATGATGTACGTAACTGACGTCCTGAGTGTGTCATGTGATGGCTGCGGTTTATCTGTTCCAATCAAGTTTTTTTTTCAAGCAATCAGTCCAGTTTAATTGGTGTCAGGTGAGATCGATCTTTTTATGGGCAATCTTGGTACTGCTTGATGCAGCTCTGTCACATTCAGCACCTTTTTATCACTCGGTGATCACAGGGATATTCAGACCCACAGTAGACATACACACAGACCACCAGAGCTAAAGCCATCTGGCCATGGCGTTAACGGACGAATGATTGTCACACATAAAACACTTGAAAGTCTAACAAATAAATAACATCCGCCTATACATCAGAAGGAAGAGCTACAGTGCATCGGTAAAGTCTGTATTAAGATGGATGGATTCATTTATTGTTGTAGCGTCACTTGGTGTTGTGCTGCATTTTGGCCACTTGATGTCACCCTTGCTAATGTTCCTATTGAGCATGCATCAGCTGTTTGTCATCAGTAATTAGTTGATTTGCTCCTCTCTCTGCCCAGTCTGCAATGTGTCTACTCGGTGCAATATTTTCTTTTAGTCTTTTAGATTTCATATTCCTGTTTTCTGGTTATACGAGATCTGACCAGGTGTGTGTGTGTGTGTGTGTGAGAGAGATCTGTAGGTGGTGGGGGTGTGTTTGCTGGCAGAGGGCAGCAACTGTACCCACACTGGGGATATAAGAACATCCTCCAACATCCTTGACGCCCTGAAGCTGTTATGTACCATCCCTCTCCTACCACTGTGTACATCCTCCACCTACATCTCCTAAGATGGGTCTCATGTCATCTAACACTTACCGATCGATTGTAACTTTTTAAAACTAAATTTTATGCTTTTCAGCGTTTCAAGACATGTAATTGAAAAAGTGAAACGTATTTACTGAAAGGTGTTTTTAAAATCGCTCTGTCCGTCTGTGTATGTTCAATAAACCCAAAACACAAAGGCAGTCTCTTCCTGTCCTTGTTGTTTGATGTAGAATTAGAAACATCAGCTTCTCGTGGCTGACTGGTTATCAGAATACTAGTCTGTTTTACTCAATATCTTCATTGTCAATGAATAACGAAATTTGATGCCACTTTTCCTTTCTGATGCATTAAATACATAATTAAATGAGATTAAAAAGATGGCAGACAGATAAAAAAACAGTAATGTTATGAATTGCAGACAATGTATTTATGATATTTTTTGGAGGGGACAGACTTGTTTTGTGTCTCGCTGTCTGTAGTACGAGGTGTTGTGTGTGTCTGTAGTAAGTGCCTGTGTGTGTGTCAGTAGTACGTGTGTGTCTGTAGTAAGTGCCTGTGTGTGTGTCAGTAGTACGTGTGTGTCTCAGAAGTGCATGCGTGTATGTAGTACGAGGTGTCTGTAGTGTGTCAGTGTCTCAAGTGCATGCGTGTGTGTGTGTCTCTCCAGAGCTGCCTGTACTTGAACTTAACTCCCCACAGCAAGCAGGCAGCAGTCCTGTGTGACCTCTGTGTGTACGTCCTCAACCCACATGTCCCACGATGAGTCTTCCTGTCCAGCCTGGTCATTCTTTCTCTGGAATATTTTATCTTGGACTGTTCCATTGTGATATTTGTTTTTCAGGAGGGGGGGGGGGGGGGTACAGATTGTCTTTCTACCTGCTGTTGGAGACCTAACTGGCAGGTGTTTGCAGATGGATCTCCTGGTGTCTCTGGCTTCTATTGACAGTCGTCCTCTCAGACGTTTGGTGGAACATACGTAAGGGGTTAGTATGACGTTTGGAGCTGAACATACGTAAGGGGTTAGTATGACGTTTGGAGCTGAACATACGTAAGGGCTTATAAAAACAAATGATACATTTTGTTTCTGCAATCCTCAAGTTACACAGCAGAATACTCCAAACAAACTCAGTAAAACCTACCTGTAGGTTTCCGTTACAACACAAATCTAGCACACGTGTCTCTAATCAGCTGATTGGTCACGTAACACGCTTTGAATCAGGTCACATGTTGTGTTGGAGCATCAACCAAAGACCAGTTAACAGGTAAGACATTTCTAGTGACCCAAAAACGAACATCGCACAGGACAGTGTGTGTGTTTGGTTGGCTGGTAGCAAGCACACCTCAAAACACTTCTCTCTAATACATGCCAGAAAGTTCTCTCACTGTGGCCCTCTGCTGGCGTGCAACAGAACAGCAGAGCACTCAAGCCACACCCCTTAGAACGACTCCGTGCTCTCCGATTCCGAATGACCACTGAAACTAGATCGCTTTTTAGACAGCATCAAAGATGCGATTTATTTTTTTTATTTTTTAAACAAAGCATCATGCAAACATGTCAATTGACCTTTAAGTTAGTGAGAAAAGGGCTCTTGCTTTCAATGGAGACATGTACAAACGCCACCGTCTTAGTGAGAGCTACCAAGAAGTGGCTGACTTCCCTTAGTTCTCACGACACAGGCGGTAGGATAAGCTACAGTATATTGTGAATCATGTAAATGTACAAGAAACTATAACAGGATAAAGTACACACCTATACCTAAACACGACTGTGCATGACAACACCAACCTTTAAGCACAACAAACAGCTCTTATCGTGTTTTCGTCTAGGGTGCCTAAGCAACTGAAGGGAATCCTTTCCAAATGAAACAAGTCATGCAGCATTGTGTATATGTGTGGTACTAAGCAAGTAAACCATTTCATACGGTGTATTTTTCCATCAAAAATATATTCACAAAAAAAAGATAATTTGTATATAGCATGTGTCTTAATATTCCCTCATTAACCAACAAGCAAAAGTTTAAGTATAATTAAAGTATAAATCGGTAAGACGTTTCTCCTAAATACTGTATTCGTGTTTACGAAAGGAACCTTAAGGCCTCTATCACTGCCCAGTAACAGATAGACCCCGATCTCGTATTCAAATATAAATCAGAACTTTCAAATGAACGATCAAACTGAAAAACCATCAGACACACACCCACAGAATAACACTCTTGCACACTCAAACACACATCATTTGTAATTCGTCATTTGAAATCCCTTTTTACTTATACATTAGATTTGAGAAGTTGATAGGAGTTTGAAAGGAGTTCTATCATAACTCGGCTGATCGTACAACCAGGAAACCAGTCCTGTTGTAAAGTAGGGTTTAAATGATGCCGATGTACAGTATTATCATTCAAGCTGACTACAGTATCAACCCAGATAGACTACGAGGTCTGGGATGAGGACATTGAAAAGCACACTTCCAAACCTTGTACGATGACAGGAAAGAATAATGAATGTGTGATGAAACTGCAAAGTGAAGTTATTGTAAATGCTAATAGAAATGGCACCGAGCGCACGACCAACTGCCCAGCCGATCCCCAGCCCATGGTCTGTAACTGAAGGTCAGGTGGTCAGGAGAGGATACCCGTCTTCAAGGTCCAGGGTGGGGCAGCCGGGTGGGGTGGGGCATGTGTGAGGAGGGAGGGGGGGCCTCAGTGATGGGGGGAAACGGTGGCACGGGGCGGAGCACCCACACCCTGGTACCTCTCACGGGCGTGTTTCTCACAGAACATCTCCTCGCCCACCCAGAAGTGGCCACGCATCTTCAGGTTGAGGCCGCAGTCTGTGCAGGTGTAGCACTCCGGGTGGCGGAAGCGGTCGTCGATGATGCGGACCGCCTGCGTGCTGCACACAGATGGATAACAAACGCACTCCTTAGATGTGTATTACCTCACTGGCTGCAGCGACATGGCAAAACCCCCAGCATGATGGTTCTTAAAAACCACTTGACCCGGCCCCACACACGCACACTAACTCATTCTGTTCCGGTAGATTTATGGAGGTACAACACGTGCTTAAGGCCATGGTATCATTGTCAGGGCTTGTATGTGTCGGGTGCGTTTAATAAGCGATGCAATGCGTCCCCAGGTTTCCCCAGAGGGAGGAGGCTGGAGCGGAGGACCAGATGGACTCTTACACAATGCTGGAGCCGCACTTCTCACAGGTGTGGTACTTGCTCCCTCCTCCCACCGCAGGGCTGGGCTTGGGGGGGCTGGGGGCCGACAGGTTCCCGGGGAAGCGCAGAGTGGCCTCTGGAGGGAGGGGAGGCGAGGAGAGATGGAACGACAAAGGGGAGGAGAAGAGGGGAAAGACCAGACGGTCAGAGCCAGCAGCGTCCTCATTCACAGCCTCTCATCAGGGGAGTCATGACAGACTCATGCCCCCTCCCCCTCCCCCCCACCCTGCTGACAACCTGTTTGTCCCATCACCCCTGCGCTTGTCTTCACAACCTTTGGCATGTCGCTCCCCTCCCTCTCCTGGTGGAGAGATAGTTTGTCTTCACCTCATTGCTGTTTATCACCTCGACAACAGCCGTCATGACAAGTGCGTTTCCATGCAAGTTGTTATCACTTTGAGAGGGGAAAAAAAGTATTTTTCTCGTTTCAGGGCTTGAATTTCTCTGCCAAAAGAGAGAGACATCCGTTATACTCATCGCTGCTCTCTCTCGTCTGGGAAGGAGACGCGTGCAGGAGGTCTGGTGTCTGAGAGGGTCACAGGTGAGGCCCAGAAGAGGCTGGGAATCGGCCGGTTCTGGCTTGACGCACAGCCCTGCCCTGTCTGATGACGCACAGCCCTGCCCTGGCTGACGCATAGGCCTGGACGGCACGGACGTCCTCTCAATATACCCTGGGTGAAATGCGCGCCAACGGAACGAATGACTGCGAATGTAATTTTGGAAGCTGTCTGCGTGCAGGGGTCTGTCTGCTCCTGATGGCTGCACGACTGCAGCCGTTTATTTGAAAGACGGAAAGAAACGCACATGACTGAAGTCAGAGACAGCCGTCAAGTCACTGAGGTCAAACTGGGCGACGGAGAGTCTGTGTGTGTGTGTGTGTGTGTGTGTGTGTAGGAGGACTTCCTCACCCTTCTCGTCAGCCTCCAGGACCTCCTGCAACATGCGGAAGGTGTTGGACTGCCTGGGAGCCGTGCGAGACTCCTTGTTCTCCTGGATCATCTTGTAGACCTCGGAGTCGCGGTCGAACCTCTGCATGGCGAAGTCGCTGCTGGAGCTGCTGCGGAGAGAAACGGCTCCACATCAGCCTGTTCTCACTGGCTACACATCAGCCTGTTCTCACTGGCTACACATCAGCCTGTTCTCACTGGCTACAGATCAGCCTGTTCTCACTGGCTACACATCAGCCTGTTCTCACTGGCTACAGATCAGCCTGTTCTCACTGGCTACAGATCAGCCTGTTCTCACTGGCTACAGATCAGCCTGTTCTCACTGGCTACAGATCAGCCTGTTCTCACTGGCTACAGATCAGCCTGTTCTCACTGGCTACAGATCAGCCTGTTCTCACTGGCTACAGATCAGCCTGTTCTCACTGGCTACAGATCAGCCTGTTCTCACTGGCTACAGATCAGCCTGTTCTCACTGGCTACAGATCAGCCTGTTCTCACTGGCTACACATCAGCCATGTTCTCACTGGCTACACATCAGCCTGTTCTCACTGGCTACACATCAGCCTGTTCTCACTGGCTACACATCAGCCTGTTCTCACTGGCTACACATCAGCCTGTTCTCACTGGCTACAGATCAGCCTGTTCTCACTGGCTACAGATCAGCCTGTTCTCACTGGCTACAGATCAGCCTGTTCTCACTGGCTACAGATCAGCCTGTTCTCACTGGCTACAGATCAGCCTGTTCTCACTGGCTACAGATCAGCCTGTTCTCACTGGCTACACATCAGCCTGTTCTCACTGGCTCCACATCAGCCTGTTCTCACTGGCTACACATCAGCCTGTTCTCACTGGCTACAGATCAGCCTGTTCTCACTGGCTACACATCAGCCTGTTCTCACTGGCTACAGATCAGCCTGTTCTCACTGGCTACACATCAGCCTGTTCTCACTGGCTACAGATCAGCCTGTTCTCACTGGCTACACATCAGCCTGTTCTCACTGGCTACAGATCAGCCTGTTCTCACTGGCTACACATCAGCCTGTTCTCACTGGCTACAGATCAGCCCGTTCTCACTGGCTACACATCAGCCTGTTCTCACTGGCTACACATCAGCCTGTTCTCACTGGCTACAGATCAGCCTGTTCTCACTGGCTACAGATCAGCCTGTTCTCACTGGCTACACATCAGCCTGTTCTCACTGGCTACAGATCAGCCTGTTCTCACTGGCTACAGATCAGCCCGTTCTCACTGGCTACACATCAGCCTGTTCTCACTGGCTACAGATCAGCCTGTTCTCACTGGCTACAGATCAGCCTGTTCTCACTGGCTACACATCAGCCTGTTCTCACTGGCTACAGATCAGCCTGTTCTCACTGGCTACACATCAGCCTGTTCTCACTGGCTACACATCAGCCTGTTCTCACTGGCTACACATCAGCCTGTTCTCACTGGCTACAGATCAGCCATGTTCTCACTGGCATCTCTGCTAGCTCGTACAGCAACAACTTCCCTCTGGGCTCCACGCACAACAAGGGAAAAAAAACAAACAACAAATAAATAAAATACTTTTACAATGACATGCACATTGCGTCGTGTGCTTTGGCTGGGCTAACAGTTAGACGAGACGCTCTTCCCGTACAGGCACTGTACAGTGGAAGCGTGTCCAAAAACTGCATGGATGTCCTGGTGGACGTTGCGTGGGGGTTTGTTTTGACAGAATCCAAAAGGAAATGAAGACAGGAGTACAGCCAGTTCTGGTGACTGACCCGCCAGGCCCAAGTCTACATTGCAGGCCCACCTCCAGGCGACCTGCCAAAGCCAACCTTCAATCTGACTGCCTTCACTCCGAGAGGACCCCCTTCCCTATCTACCTACAGAGCTTCTGCTCTACTCAGTTTGACCTACAGGCTGAAGACATAATGAAAGTTTGTAGGTCTTACAGCCAGAACATACAACTATACACTACACTAAGCCTACATATCGTCTTAACGTCTTTCACCACAGGCAGCTCTTTACTCCTCAGAGGGAAAACGTAGCTCTAGCAGTGTCTAAATCTTTCCAGGAAGCTGCCATAGCAGACGCAGCCATGACTGAGGCAATAAAGACCAGGGTCCTGCTGTTTGACTTGAGGCATTCCTGAATGGAAAAAAGTCACACAGACGAGATACTTCTACCATGTTCTACAGGCCTGTCTCACGCCATCTGAGCGGAGCTAATTTATGACTCAACAGACACCTTTGAAGCCTCAGGGTGAAACAGCCACCGGATAATAACCTTGTTTCTGGGACATTTTAACGGGTGAAAGCGTTGGTGATGTTGGTTGGGACACGGTTGAAAAGAGAGTTGACACCTCGAGGGAGTCAGTTGGTGCGTTTGTCTAATTAGCAGATTAGCTAACACTGCAGTAGCTCAACCATTAGCAGGTTTTACGGGCGCATTCTTAACCGCTGGGGTGGTGGAAAGGCGGCCAACCAACGGCGGCGTGTTCATTCCGCGGTTGCGTGCAGTTGCCAAATGAGTCTCCTACCGAGTCCGTCAGCAGTTCAGCGGAGGAAGAAAAAGTGACAGGTGGACTGACAGACGGCAGAGGCAGGACACACGTACAGGGATGTATGAAGAATGTAGTGGCAGTCAGTCAACACAGCTGCCTGGAGGCACCTGGGGGGGGGGGGGGGGGGGGAGAGAACCGGTCCACCAGGTGTGGTGAGGTGTCGCTCACCTGCAGCCAAATGGGCTGAACCCCCCCGCCCCCCCACCCAATTCACCACCCCCCACCACGCACAACACCCACACCACACCACCCACACAAGGCTAAGCTGTCAGGTGATGTCCGCCAGCTCCCCTCATCTGGATGCAGCTGCGTGGTTGCAGGCCAGCTAGCACTGCAACTCCCAAAGCATGAAATAACCCGGTCCAATAATCTCTTCTATCTGTGCGTGAGTAAATCACAGCAGATGAATGCTCTGGTGTTGTTCAAAACGACCAGAGGAAGGAAAGAGACAGAGAGAAAAGTGTCTAGGATGACTTGAACACACTGTAATGTACATGTTTTCCTGATTAGTATGGGTTTGCATATGGTTTTATATTAATGTGTGTGTGCCGTTTGCCTTTTCATCAGAAGTTGAACCTCGCTGACGCAACGCGGCTGAAACTGTAGATGGCAAAAAGACACGAGACTGTAAATCTCTGGCTGTAGCCAATGACCCCTTTCCCTGCCTCGCAGAACATGGTTCAAATTGAAAACAGACTCCCTCCAACACACCCTCCCCAGTCCTCCCTCCTGCTCCACCCTCCACAATGCGTTTCCCTTTCTCCCTCGTCCCCGGTGACTATGAAGCAGAAAAGCGGTTGAAATGCCTGGCTCACACACAGACGCGAACCCCCCTGAGAGCAAAACAAACATCATGTCAGCCGTGAGGGACAAGGCCGGAACACAGAACTTCAGGTCGTTTCATCAGAAGTTGCTAGGCGACAAACGTTTACCTCTTAATGCAGCACGCCAGAGCACCACAGACCAGGGAGACTTGATGGAAAAAAAAATGAAATAAAACTGGAATCTATGAGTATCTATAGTATCTTTAGAACGTATTTCAAACGTTTGCCCCTTGGGCTTGAACTCCTCCACAGCGTGTTCGGCGTCCGCCCCGCATTGTATAACATCCCTTCCATGTTTTTACATCCACACTTGGCAGAGAGAAACCATGATTAGCATCAAGAGAAAACACCGGTATGTAAATAAGCCAAATGTGTACAGTCATAACACAGATAGTATCGCTCCTCTGAAGTCAACAACATTTGGACAATAGAAATATCCTTTTAGCACTGCCTAGTATGACTCCTAGCGTAAACAGTCATCAAAAGATTCTTGAAATCATTACCAAGTCAAATCCAAACCCGACTCACCTCAGAAACAAAGGAGAACCAGGACAGAAATATTCTCTAAGAACCAGCTTAGCTCTGCCTTCCGACTTGTGCGTCTATCCACTGCAGTGACAACTCAGCACAAACACACACAGCTGCACACACTGTGTACATGTACACACAAACACACCTCTATCGACACCAGGCGAGACAGGAGAGGAACGAGTCTGGCTGAAAGGTGTGCCTCATTACTCCCTCTCATTGGTTGAGAGAGAGAAAGGGGCTGGTTCAGGGGGTGTAGTTTAGCCTGTGATTGGTCAGATGGGAAGGGGGTGTGGCATGGTGAGCAGACTGGGGTCTACAGACTAGGGGGCCAATTAGGGGAAGAAGTAAAATAAGAAGTTTTTGGGGGGATGAGAGGAGGCTGGGTGTAGCGCCAGAGTATGACGCGTCACAGAGCTGGCCAGGGTTAGCTGGAGGAACAAGGGCCAAGACAAACCACACTCTCACACTCACACACCCCCACTCTTACAGTCACACTCTTACACTCACACACCCCCACTCTTACACTCACACTCTTACACTCACACACCCCCACTCTTACACTCACACACCCCCACTCTTACAGTCACACTCTCACACTCACACACCCCCACTCTTACAGTCACACTCTCACACTCACACACCCCCACTCTTATAGTCACACTCCTACACTCACACTCACACACCCCCACTCTTACAGTCACACTCACACACCCCCACTCTTACAGTCACACTCTTACAAACTCACACACCCCCACTCTTACAGTCACACTCACACACCCCCACTCTTACAGTCACACTCACACACCCCCACTCTTACAGTCACACTCTCACACCCCCACTCTTACAGTCACACTCTCACACCCCCACTCTTACACTCACACTCACACACCCCCACTCTTACAGTCACACTCACACACACACACACACACACACATACATACACAATCACACCCCCTGACTCTTATAGTCACACACACACATACCCAGACTCCTACAGTCACACATGCATGCACAAAGGCTGTACAGACACACACACACACACACGCACCTCCCAACCCCCTTCAACCCAATGTTCACACACATAGACTGCACACCTTCTAGAAGGAAGATAGCTAAACCAGACGACCTGAGGAGCGCTTGTATTGGACTATTTGATGCCTCGACTCTGATCCATCAAGTTACACGTCAAATTTGAACATTATATGTTTAGAATCAGTGTTGTTCCGCAGCAGAATAGGGGTGGGGGTGGGGGGGTGAGGGGCGGGTCTTACCTGCGTCTGGGAGAGATGGACATGTCCCGGTCCACAGGGCTGAGGGGGGAGTAGCGTCCTGGCGGGGTGGGGGTGCGGCTGGACACGGAGTTGCTCCTGAAGTCTGGAGAGGAGAACTCCTGGGGAGGGAGGGGAGAGGGGGGAGAGCAGGTTAGGAGCGCCCTCCCTCAGGCTTCTACAGCTTAAACTGAAAGCAGGTGCTGGCCTCCCAGCGGTCCGTCCCACAAGGCCGCCGTGCGTGTGAACGAGCCGAGAGATGAGACAAAGGGCCGTCTCTTCTGTTCCTCGTCAAGAGTCTGTTTCTGGCGCTTCCACATCGCTGCTCCATCGAAGGGAGGGGGGGGAGGGGTGAGGGGGGGGAGTGGAATGTTTCGTAACCAGAAGTGGAGAAGGAACAGGCCCATGATGCCATTGTTACCTCCTTCCAAGTTCTCTGTCTGGTTCTCACCTGGTGGTGCGCATGGTGGTCTTGAGATCACTCTAGACACCATTACCACCAAGCCAAGAGGTTTGAGATGAAGCCCCACCCACGTGGTTATGGTTAGGCCCCTCCCACAGCTTTAGCTAGAAGTGCTTGCTATCGCGTGAGCCTCCTTCAGCATTCTTGTCCTATTAGCTGTCCCCCTCCCTCCTAATCAATTTCACATTTATCTCCTGCCCTGATACTTCCTGTCAGCCTGCTCTGACCTCGTTAAGTTCCTGATTGGCTCTCAGCTGGGATCCAGCCCCTGCAGGCTCGATGATGACAAGAGGTTCTGTTAGCGTGGTACCAGATGTCTGGAACCTACTCTCTCCTCTTCGTTTGGAGGAGAGGCAGCTCAGACTTCCAGAGACCCCAGATGTGGATCCGTTCGGTACCGATACAGGCGTTCCACAACAACACGGTCTGTTGAGGTTACCGTGGTGAAATCGCAAGCTTTATCGATGGTTTGTACCTGGGGGAGGCATGCATCAGTTTACTGGCCTGGGATCCAAGTGTTTTTCCACAGATAAAGACAAAGATCTGGGTAGAATGTTAGAGCATCCGCAGGCCACAGGGGGGCGCTGCAGGCACAGTGTTGAGGAGCCATGACATCCTGGTGTACAGACCCTGAAACTAGATGCCACTGTGGATTTGTGTCATTAGTTCTAAAGCACTGGACCTTGATTATCAGTAAAACCAGACATACTGTACACAAAGGAACTTTGAACTAGTTTGATTGTGTGACAAGTGAGCTTTGTACTAATGATTTGAGTTTCGTTGCGTGTGTGTGTCCATACGTGTGTGGGGGCGTTGGTGTGAGTTCCTGCTAAAACGCCCCCTGCACCTGCAGCCGACCACACAACCCACCTGGTGTCTCACAGAACGAGTAACTCAGCTCAGACACTTTTACTGCCAGGAATCCCAACAAATAAAACGGCTTTTAACGGTTCAATGCGGTGCATCTAACGCTGACCACCTGAGAGCTCATTGTAAAGAGCCGCCACACACACACACACACACACACACACACACACACACACACACACACACACACACACACACACACACACACACACACACACACACACAAGAAACGTCTTTTCTCCCCCAGTCTGTTCCTGTCCTGACACTGTAGACATCATGAACACAGCCCTTTAGTATCAGTCTGCTGTTTCACCACTCTGCTCTCCACCTCAGAAGGTGGTGTCAGAGGCCCGTCCAATCACAGTCCCAGGATCAAGAGGCTCCACCCCTACTCGCAGAACCCATAAATGCCTGTGGATGGGGCTGAGACGGAGGCTGGGAAGATGGAGGCTGAGGTTTAGAGGCTGAAGCTGAGGCTAGTGTGCTTTAAGCTTGGGGTGGAGGGAGTAGAGGCCAGGGCAGGGGCCAGGGCCAGAGATGAGGCTGGGACTGAGAGCTAGGGCTATCAATATGGATAGGGGATGAGGCTGATGATAGGAGGTCAGGGCTTGGAGTCGAGGCCGGGTAAGATACAGTGGCCCTAACACCCGCTTGTAATTCATCAGCCCTTTGAACAGTATCTCTGTTCTTTACTGGAGCCAGTCAGTCTTTTCTTTTTCCAGAGCATGGGCAGGCCAGTCACTGATCCATGCCAGGATGCTTTTACCAAGCCCGATGCCAGAATACTCACTGTACTTCTGTCTCTGGTTAAAAACTACCTCCCGGAACGAAAGGTCTGGATCCACCACACTATATCACGCTCATTACAGCCAATTGGGACGGATCAAACCCTTATCTTGAGTATCAGACTGCTTCTTATCAACAGATTAAACCCTTGCTAAGTTCCAGAGGTCGCGTCCAAACAGCAGACTTCACCAAAGCGGTGATTTAAAGCTTTAATCGCAGCTCCAATCTATGAGACTCGCCAGGAATGCAGAGAAACATGCATAAAGACGCACCAAGAGCAACAAATGGAGGACCGGGCTGAGCTGTGACCTTAGAAGGTCTATTGCAGTCAGTATGACCATGGACAGCACAGCATCGCCCAGCTCCCACAGCCTCATGCCCTGGGAGCCTCATGCCCTGCGAGCCTCATGCCCTGGGAGCCTCATGCCCTGGGAGCCTCATGCCCTGGGAGCCTCATGCCCTGGGAGCCTCATGCCCTGGGAGCCCCACGCTCTGGGGAGCCTCACGCTCTGGGGAGCCTCACGCTCTGGGGAGCCTCACGCCCTGGGGAGCCTCACGCCCTGGGGAGCCTCACGCCCTGGGGAGCCTCACGCTCTGGGGAGCCTCACGCCCTGGGGAGCCTCACGCCCTGGGGAGCCTCACGCTCTGGGGAGCCTCACGCTCTGGGGAGCCTCACGCTCTGGGGAGCCTCACGCCCTGGGGAGCCTCATGCTCTGGGGAGCCTCATGCTCTGGGGAGCCTCATGCTCTGGGGAGCCTCATGCTCTGGGGAGCCTCATGCCCTGGGGAGCCTCACGCTCTGGGGAGCCTCACGCTCTGGGGAGCCTCATGCCCTGGGGAGCCTCATGCTCTGGGGAGCCTCATGCTCTGGGGAGCCTCATGCTCTGGGGAGCCTCATGCTCTGGAAGCCTCACTCTAGTGGGCCCTCGTTCTATAGAGGCAGCCTGGGTACGCTGGCAGTGTCAGCGATGCCCCGCTGTGGCAAACGGCAGCTCTGCTTGGCAGAAGGGGGCGCCGGCGGAAACAAAGGCTGTTTGTCCTGGAGCAAGAACGTGGTGTAGGGGGCTTGGGAGGGAAGCCAGGGGAAAATTACATCAACAAGCAATCATTCTTGTAGCCAGGAGAAGGAAGCCATGATTAGACCTGCTCTGAACTCTAATCGGCTGCATCAGTGTACCGCTCTATGCTGTGCTGGTGCAGGGGACAGGGGAGGAACACACATGCGCGCGCACGCACACGCACGCACACGCACACGCACGCTGCAGGGCTTCAGCACCAATTCACCTTTGATCAGAAAGTCTCGTAGGATTGCTGTTGGCTACTCTTTAAGATGTGCGGTCACACACGGTAGGGAAAAAGTTAATCAACTGCCAAAATGGTGATTATGTCCACAATGCTTCGGGAGGGGAGGGGGTGGGGGGGGAGGGGGAGGGCGCAGCCAAAACTAAACAGTGACAGTGGGCGACCAGGAACTGAATCGGTGACGAGGAAAGAACGAGAAAACCAGGGATAGTCACGGAGAGAGGAGAGGAGAGAGATGAAGAGGGAGATCGGAGGAGAAGCAAAAGCATGACCAGACGGAAGAGAAGAAAGAAAGAGAGAGAGAAAGAGAGAGAAAGAGAGAGAACGAGCCACTTGTGGAACAACCCAAGCATGCCTCGGCCTGGGACAGGACAGAGACACAAACAAACAGGAAGTGAACGATGGCGGCGGGAGGAGGAGGGGGGCAGCTGTTTTGGATCATCGGGCGGCAGACGCGGGCTGGTGGTGGTAGAGGAGGAGGAGGAGAGGAGGCCTCTGGCCGGGGGGAGGGTTGGGAGGGAGCAGGGATATCAAGAATCTTTTGTCGCCAGGCGAAAGGAAGGCCATGTTAGACTCCTGCTACTGATCATCCGCTGATCAGTGTGGCCGCTCTTGCTGTGCTGGTGAGGGACGGGGAGGACACCGTTGCGTGCGCCGCACCGCACGCTGCAGCGGCTTCAGCCCCAATTCCTTTGTCGAAGTCTGCTAGGACTTGCTGTTGGCTTCTTTTAGTGTGCGGTCCGGATGGGAAGTTCAATCAACTGCCCAAATGGTGTTATGTCCACATGTTCGGGAGGAGGGTGGGGGGGGTGGGCGCAGCCAAATAAGTGCATTGGGCCGGACGGAATGATCGGCAGTGAGAGGGAAAGAGCGAGAGAATGAGAGGATAGCTGGGAGAGAGGAGATGAGAGGGAGCGGGAAGGCAAAGCGGACGAGGAGGGAGAGAGGAGGAAAAGCGGAGAAAAGAGAGAGACCGAGCACTTGTGGAACCAGATGTCGGTGGACGGGTCAGAAGGACACAAACAGGAAAGTGACATGGGCGGGGAGGAGGGGGGAATGTTTTGGGCTCAATCGGGCAGGCAGCGCCGCGGTGGTGGGTTTGTAGGGGGCGGGAGGAGGAGGAGAGGAGGCCTCTGGACCCAGCTATGGAGCTTCGATTACAGGGCACAGGAGGGACGCATGCTGGCAGGACCCAGCTGAGGCTGGACTATTTTAGAGTAGAGGACTGGATCTACTTGATGCTTGAAGAAAGTCCTGTACTCAAGACTACCCTCCCACACACTTAGATATGATAATGGTGCAGTGGGGACGAGGGGAGGGAGGGAAGAGAGTTATGTACAGTATGTCCTATCCAACTACAGTCATGGAGGTCCTCCTAGTCCTCCTCCTCTGCTTCTTTCCTCTCTTATTAGTCCACGTCACTGCTCCTCCACCTCTGTAATAATCTGCTCATTGTTGACAGGTGAACTACAGCCCTTCCTCCTGCATCAAACACAGCAACAAACCAAAACAAACTTCGTTTTTTTTTTAAGATCCTAAAAAAAACACATACCAAAAAAAAAAACACACCATGTTGGCTTAACACGCAGTCCCCTTGGTTTAGCAGATCCAGACCAGATCCAGTTCTGTCTGGCTTGAGCGGCAGACTGAAGTCTGGTGCTCTCGGACTGACTCCCATCAGCCAGGCCGCCGCAGGCTTTGCGCTGGTGTCGGAACGCGGAGTAACCCCTGAGACACGCCTCACGCCCCCAGCCAGAACACCCCACTGCCCTGCTGCAGCCCTGCAGGGGAGCCTTCACAGACACAGCAGTGCATCAATCATGACACGAGTCAGGCTGCAGTGCAGACCTGCAGGGGCAGAGGGCTTAACTCTACCTGGCTGTGCTCAATAACACTGCTGGGTTATGTTGGAGATCATAGATCTAGAATGTTATTCACAGACAAGGCCAAGAAATCCTTCTGGATCCTGACCTGCTCCCTGCCATGCTGCTACCCCCCCTCCCCCTTCTCCTCTCCCTCTCCCCCCTCCCCGCTCTGCCACACAGTCAGGGAGACAGCTCTGATCCAAACCATATGGATGACATTAGAGACAAATGAGCATTAGGAGACACAGAGACAATGGTTTGGCTGGGCGCAGGGCTCCTATCCAGGCCACAGGGCTGCTCTGCATGATCTGTTCCGACAGCGACACTCCTGTTGGGCCCTGGTGAGCCCGCGTCCGCACCTAGCCTGAATAACGAGCTGCCATTAGCGCACATATGGAGAACTAGTTGATGGCGAGTTCCCTATGGCGAGAGAGACACACACACACAGAGAGAGAGAGAGAGAGAGAGAGACAGAGAGAGAGAGAGAGACAGAGAGAGAGACAGAGACAGAGAGACAGAGACAGAGACAGAGACAGAGAGACAGAGAGACAGACAGAGACAGAGAGACAGACAGAGACAGAGAGACAGAGACAGAGAGACAGAGAGAGAGACAGAGAGAGAGACAGAGAGAGAGACAGAGAGAGAGACAGAGACAGAGACAGAGAGAGAGAGAGAGAGAGAGAGAGAGAGAGACAGACAGAAAGACAGAGAGACACGGAGACAGAAAGACACAGAGACAGAGAGAGAGACACGGAGACAGAAAGACACGGAGACAGAGAGACACGGAGACAGAAAGACACAGAGACAGAGAGAGACAGAGAGAGAGACACGGAGACAGAGAGAGAGACACGGAGATAGAAAGACACAGAGAGGTGATGGACTCGTACTAGAAGTATCTGGCTGCAGCATAAACTGAACAGCAGCCTTCTTCTTGAACAGCCTCTGACTCCAACACCTCAAACAGAAGAAGAGCTGAACATGACTGACTGGCCCCAAAAATGCAGCCAGCCTCCGTGTCTCTCTCTCTCTCACTGTCAGTCTGTCCCCATCTCTCTCTCTCTCTCACTGTCAGTCTGTCCCCATCTCTCTCTCCCACACTCCCACACTCCCCCCCCCCCCACACACACACACACCTCCAGTCTCCTGTGACAGACAAACCCCCCTCGTGTGATGCTTGAGAGCAGCCATACAGTAGGTGGTCTGCTGCCTGGGGCAGCCAGCCAGCCTTCCACCAACAGGCACTCAGATAGACAGGGTTGCCTTCGCCAAGCTTGGTTTATTTATCCACAGGGGAAGCTATGAGCAACACATTTTTCATCCTTATTAAATTCCCCACAGGGCTCCAACTGAGGCTGAATATCAAGCTCATTAAACATCTGGATCTCATTACGGCTTTGTCAAAGTCGCTGGACTTCCCGATCCATTTAATTTACGAGCCTTTCGGATTCAAACCTTTCATTCGCGCTGCGTCACAGCGAAGGGGACCATTACAGAAAAGAAACAATCTATTCTGGAGCGGGTCGAGCTGGGCCGTGGTGGACGGAAGGAGAGAGAGAGAGAGAGAGAGAGAGAGAGAGGGGTCTGCGTGGCGAGGAGGTCTGGAGCCAAAGAGTTCTCCAAGGTTGGAAAGTTCTCGTCAGTTGGGACAGCTGAGGTGATAATGTTCTCCATAACGTATGCAGCAGGGAGCTGCTCACGTTAGCGCTGATATATTTGGTTTCAAGTCAGATCAACATGACCTCAACTCGTGTTCCCAATTCATCTCTTAATGAGCAGGTTATAAATATCGCGACTGTCTATGACTGGGTAACAGGTTCACCTGGAGAGAAACGTTTTAGTGGTCAAGTTATTGTGATTTATGACAAACAAAAATGCCGCCATGGAAAACATGATCCTCAACTCGAGACGACGTCTTGAGTCAAGCTGCTGAATACGCTGAGGTGTCTGTTTTTGCTGGCACAAACACGGGCACATATCAACACGGTTACCTTGACAACGACTTATGGAATGTTGACATACCAACTGACCGCCTTCGCAAACCTCACTAATAAAAATGGCCCATCTCTGGCGGCCAACATTTCCCTCATAAAGCTAGTGAGCAAGCATCCCTGGGAGCAGTCCTGGGGGCCTGGTAGGTTAGGGAAGCCAAGAGCAGGGAGGCAGGAGAGGCCAGAGGCTAGGAGAGGCCAGAGGCAGGAGAGGCCAGAGGCAGGAGAGGCAGGAGAGGCCAGAGGCAGGAGAGGCCAGAGGCTAGGAGAGGCCAGAGGCAGGAGAGGCCAGAGGCTAGGAGAGGCCAGAGGTAGGTGAGGCCAGAGGCAGGAGAGGCCAGAGGCTAGGAGAAGCCAGAGGCAGGAGAGGCCAGAGGCAGGAGAGCCAAGGGCTAGGGAGCCAAGAGGGAAGGCAGAGAGAGAGCCAGAGGATGGAAGGCCAGGAGAGAGGGCTGGAGGGGGGGGGATCCAAAATGCCCCAGTTTGCTTTTCCACCGCAGGGGAAAGAAAAGCAGCCGTACTGATCAATCAGTGGGGATGAATAGAGGCATGCTGCCTGTCCACAGGCCACAATGGACCAGGGCTTAACGTCCAGGGGCTTCGTAAAAAGACCATGCTCTCTCCTCTCACAGGCCTCACCCACCCCCCACCCCCAATCCACCCCCTCCCTCCCTCTTCCTAACTGGCTCATCTTAGCCTGGCCCTGTTTGAGACGCAGCCCAGCTCAGAAGCAACAGCAGTTCCACTCAGACCTGAAATAGCACACCAGGCCAGACTGTCTGCTCAACCTGTTTGGATGAAGAGGAGGAGGAAGAGGAGGAGGAAGAGGAAGGGGGGGGTGTCAACAACCATAGAGACACTGGCACTTTGTCCAACCAAAAAGACGTCCTGAATATCTGCATCTCTTTCTAAAACTGTGAGGGGGAGAACACAGTTTCAAAAACATCGTCTGATAATGTGGCCATTGCGTGCCAAGTCTCCATTTCTACTCTGCCGTCACGACCGCAGCTCTGCCCGCCCGCCCGCCAGCCACACACCCCCAAAATAGCCCCAGGGTGAAGCCAGCATCTGGCCAGCCCACGCGATGGATGGAGGGATGGAGAAAGAAAGAAATGGCTGGCTGGAGTGACAGATACAGAGACTAGACTGGCCTCATCCTGCAGGAAGAGCTCTGCCCCTGGCTGCACGCAGCCCACAGTGACAGTGTGACTGGCCTCCGTCCAACAGAGAGGGTTATTTATACAGTAACCAGGCCGTGTCTGATACAGGATGAGGTATCCCACCAAGGCGGCTATCCTCAACAACCTCACAGCATACTGAGCGGAAACCCAGACGGGGATCCTGGTCCTTTAACGGTCCGGTGACGCGCCCGCCCCTCGTGAAAGGCAGCCTGGCCGTGGCTCCTGCTCGGCCCAGCAGGGATCCCGTTGCGGTCACTTCCTGATGGTGGAAACAGACGGGCCTCGATTCCACCTCCAGATTCCTGGAGGTGGCCTGACGCTCACCGGGGTTCTGCTTCGGATGCCGGCAATCTGGGCCGGGCTCCAGCTCTGCCCCCCCCCCCCCCCCCCCCCCCCCCTCCCTCCCCCTTCACCGAGACCCCCAGGCCTGGAGAGAGACCAAGCGCCTTTGGCCCAGGTGCTAAAGCAGATCTTTAACTACCAAGGTCTGCGGTCTTGATCAAGCCAAGTGACTGTCCCTGAGCAGGTCACGCTACACACCCCAGAGAGAGGAGGCTTCTCCTGGAAACCACCACACAGGACTTCCAGTGATCCAGGTGTGTGACGTCTGGTGCTGTCAGCTACCCCGTTTCCGCTACGCAACTACTTGGCGCTTCTGGGTCTGGTACAATGGCTGTCCCTGTCCTGGAGCTGCTGGGAGTCTATGGGGAGTAGGGGAGGGAGTTTAAGTACAGTTTGGGAATGACAGAGGGCCTTCCCTGGTGTCCCACTGCCCTGCACCGACCCCTCCAGGCCTATCTCCCCTCCTCGCACAAGGACAGGCCTTGTAAGGCTGGAAGGGAAAGCAAACACCAGCCTCCGAGAGCTCCCCGGCCGTCACTGGCGCTATTGTCCGAGGGTTTTTCTCAGGATATCAAACACCCTGCTAAATGAGGTGGGGGAGGGGGAACGGGGGGTCCAGTCTCCACGCATCCCACTCTAAAATAGGAACGGGGGGGGGGAGCCTTTTAGGAGGCTTTTCAGGTGGGGCTGATCACCTGATACAGCGGTGCTCGGCACCTCTCAGCCTGGACAGAGGGTCTTGTCAGAGGAGCTGGGACCCCCGGGGCCCTTGCGGGCACTCTGGGCCTCACTGAGCTGCTATGTTCCTGCCAGCCGGAGCAGCACAACACGCCCGAGTGTCCAGAGGCAGGACTCTTCCCAGCCCCGCCTCCCCTCACCCCCACTGCGCTCTCTCAAAGGCCTCCACTCACTAATCCCCACTGCTGGGGAGAGAAGCCTAGCTCCCCTTTCAAATGGAGGAGACCTCCATTGGAGGACCTGGAGGGCCTGGCCAAGATCCCTCTCCTCTCTCCCTCGCTGGCCTTGAAGCTGGTAAACAGAGAGGAGCTAGGCTGGGCAGGGCAGAGACTCATGTCGATGAGCCTCAGCTGAATCTGAGAGATGCAGGAGAGGATGGGGAGGAGGAGATTGCTTCACTGGGCTGAAAACATCCAGAACAATCTTCAAGGGAAGAATGCATAGAATATATACTATATATGTGAATTGTATTGACTGTACAGTAGCCTGTAGAACACAACCATGTACAGTACCGAGTGAAGTTCCTCTCATCCGAAACGTATAGGAGTCTCGTTTCCATTTCAAAAGCACTGAATGAACAGCGTTAAAGAAGGAAAACAACATTGGAGTTGATACTGGAGGGGAGCTAGACAGCAGGAATGCCATGTCCTCCAGAGGGGCTAGGAGAAAGGATCTGGATTCCAACTCCAGATGAAAAATGAGGGGAAAGAGGGTGAGCGGATTTTGAAAATGACAGAAAAAAAGAGGGGGGAAACAGAATCCACTCTCCCTCCCTCTCCTCCCCCTCCCTCCCTCCCACCCTCTCCTCCCCCCTCCCTCCCACCCTCCTCCCCCTCCCGGAACCCCCTCGGAGATCAGAGGGGAATCTCCCAAGCCTTGTGGCCCACCTGCCTCCATAAACACCTCAAACACGCCAGGTCTCCGCAGACAAGACAGCCATGACGGAGGAGCGTGAAGCTCCGCGGGCTTCCTGGAGCCGCTCCATAAAAGCCTGTCGTTCCTCAAAAGGGTCCCTCGTGGCGGTCGCTCTACTGTCTGCCCTGCAGGAGGGAGGGGGGGGTGGGGGGGCAGCTGGAATGAAGACAGAACTTCAAAAAGATTCACGCTGAACGTCACGTGAACCCATCGCGTTTCGCAAAGATCCATCTACCCAGACATCTAATCAGAGAGATCCTTCATGTCGACGCACAGACATCCTAAGGCCCCCCCCCCCTCTAAAACAACTTTAAGAAGGGAGACGGCATGCCATGAGCAGATATTGGTTCTTAAATCACGCTGAACAGAAAGGAGGAACATTCTAGAAAGAATGTTGCTTGTCAAGACCAGATTTGTTTTGATTGGTGCATCTTTCCCCCCCTCCACTCTCTCCTCAGCTTGGGGGAAAAGTTAACAAGTTAACGAGACCAAAGAACACGCAAATTCTTGACCGTCGACTGGAATTACAGCAGCCAGTTGGAGAAGGTTTTCAGAACCATCGGGTCTAGGCTCAGGTCCCGGTGATTTGTTGATTCTTTGGTTACAAAACACACACACACACACACACAAACACACTATATATTTGACTGCAAAACCCTTTCTATGATCCGCACATGCCCTCACGGAGCCTGAGAGATGTTCATCATTATGAAGAGAAGACAAGATCCTAAAACTGATCAGACATGCTAGTCTGCCTGGGTAGACATTAGCCTTCCCCAGATAAAGAGCTTGTATGTTATGAGGTCCAGACCTCAGGCCAAAAAGCTCGTATTTATCTAACTTCATGTAACGTCCGCAGAACCGCTAGAATGACTGGAATTCCTGCTTCCATTAAAAGGTCTGGTGTGTTTTTTTTTCCTTCTTCCCCTGCTCGTTCAGCTCCCATGTTGTGTCTTCTGTGGGACCCGCGCTTGGGACTGGAGCAGTTAGACATACTTCGAATATCTCGTGACGAACTTTCCCACAACATTCTCTCCCTTAACTTACTGAAGTCGTTCCAGACGCCTTCACCCACCCTTCTCACCCCCTCATCCCCCCACCCTTCTCACCCCCTCATCCCCCCACCCCTCTTCTTCATTTTGTTACTGGAACATTAAGTAAGCGTAGCTCGACTCCAGTAGATATCAAGCGATCCCCCCCCAAACGTCCATACTTCATTGCAACGACAGACAACACGCTGAGGATAATGAGACGCTCTAAGCAGACCACAGAAAGGTCAAGGCCATCGTTTAGCAGGGAGCTAATCAGGCTCTTTTCCTCACAGCGGTCTGGGTCCAAACTATTTCCAGACGGTTTCAACTGAAATGTCAGATATTTTAAAACGGTAACCTTTTAAGTTTAAACACGCACGCTCCCCGCGTGGAACCAAAACAAAAAAAATGAAAAGATTGAAAGAACGTTGGCTTCCTGTGTTTGTAGTGCGTGACATTCACACAGTATTAGAAGGGGAAACCCTTAACTAGACTTTTCCAGCGGTTAAGGAGCGAAGACTCTTGGCTTTGTGCTTCATGTCCTTTATGAGTGAGACGTGGTACCTGTGATAGAGGTCTGGACAGCCTGTGGTTGGGTAGCTTCTCTTCTGGAGACCACGAGCGCAGCTGGATGCTGGGAACGGAGACACAGGGACGACAGTCAGGAAGTTGGTCTGCAAACTCATTCACAAGTTTCCCAGCACCTTATGAACTGAGTCATTCCTTCCTATATAACAAGCAGAGACATTGCTTCCTATATAACAAGCAGGAACATTGCTTCCTATATGACAAGCAGGTACATTGCTTCCAATATAACAAGCAGGGACATTCCGTCCTATATGACAAGCATTGTCCGCTACTTGCCGTTCGTGATCGATATCAAATCTGTGCTCCGATGTGCAGCAACTGATATTATAATGTAAACAACACATTTTGAGCAGGGTCGCAGGTCGATTTACACCCAGGTTCGCAGGTTTGAACTGTGACCCGCAAAGTGGGCCGGCAGACTATTAGATTGGGCTCTTTGACAAGAGCCGCGAATGTTCCAGCTCGGCCTTTTGTCGGAGTGAATGAGCAGGCAGGAATGTGATATCCTGTGCGCATCCTTTGTTATAGCAGCATAATCACATGGGTCCATTTTCAGTCTGGTAGTCATCTACCTATTCACCCAGGGCCTGTTTAGGGACTGGGGAAACGGCTTGGTGCAAAAGGCGTGTTTCAGCCTTTTATACCAAAACAAGCCCAACATACCTGAGCAAAACGGCCAATTAAAACTCAGAAAGAGCTCTGCTGTTCCTTCTCGGAGTGTAAGATGTTTATCACAGCTTAACAGTCTGAACCGTCGAGCTTAGCAGCGTCTCAGGGTCGTACCTCTTGTTGTTTCCAGGGCCGTCCCTCTTGCTGTCGGGGCTGGCTGGAGGCTCCGGGGAGTACGGCCCAGGGGACAGGGAGGCTGGGCTGGAGATGGTGTACTCTCTGTAGTTCTGGTTCTCATCTCTGCTCACCAGCACCGCCTCCTACCCAGTGGAACCATAAACAAGGGGTTATCGAAAGAATACCGCTGGGGGAAAAGTTGACGGCGTGGAGGGGGGGAAAAGAAAAAAAAAGAAAAAAGAGAAGATGATCGCATTCCTGGAATCATTTCGTTTTAAGCTGAGGGCTTTGTTATGAAACATCCTACAGCATGTAACTTCCTGAAAAGAAAGCTTGTGGGAAACATTCTTGACGAGAGCGTGGAACGTGCGGAGCGATCATGCGAGACCTGCATGTCCTACACCCACACTGTCGCTGGAGATCAGGTATTTAATATGTCCATGTTGGCTGATGACAGGGCCATGTCTCCGCCCCTGGCCCTGGGCAGCCGGCCTGCCAGGCCAAGCTACCTATGGGAAACACCAGCAGCAGCTTAGACACAGTAACCCAATGCTGATTTACAGCTCCGTGTCCTCGGCTGTTTCTCTCTCTGTGTCCCTAGGCCTCACAGCCTCCCCCACTATCACTGGAATCAAACACGAGGTCCCATTCCTGCTTGTCGTGACCCGTTGTAAATCTCTGATAAGCAGATGAGCTGTGTGATGGGAATGAGAAGCAGACTGAGAAGATAGATGGGTATTAGCCCCGAGAGACACTTTCTAACCTCGCATGAAGAAGCGCAGCACAGATATGACATCATCCAGCACAGCCTTGTGAGATTGAGTCTTCAATGTGAACGCAGGATGTGGAGATCATGTTCACCCCGCTAAACCTCTCTTTCAACCAATCAACCCTGGGGCTTGCGTGGCGTGTCTATGATAGGCCTGGGCGTCAAAGTCACTGAATGTTAAACCAGGTGCCAACACAAAAGACGCCCGCGTCTTTAAATGACGGAACGAGTGAGGACAGGGGGGGGGGGGGGGGGGCACAACTGTCCCTTGAAAGAAGGAGGCTGGCGAGTTTGACAAGCGCTGGCGGAGTCTGGTGTTGAAGGTCATGTTCAGAGGGAGGTCAGAGGTCATGCAGATGGTAACCACGACAACCTGAACTGACCTGGAAGCGTCCAGTGAGTTGCTCTGGGGTGGTCATGCCATTGGTTTGTCCAGGGCTGGTTGGCTCTGGTCTGGAAGGGAACAAAGGTCATTACAACTACAATACACTGTAGTGCTTATACAAAAGACACACTGTAAAAACATCTGTTTCAAATGAAGAGGTCGTTATTAGGCTTCTGCAGAGCTTGATAACGACCACTGACTTGAATGAGGTGTGTTGGAGCAGGGAACCATCTAGAACATACAAGACAGTGGCCCCCTAGGACCAGGGTTAAAAATCACTGCTCAAGACTAGCTCTACCAGTAAGTACATGACCTAGGACTGACTGACACACAGCAGCTTAAGGCAGTTGAATCGAAAACTGTTGAAAGCACAAAGACACTAAGGACTGAACTGAATCCAGCCGACATGCACTAAGGTTCAAGGGATTGTTGAACATGGAACTTTGTAGGGAATGAGTAAGCCAAAACACACCACTTTAGATGTTTCTGAACTTCAAAAGACCAAGGTCGACTTCTGGACCGGACTGAAACAAACCAGCCAGATCTGCAGACTGGATAAAGGTATTGATAACATGTTCTAATGTAGCGTCTACCATTATTAAATAACTTATGTCAAGAATAAAATGTTGATGTGGTGGAGTTATAACAACTTCAAGGATATTCAGTAAGTGACTACAGTGTCACTACAGTGAACAGGACTACAGTGAAGTTAGTGTGTGTGTCCTGCTAGTCTGACTACTTCAAGGCCTTACAACCTCTTCTGCCAGTTTGCAGGCTTACTATTACCCTTACTATGACTTATTATTATTATGACTTTTTAATTTTCCTTCAAGCCAAATCAGTCAGTTCCAGCCTTCTGCACCTCATCTTACAGAATGACTGCAGTCGACAGCTTGCTACCAGCTAATGGCTTTGAAACAGGAAGTTCAAAACAATTTTCTCAACAGAACCACGTCTTTTCAGCTCTTTCCCCCCCGTTTCTCCCTTAAAGAAAAAAACACACTCATCGACTGTGCATGCGGTTCCATCACTGAGGTCCAACGGAAAAATGTGAGGGGCATTAGAGAGCCAACACAAACAAACGCTGGTTGCCCTCTCCTATGCTGGGCCTGGACCTGGGGGGGGGGGGGGGGGGGGGGGCTGGAGGTGAGGGGGGCTGACGGGGCCCCCTCTGCCTCTCACCCTCAGCTGAGCTCAGTGTAATGAAGCTCACAGGAAAGGACCTGGATGCCTGTGGTCAATCGCCCAGAAACACACCTAGCACCCTGGCTGTGGTTGCTACAGTCTGCTATGGTGTCTCCTGCAGGGCTCACATGCACACAGGGCTGCTACGGGATGTGACCCTGTGCGTCGACACTTTTACAGTCCTGCGTTGCGGTTTCACATAAATAAATCAACCCCAAACTTGTGTGTGAACTGGGCCCTGAATAGTGTTGCAGCTCGGACAGCGTTCAAGTCCTCAGGTTAAGACTGACGAGAGGGGAACGTTTCTTCAGACAATAAGAGCCATTCTGGGTTAATTACGGCCTGTGTGTGACATGTTTGACCTTAGACAGATGATGTAGTGCAGGGTAAAGGCACTAGCCCATGCCATAAAACAAAGAAAGGTGAAAATGATTGCTTCACCTCCGTCTGAGCAGAGTGGGGAGGGATAACTTAAATGAGGTATTCGACGTCGCTAACCTTAACCCAGAGGACAGGGTAGGGCGTAAGAAACACCCCACGCACTTTGAAAAGACAACATAAATTTCACACCTAAAAGGTCATATATTTTCTTAGCGTGAACCTCTACTGACATAACATTCAGGTTATTCACTTCTAGCATTGTTCAGTAGCGCCATGCCCCTTTGATACAGAACAATGGAGCTCTGCCACCCTACAGCTGATCCATGTTGGGTGCCGTCCTCAGGGAGTTTCAAAAGGTGTCGGTTCAGCATTCCTGGCAGCAGAGGAGCATGTGAAGAGAGGGAGAGAGAGAGAGGCAGAGACAGAGAGAGAGAGGGAGAGAGAGACAGCGAGAGAGGCAGAGAGAGAGAGAGAGAGAGAGAGAGAGAGAGGCAAAGACACAGAAAGAGAGAGAGGGAGCGAGAGAGAGAGAGAGGCAGAGAAAGAGAGGGAGCGAGAGAGAGAGACAGCGAGAGAGAGAGAGCGAGAGAGAGAGAGAGAGAGAGAGAGGCAAAGACACAGAAAGAGAGAGAGAGGGAGAGAGAGAGGCAGAGAGAGAGAGGGAGCGAGAGAGAGAGAGGCAGACAGAGAGAGGAGGGGGGGGCAGCCAGGCACTCTCTGGCCAGCATGACATCATCGCCGAAGGGTCAGCAAACAATGGAGCCCAGATGCTGCTGGGAGCACCGACTGGATGGTTCTAAGCTCTGGGCGAAAAAACACGGACAAACAAAACCCCGTCCCCAGTCTGGCAGGGCGGGGCTCCGGGCTGGAATGGGGCTCTGCCGGCACTGGCGGCCAAGGCCTTTGTGTCCGGCAGCACTGCCTTCACCAGAAAAACCACCCTTTTCCGCGGGCGGAGGGAGGGAGGCCAGTGTGGGTGCTGACCTGGGCCACACGGCCACAGCGTTGGTGGAAATAAAACGACCGCAGAGCTGCAGCTAACCAGGGGGACTGGCAGAGAGCACAAGACCAGCAGCAGCTGGGCCTAGAGGGAGGCATGAGAGCTGAGAGCTGCCTGGAGACTAGCTGGAGGGGGTGGCCTCTACCATCCTCACCGCACCCCCGTGTGGAGCGGAGAGGATGGGGATGTGTCAGAGAGAGAGAAGCTGCCAGGCTGGATGGGCAGTACACAGAACCATTGTCTTGGACCGGGAGGCACGGTGCTGTTTCTGGCCAGGAAGGAGACTTGAGGTCAACATGGAAAAATTCACTCACATGGACCTGGAAGTGAGGAAGTGTGTGTGAACTAAGAGAGAGAGAGAGAGAGAGAGAAGAGGGGGGAAAATATCGAAGAGACCGCAAGAGAAAGCGAGCTAGCAAAGAGAAATAGAAAATGGCAGAGGAAACAATCAAGCACCAGTTCCTCACACGACAAAACACAAACAATCTGAACCCATTCTCTACCATCCCAACAAGGCTACAGCAAAAAAAAAAAATTCCCCATAAAACGGAACGTTTAATGGAACAAACAGATGGAACAAACACTGGGTCCTGGCTAGTTCTATGACCAGCTGGCGTTTGCCCAGTCTAAGTTCATGGCTCTATAGGAGATCTGAGTGTTGAAGTACTGTAAGTGGAAAGATGGTAATAGAGTTAAAAGCTGTGATGATTGTGGACCTGGCACAAACGTGTGTAATCAGGCACTTGGTAGCTGGGGGGGGGGCATTGATGTGGTCCCCTTCCCAGATGTGCGCCCCATCAGAGACTTAAGTGTAGTGGATCGTGGGTGTTTACACGGCCGACCTGTGCATGCAAGCATTTCCTTCCTTGAGCAAAACACACTTGTCTGTGTGCATGCACACACACACACACACGGCAGAACGAGGCCCTACCTCTCCACTAACAGCTGCAGCTGGGTCTTGGAGTTCTTGATCTTGTTCTGAGCCTCCACGTTCAGCATGTCAGCCGTGTTCTTCCCGTTGATCTCCAGGATGACGTCACCTAGCTGCAGGGCCGCCTGCTCCGCCTTGCTGCCCTGGGTGACCTGCAGGTCAGAGGTCAGACTGCAGTTAGACCTGGCGGATCGTCTGTGCACACCGTGCTACCCAGGGTTAGCGTTCATGCAGGCCGTCATGGATGCCAACAGCTTGGAGGACGCAGAGTAGAAGTGTAAATTCATTCAACTCTGCTATAGGATGAGAACTTGACATAGCAGGCAACTTATTTGGTGTCTTTGAGCATGGAAAAAGTACGATGCCAGTTCAACACACGAATGATGGAATGATGTGACATGACGCATTACACAAGGGGGTTGACAAGTGATTAGGAGAATCCATGGTCACCTCCTTAGATGTTCCTCCTCCTTATCTGGATCATCTGAGGAATGTTGGCGTTACGTAACGAGTACAAGTAAACATGGACCCAGGCTGCGACTCCTTAAACACAAACACGGACGCACCAGGGCAGACCCTGGATGAATGTCTCCCACAAGAGGCGGGTGGCTGCCTGGATATTATCTTTGACCTCGCGCCTGGCCTCGCGTCAAGGTCAAACTGTCCACATTAGGAGGTGACAGAAAACAAAGAGAACCCAAACACACAGACACAGCAACTCTCTCTCGGGCACATAAAACTCAGACGCTCAAGACGTGTTTCCACAAGTGAGGTTGCCGATTCCGCAGGACCAAGCAGTTTTGAGCAGAGCCCGACAACAAGTCAATAAGACAACGCCACAATTCAAAACAGACAACATAATCCCAGGGAAACGCGCTGCCACCCCCAGCCCGTGCAGACGAAGAACCCTGCTTCCCACCCCTCGAAGACAGACTCCGCATGTGAGAAGAACACCACCAGTCAACAGGCTGGTTGTCCCGCATCCCAAAGCAGGCGGGCAGAGGTGCCATGCTTGCCGACTCCATTCAAGTGGCAATCAAGCGTTGCTACGGTAACCCACAATGGTGCGTGGCTGTTCCGTTCGCGTCACGCCTCACTACACAGAAACTAAGGGCGAAGTTTTTATCCGGGGGGGG
>BROE01000025.1:745319-755319 GCA_036571765.1 Plecoglossus altivelis
GGGGGGGGGCTTCGCCGTGCAGGAACAAGGGGCAAACTCTCCTTTATGGAGGCTGGGCAAGAGAAGATGGGGCGTCCATGTTGTTTTAGTGCCAAGAGCTCCAGAGATGCACAGTCCCACCGAGCAGGGAGTGGGAAGGTGGGTGTGGGGAGGCAGGTGTGGGTGTGGAGAGGCAAGTGTGAGGAGGTGGGTGTGGGGAGGTGAGTGTGAGGAGGTGGGGATGGGTGTGAAGAGGCGAGTGTGAGGAGGTGAGTGTGGAGAGGCGAGTGTGAGGAGGTGAGTAAGACATGCTGCTGTTCACTTCCACTCTCCAAGGGGAGGTTTTCCTGCCGGCAGGAAGGTCTGTCGCTGGCTGAGATCTGACAGGAAGGCATGCTGGTCTTGACAACATACTCCCCTGTGATAAATGGGTGTTCCAGCTCCTTCGACGGGGAGTAGCCATTTTGCAATGGGTTAAAAACCAGACGCTATAATTATCGTGGATTATCAATGTAGATTCACAGACACTACAGGACGGTATCTTACTGCAGACTGCAAGCAGTAGTCAGGACGTTAACCCTGTCCTGTATGTCCAGGGGGAGGAGAGAAGTCAAGCTGCCTGAGTTTCCTGGCCGTGTTTACGGAGCTCTCTGTGCTAATGCCTGGCCCTCTATAGCTCCTTCCTCTTCCTTACATCGGGCTTGGAAAAAGCAAGAAAATATCAAAACAAGGAATCCACACACACACACACACTCACACACACAGTTCTTCATGTACACAAACAATGGTCCGACCCCCCCCCCGCTCTCCAACAGTAATCACTTGTTTCCTCTTGATATAGCTGGCTTTTAAATCCAACGTGACTGGATACAGTCGTCAAGGAAATAGGTAGGCCACTAGACACAAACAAAAGAAAGTTTAGCTGGAGCCTCAGGAAGGGAGGTTGGCATGGCGGCTCTCTGCTGGAAGCGGGGAGACAATAACCAGAGGACAGTGTCAGTAGGAGGAGAACACTCGTTAGCGGTTACCTTGGTTACCGTTATCGCCTTCTTGAAGTCCCTTCCTCCGTATATTCTAAAGCCCCAAGGAGATGGACCAATCAGGTTCACTGTCAGCGCCATCATGTGACCGGAGGTCGCCGCCCACTCCCAAGCTCTGCAAATGGAGAGGGAAACTTTGTGAATGATTGTGATGGTGTGTGTGTGTGTGTGTGTGTGTGTGTGTACTGCTCACATGCCATGTGATTTTCTAGCCCCTGCACATGTCAGGTGAGTTTCTGCTTTGGGTGGAAAACGTCCGTTGCACATAATGCCTTTTCACCATTCTTACGGATACCTCTCTGACACATTCAGAACAACCACATGCAACAGGACTGGTAGAATGGAAAGCCCAGAGTCACTACGCAGACATGCGAAGAGCTTTGCAAACGAACAGGTGTCATCAGTTTCAAAGTGCCTCCGAGAAGGAAGAAACATGAAAACGTGGACGAGGGATGGCAGATCAAAGATTCGTTCTTCAATAAATCTTAATTAATGTTTCTGATGTACAAGATGGCTTTTGTCATGTCTTTTAATCACATAGTCGTTATAGTGGCTGCAAGCCAGTGTTAAGATCTATAGCCAGTCTGACTAGTTAAGTAGATTACAGTCAGACTAGTGGAGTAGATTTACAGTAGATTACAGTCAGACTAGTGGAGTAGATTTACAGTAGATTACAGTCAGACTAGTGGAGTAGATTACAGTCAGACTAGTGGAGTAGATGTACAGTAGATTACACAGTCAGACTAGTGAAGTAGATTACAGTCAGACTAGTGGAGTAGATGTACAGTAGATTACACAGTCAGACTAGTGAAGTAGATTACAGTCAGACTAGTGGAGTAGATGTACAGTAGATTACACAGTCAGACTAGTGAAGTAGATTACAGTCAGACTAGTGGAGTAGATTTACAGTAGATTACACAGTCAGACTAGTGGAGTAGATTACAGTCAGACTAGTGGAGTAGATTTACAGTAGATTACAGTCAGATTAGTGGAGTAGATTACAGTCAGACTAGTGAAGTAGATTACAGTAGATTACACAGCCAGACCCCACAGCAGCACTCCATGCCTTCGTCATCAGTGAACAGGAGGTTTTCATCACCTGAGGCAGTCCAAGAGACAGCCCTCCTGATCCAGAGACAGCCCTCCTGATCCAGAGACAAGCCCTCTCTGATTTCAGAGACAGCTCCTCTGTGAGTCCAAGGACACCCTCCTGATCCAAGAGGACAAGCCCCCTGATCCAAGATCAGCCCTCCTATCAGAACACCCTCCTGATCCAGAGACCAGCCCCTAGTTGATGCTGGTCTGAGGACACACACGAACCAATGTGGAGCTGCTTCACATGCAGGCACTACTTATAATGGCCAAGCCTTCCTTCCTCCTTCCCCCCTTACCCTCCCGTTAATTCTGACTCCATGGACTCGCCTTTCGTCTGTTTACTAGTTCCCTCCGCTCCCCCTCCCCGCCCCGTCTCGTCTCCCTCCCACCGTCCGGCCCTACTCCCTACCCGCCCCCTCCCCCTCCCACCCCCCCCTCTCCCACCCTCCCCCTACGCTGGCCCAGTTGAGGCTCTTCTGTCCGTCAGTCTGTACATTCCACAAGTGTTTGGGCCGAGCAACACAAGCCCAGCCAGTCATTAGCAGACTCAGACAATTAGCGGGGTTACAGGGATCACCATCATTAAGGCCTGCTAATTGCCCTGGGCTTTGAGTGAGAGCAAACAACATGGCCTGTTGTTGAGCATCTTGTTATCACACTGAATTGTCAGGAAAAAAAAGAAAGAATTCCAGCCGTAAAATACAAAAAGAATTAAATTAAACTGCTTGGCCAAAGCATCATGTCAGAGGCATTAGCTACCAGGCTGGGCACCAACTCTCTGTTTGTAGGATTCCTGTTATCATCCTGAAGCTTAGTTTAGGAAACACAAGGGCATTTAAGGCAAACATGAGCTGACTATCTGTAATAGTCCTGGGTGTTTACAGTGATTAATGTAACGAGTGGGGCGCTGGAGATGGCAGGTATTGCATGGGAGAATAGACACGCCAGAAGTATCTGGCATTGCAAAAGTATTTCATCGAAACAATAAATTCAACCAAGCTGACAGGAGTGTCTCGTATCTGCTGTGCCGTTCCCTCGCTGTAAAAACAGGTACAACAATGACCTGGACTCTGGATTCTATTCTGGTGACATCTCTGCTATTGTTGTCACGGCAGCAGAGTCCAACACGCCCACGGCAGTCATCATCTGGCTGGCGTCGTGCCACTCTGAAGGTAAGCTGAAAAGCAGCTCTGGAAACGCCGAACACAAGTCCACTCGGTGGTTCTCCGTTTCAGCTGACGTCAATCAAGCACGTACCGCAGACATTTGTCACACTTGATATTTTTACTGGCGGTATCGCTCAGCGTAACTTCTCCCTCAGGAAACGGAGACTCGGGGGGCCAGCGGGTCGTTTGTTTTATGGGGGTTCCAGAGGTGGTGGAAGCTAGGAGGAGTTTGGGGAACTGTGGTAGAAGTGATACAGGCAGACTTCTGCTTCACAACACTGTATTTCTAGACGCCGTTTCTGAATGAGGTACGAGCGCTCTCTAAGAAGAACCTTTCGACGGTCACATAAAGAGGCCCTTGGGCCTCGTCGTGTCTGTGAGAGATCCAGCCTCTCAATAGGACAGCTGGGCCACAGAAAGAGAGCGGGCGAGAGAGAGAGAGACAGACACTAGGAGACGGACAGAGACAGGGAGATAAGTGTGTGTTGGGCTCCAGACTGACTGTTCAGACACGCAAATGTTTGTCTCGGAGAGAGTGACGAACATCAAATCAGTCTCCGGCCTCTGACCTGTCCAGTACCATGACGAGGAGTCCCCACCCATGTGCTTTTAGCATGCGGAAGGGAAAAAACATACTGATGTGCTATCTAGGGGTAAGCTTTTGATTGTGAGGCAGTTTGGTCGAGGCTTTAGAGAGCAATTTAAAGGCAGCCCACTTTATAATCCTAAATGCCATAACTCTGACGCAATCAGACTTGATTAAAGTGCCCTCAGCTTACTCCTCAATCATCTCTGTTTACCGTGTCTTCAAAAGACGTAATTTCGTGTGTGGATGACTGTTCTGCAACGTGCCAACACACGACGGTGAAAATGATGTGCAGTTTAGCGAAGGTAAACACAGCAAGATGACACTTGCACGCCCCAGGGTCATCTTCGGATTTGATTAGTGTGTCGCTACACCAGAATTATGGCAGAGTCGCTCCCCTAAGATGGGAAAGGACTTGCTATTGTTTTTTCGCCAGATATAATTTGTACCCCCCTCCCACTAACATGCAAAGGGTCTGTCCTGCCATCCTGTGTGTCCTCTTCTGAGTTACGTTGGTCACAATGAACAACCTCTGACAATATGAGGTAAGCTGCCGTTTTCTAGCAAAAGTCAGAGGATAGAAATCATATCAGGATATTTTTTCACTTGATATAATTTGTACCCCCACCCCCAATATACAAAAGGTCTGGCCTGCCATCATGTGTGTTATTGTCTGTGTCCCTCTGGTTACAATGAACAACCTAAGATAATATGAAGACGTCTGCTCTTTACTAGCAAAAGTTACGGAAGGAATACAAATGATATCAGGCTGTTTTTTTCCCCACCTTATATAATGTGTACCTCCTCCCTTAACAAGCCAAGGGTCCTGTCATCGTTTGTGTTATCGTCTGTGTTCTTCAGACGTCAGACAGAGACAGTTGCCTTTCTCCTCTCTCCTGGCAGCCAGACACCAAGACCAGTGGATGGAAATGGACTACAAAAATGAAACTCCCAGGGTGCTAATTCTGGAGGAAACCGTACAATTGACATAGCAGATGTAATACATTCATCTGCCGTTTTCTGGCTCGTGCTTTGATGTAAACCATCTCTTTCTCAGACCTGTCTCGAGGCTCCAGGGTAGGGCGTGATTAAGACCTGAAACATGTCTCGCTCAAGGCCACCAAGCCCGAGCGCGTACTCCGTGGCCTGCGTGTAGGACATGGGCGTCCAACGATCCCTCGACCTTGCGCTGTTGTGAAGGACACTCCCCTGCCAGAGAGGACAGCGTTGGATACCTGACTTCACTGGACGCACGCCCACTGAGTAAGCCAGGGAACAATGCGTCGATGCATTTGGTTTCTGGAAAGGATTGACACGGGGTGTCGTAGCATTCCTCGCATTCTCTCACTTGACTAATCACACCTTCAACACGCTTGGAGAACGCCGTCACTAAGGTGATGGAGACATCAAATCAAAATAGAAGGGATCAAAGTTTAACGAGGCAAAAAGGGAGTAGCAGGTTAACCCCCAGTTAAAAGCCTACAGCATTGAGCAGGCTGATTCATTCATCATCATCATCATCATCATAATGCCAGAAAGGAACATTATAGACTGTGGGTGACTCCCTTTGAAATGGGGATGGTCACAGGCTAAATCCACACTGTCGCACAATGGTGACAATGTACGGGGAGGCAAATTAAAGGGCAGTCGTATTTTTTTTATGTGCGTGTGTCACAATAGGGCAGGCTGGCTAGGGAGAGGCAGTGCTGGGAGCCACGGTGCTACATGGCCTGTAGGAAGAGCAGGGTGAAGGCATGGCTCCACTTATCTCATCATCATGAGGATGGGGTATCATGTTACTGGTGTTAGCCCAACACAAGACTCCCTATGAGGAATAGCAATCAGGCCCCCACAGCACAGCTCATTAGACAGTCTATGAAGCACAGAAGGGAGGGAAGTGGAGAGGATGAAGCAAAGCGAAACAACCACATCCAAACCACAAGCTCATCACATCCGCTTCTCTACGTATCCTCTTGCAGCGGGTGCATCTCTGCAGCACATTCACGGCACGGCTACCAGCGCTGTGCACCAAGTGACTGAGACAAAGGACACGAACGTTCTGCGGGAAGGAAAGAGATGCAGCCTCGCTCATTCCGGGAGACTTCCAGAACGGGTCACGGCGGATGAGAGACAGGAGACCCCCCCCCCTCCCCCCATGCCGAGGGTGAAACCGCCAAGCCGTCGCAGGCAAGGGCGAGAAACAAGTCGTCTCTCATCATCCAGACTTCTCCAGATAGCATCGCCGGGCCGTTTCCTGCACGGCAGACTGCGCGGTTCTGTCGTAGATTTGAAGCGAGGTCGGGCTAGGTAGACCCTAGATTTCGACAGGAGAGGGAAGAGACTGACGGCCTTACTGCATACCACCACAGGGACTGCAGAGCAGGGCTTTCTAATGAAAATTGCCAAACGAAACAAATGAAAAATGTTTCCACAGAGTCACTGGCTAAATGCACTGGCTTGCGTAACCTTGTCTGAAAAGCCACTACTTTGCTCTGTCCAAAATTACAGTGGTCTGTTTTTGTCCCTGCAGACTGGGTTTAAGTAAAAGCCTAGCATGGTCCGGGCGAGGGAGGCATCGTGACAGCAGAGCGGCCGAGAGAGAGAGAGAGAGAAGAGGAGATGTTGACAGACTGAAGCCCCAACACAATGGAGATGTTCTGTACTGAAGCAGTACCAGCAGAGAGGGGCAGGGGAACATGAGGGATTTACTGGGGCATCTATGAGTCAGCGCTGGGAAGCTACCTCTGTCTCCTCGGTCAGTACGCATGGCAACAACAGGGAACTGCTGTGCTCTAGAGTAAAGATGATGAGAAAGGCATTTCTAAAAAGAGTTGGCTGAAACTTGCACCACAATGACCCACAGCTTTCACCAGTTCTCACACTGAGAAAACCTATTACATGGGAGGGGTAGACAGGACACTAATGATAGCTTTTTGGGTTCACCAAGTGGGTCAGCGTGACAGACAAGTATACCTGTAGCTCTCAATTACTGAACTGTACATCATCTTGATTGACAGGTTGCAAATGTTACCTCAGAAGGCAGCGTTTGCAAAGGCTTTGTGCTACTTGACTTGACTTAAATGAACGTAGTCAAATTAATCGCCTATTTGATCCGAGCCAAAACAAGCAGATACTGAAGCTGTGTGTTACACTTCAAGGAAAAACACACCTGTCGGCACTTAAAACAAGCATTTACCTTATACGACATTTAGCATTGTACATTTTTGTAGTCTTTTAAAAATAAAAACAACACGCACATTTTAACAATGCTCAGCGTGTTTACAAATTCCCAATCCGAAGTAAATAATGTCGGAATCGAATGTTGTTTTAAAAGTTCAAAAACAATCTCAGCAATCACACCCTTGAAGGTCTTTAAATGTATTAGTGGGAAAAGTTCACTCACCAAGGTAACCTGAAAAAGTGTGAAGGCAATCAAACAGCGCGTGTACACCTGCGGGTCCGTAACAGTGCTGGTGAACATCAATGCGCGCGATAAAGCGACAAGGACGGTGTGCCCCACTGGACGTTCTAAAGTAGAACCACAAGTAAACAGGATTCTTCTTTCTGCATCCAAACGTATTTTAAAAAAAAGACTGTCCTTCTCTTGTCTTTTTTTAAAGCGTTATTGACAACGACCTGGCCACGAGCGCTGGACACAACCTCACCTCGGCGTATGAGAGCGATTTGATACCACCTGTGGATATCCGCGATAAGAGACAAGCTCACGTGGCCATGTGCGGTCATCAAAATAAAGGCTTTGACATAAGCAGTGACGCGGGGCGGGTCTAATAAGGGGTGGGTGATAATTGAGACATTACGTTCAAGAGCGCGCTCGTTTGGTTCTGTTCAAGTGCGCCATCTACAGACATTAAAGTCTCATTGTCCACAAATGAACATAACGACTTGTAAACTGAGTTCTATGGCGACATAATGTGCAGTTATTTTTTCAAGCTGTTGTCGAAGATTCAAAATCAAACCCGCTAAATCATAACAAGATTGTTTATTGTTGTTATACAGATGTGTGTACCATGTATTGAGATACAATGTTTTATGAGGAAATATATTATGTTTCTAATTTCATACCTGGCTAAAGTCTGTACAATCATCGTTTGTGACAACAAGATGTTTTTAATTGTATTGTTACAGTGAAATTATGAACATTGAAGATAGATTTTTTTAAATGCAGGTCTTAGTAGGTCATTGGGTCTGCTGTTGCCATTGTTTACACTGATCAACACAGATGTTTATTAAGCCAAAGCAAAAATGTTTAGCAAAATAATGTCAGAATATAGTAACAATATTAAGAAATTGTTTGCGGAGGAAACCCGTCTTATCTTATTTGACATTCAACTTCCACAGTCATCCTGAACTTTGACTGTTTTTCTATCCGCTTAAATGATTAAGCTGATTAAAGATAACAAACAGTATTAGTACATTTATATCTTGAAGGCATCATTGGTATTTGTTCCAAGACGAATGGTGTAAAACCTGTCACATTATTGGCAAGCGCTGATTAGCAAAGACCGTCGATATTGCTTGTGAAAAACAACAACAAGGTTTCCACTGCTGGTGCTGGGCGGCCATGACGGCGTTTAACTCTTGGATTCATCTGGGAGTTTGTTTTTACAGATCTGAAAATCAAGTGGGGGGGGGGGGGAGAGACATTTCAAAGACCACGTTCACCTCGTCATGATGTGATAAGGAGCGTCACCTGGCATCGTTAGTTCGTCTGTTTGTTTGGGTTCCAGTTAAGGCTCGTCGAGGTGCAAAGCTCTGAGCGTGTTCTGCTGAGTCACGGTGCTGGAGCGCACAGCCATTAAACACAGACGTGACATAACAACAAAAGCCGGTTGGAGGATGTGATTTCACCGCTAAGCGAGGCACTGCTGGAGTTCACCTGTTAAAGGAATGAGTGAGGTTTCACCACAGTAAATGCTTGCGGATAAAAAAAAAAAGTATTCCGCTGCAATGGAACCAGCCTCCTCAGCACTCAGTTCATCCATTCAAGCTGACAATGAGTGTGTGTGTGTGTGTGCGCGCGCGTGTGGCCGGATACGTGTGTGTAAAAACACTCCGTGTCCTGCCAACAGTGGAACGTGCATGCTAGGAGGTGAGCTGGACAACCACACAGTGTTCCGCCCCCCCCAGACTGGGGTCAGCACAGCCTGTGGTGGTGGTGGTGGGTGGGGGGGGGCCTGACTGGGGGTGCACATGCAGGCTGGACCACTCCCCTGTGGGCAAGGACAGGGGTGGAGGGACGTGTAGGTTGGAGCGATGTGGTGAAGCGAGCTGGTCTGCAACAGTCATGGACAGTTGCTGGTCTGCAACAGTCCAAGTGGTGAAGGTGGAGGAGCGGTGGGTACGAGGGTAGGGGTGGGGGTGTGGGAGGTGCACTTAGATGGGTGCCACATAGTTCCCTGGGAACGTCCCAAAGGCGTGGGTCCTTTCTGACGTACCTAGAGAGCAGGAAGAGCACATGCTGTGAAACACAACGTCCATTCTCGCTCCCTAAGGAATATTACAGCAGATAATTTTGCGGCTGATACAATTTAGATGTAGTACACCATAATGTCCACTGGAAGGCAGACTCCTCCCTTGTCACGGAGGGTAAAAGACCTGAAAGCTCCTTACCTACAAACCAGCCATCGTCACATTTCTCCATCACCTGAACGACGTCACCCTCCCTCAGTTCCAGCTCGTCTTTGTTCTGGGGCTTGTAGTTGTATACAGCTTTGTATCTGCCAGAACACACAACACGTCGGTTGAAATCTTGGCTGACAGAAAAGACATCGAAAAGTTTTCCTACGTGAGGGGAACCATTTTGAAGAAGTTCTTAGCCGACAGTTTGAATTCAGCAGTTATGGATGTATTTCGAGACAAAGTGTGTACTGTTTTGACTCACGGTTGCCGCGGCACCACTGTGGCGCCAGAATGGACGCGCGTGTTGGAGTTGCTATGTGGATGTGGTCTGACGGAATGTTTAGTGCTTCCATCCTAGAGCAGAAGAGAAAGAGATTCAAATAAATGACCCTGCATGACCCTGATAACTGCACACACATATACATGTCAGGCCTCAGTAATGACTGGTCAGAAGGCCAGAGGCTTCACTGAGAGTAACAGACCTGAGGAAGGTT
>BROE01000025.1:760319-768042 GCA_036571765.1 Plecoglossus altivelis
ATACAGAACACATCTACAGGGGATGTCCTGTCTGACAGAAGCAGCATTCAATTTCCTTATCCTTATCTTCAACTTGATATTTCCTCCTCGTTTAGATGATGTCAGAAGCGAGCTGGTGTGTGTGAGAATCACCTGATGTCGGGACACACCTCAGATATACAAGCAGGGCTATTGAGCTTTTTAGTGTTCTATCACAAACCTGGTCTAGACAGTCATCCTGCAACTTCAATCCACACGGCTCAACATTGGTAAAGAGATAGTCACGCCCTATTAACCCCCCTGGATATCATGAGGCAGTACACTCCCAGTCTTCTTTCCACACACACACACACACACACACACACACCGACACACACACACACACCGACACACACAGTCACAATCTCCGAAGTAGTGTTGGCGTTGCCACCCACCTGTTGTCGTGTGCTACTCCCGTCCCAGGGCCAGATCCTGGATCAGCAGGCAGGGCAGCCTGGAAACAGAGACCACAGAGAAGGCAGGTCAGCTGCCCTGCTGCTGTGTGAGGAGGAACCCAGAGGAACTCTCCCAGATCCAGCCTGCCTGAGCAGAAGAGAAAGCCCCTCCCTGTGGAGCTCCTGGAGGGAGGGACAGATCCCCTGGGTCCTAGGCTCCCTGAGATATACGGCCAACTGTGAATGGTTTGACTGTGGAGGCCTGAACCACACATAGCTGACTAGATGAGGCTGATCAGGGTTGTGGGTAGAATCGAAACCGACACGCATCAAAGCGTGTTTGGATTTAGCCTGGAGGCAAGGAGCACGAGCCCAGATAGAGGTGAAGGGGATTGTGAGTGAGGCTGAAGACTGGTTGCGTTTGCATGGAGGAGGTAAAGGGAGTGAGGGGGAGAGGGGGTATGGTGGGGGAGTGGCAGAGGGGTGGGAGGGTAGACAATCGGACGGGTGAGGAAGGGGGAGGAGGGGGAGGGGTAGCTGCCCTACAAGGGCAGAGCAGGCAGGTCCTGGGGTGTGAGGATGGGGGCTGCAGGGGGTGCGCAGGGCTGAGCCCGCCATGCTGTCTGAGTGAGTTCTTCCTCAGCTAGCTAGATCAGCCGTGCAGTGTGTCAGGTGATGGAGCGAGACCATCTCTGGCGGTGTGGGTGCGGGGGAGGGAGGGAGGCAAGGAGGAAGGGGGTGGGGGAGTCACGAGGGACGGCTCAGTACCTCACCCCGGCGTCTGGGCTGTTTCTTCTGGGACAGCCTCCTCTCCAGACCCTGGATGTCCATGTCCAGCTCCGCCTCGAAGCGGCTCAGCTCCGAGACCAGGGTCGACTGGGGGGGGGGAAGCTTTTTAGCCACCGAACACAGCGGCATCCAGAACTTGACGAGCACACACACACACCTGCACGCCTGCGCAGACACACACACACACACACCTGCACAGACACACACACACACACCTGCACGCCTGCGCAGACACACACACACCTGCACGCCTGCGCAGACACACACACACACACCTGCACGCCTGCGCAGACACACACACACACACATCAATACAAGTGCACGTGCAGTGCTTACCTCTATAGAAGAGGAGCGAGGCTTCACGGGGTCTGCTCCCAGTCTGTGGCCTGGAGCCTGGGGACACTGGAAACACACACACGCACACACACACACACACACACACACAGCAAGAACGTAGACAACACATTCAGAATAATTCACGTTAATTAGATGACAAGCTAATGACACACATTCTCCAGATGACTCCAGAAAGAAGCATTTAAGTGTCACCACTGTAAATTCCTAAACGGGAGTTTCTCCAGACAGAATTACAGTCAAATCTTATTAAGCTCATTGACTCTATCTACAAGAGTGCTCGACCAGTCGGACTAGGCTAAGAGCCTTGGGCCACTCATTAGGAAGCCTGCTGACCAGAGGAACTTTAAAAGGAACTGAAACCAGCGTTCCTTTAGAAGGGTAAAACAGGAACCTCAAACTCTCCCTCTTTTCATGTTCCGTGAAATACCCTGGCAGAATATGAACGTCTTCGACGCCAAACGAGCCCTGCCATCAGCCAACGCTTCGCCACCAGCAGATTTATGGGGCGTGATGTCAGAGGTGAGGACCACAGCTCTGACATCATCTCGGCTGTTGTTGCTGTGTGAGGAGAGGGGGGTCTCCTGTACTGCTGTGGCCTGCTACAAAGCAGAAGATATTCTGGGACTCTACCTCCCTCTTTCTGCCGCGTCCAGACAGCCGTGCGGAGTCTGTCTGCCAATCACGTCCGCCGGCAGGATCCTGAGGGGGGGAGGAGCTCAGGAGACGACCTCCGACCCCAGAGGGAAAGGAAATAGCCGAGCGGTCTGTGAGCCGTCACCCCACCACGAGAGGTTAACACCATAACGCGGATCACAAGATGCCTCCCATGAGGTGGGGAGGAGGAGGGGGAGGGAGGGAGGGAGGGGGGAGGGAGAGGGGGAGAGGGGGGGGCACAAAGATTTCTTTTCTTCTTCTGCAACAAGGCGCCAGGCTTGGGCCGCATCTGAGGCGTGGTGACGAGCGGGCAAGACGTACCGCACGAGTCTACACACACACACGCACACGCACACACACACACACACAAACATGCGCACAATCCACCAAGTTCTCCTGAGCAAAGTAATACAGTCCTGTGTGTCGCCCTGTCAGCATCAACAAGCAGTTAAGCTGTCGTCTTGTAACCAGACCACAGTAGTCCAAGGACATTCCTCTGGTAGCCACATGCCTTTACTTGTCCCGGTAGGAGAGGCGTGTGTTCAGGCCCCTGAGTAAAGCCGAAGAACACACCTGGAGGAGTGCCATTGTGAATGACCACATTCAGCAGCAGCAGATTAGCTTGCGTGAGAAGATACATTGTCGTGCCCTCCGCAGAGAGACGCTCCCACGGAGCCCATCGCAGACGCCATCGCAGACGCCATCGCAGACGTCTGGGAGGGAGATTAAGGTGGCTGCTCTGTATCTGAGGGGTATCTCCTTCAGAACTCTCTCACACTGGCACCTAACTACACTCGCAACAGCCAGTGTTTACAATAACCACCCTCCTCGGGGTGTAGGAGCGGTCTGGATAAGGGGCTTCAGGGTGAACTGGAAGCACTACCTGCTTGGGGGTCGTGGCCGTAGCGGTGTTCTGTCCAGGCTCAAAGTCAAATATGCTCCTGGGTTGAGAGTGCTGCTTCCTTTGGTCTAACTGGCCTTCTCCATCGGTCAGCTGACTCCTGAAACACACACATATTTGTTACACACACCCAACCACGCATGCTGGTACACACACACTCCCACACACACACTCCCACACACACACACTCCCACACACAGGTGTATATATAGAAACAGCGTCACAGAGTCTATCCATTGTTTTGTTTTGTTCCTTTTGTCAGCGCTTGTGCATCAGAAACAGATCCAGACTTGTCTACGGGGGGGAACGTTCTGGAAGATTCTCACCAGTCAGGCAGCGCCCCGTAGGACGTGAGGGCGAAGGGATCCGGGCCGCCGTCCTGTCCGTCCTGCTGGGCTTCTACTGTAAAGTTCTGCTTCCCTGAGGACCAGACCAGATACCGCTCAGACACAGGAACTCCCCAACACCCAGGGAAGAGGGGAGTTGTAGTGGACTTACGTTCATCAGACTCCATCTCCGAGTCGTCAAAGTCGGGCTCTAACCAGGTCGGGGGGGGGGGAGATCAAGTTTAACAGAGTTATCTTGTCGGCAAAGAAAATACTTTCAATTGGGGCTTTTCCAACCATGCAGACAAAATAGAATTCAATCAAAGATTTGAACAACGATGGAAAGTTTGGGTAATGCCACTAAACTACACTGCAGAATCGAATCGCTAAACATCTGGGCATGAAGCCCAAACTCATATCTCATCAGAAGGATGCCCAGAGGTGGCATTCCTGCTGCATGACGGTGCGACCACCTCCCCCCCCTGGCCCCCCCAGAGGGACCACCCCTGCCACCAACAGCTCATGACACCCTCCCCTCAGGCCTGGGAGATGGGAGTGTGAGATACCTACTGGCCTGCCTGACATCCAGTATGTGTCTGCTGAACCCCCCCCCCCCCCAGACCAGACCTTAGCGTCTAGCCTAAGGGACAAGGCACTGCCATCCTCCACACAACCAGAAGCTAGAGGTACGAACACAGGACTGAGATGGTAAACAGACGGACAGACAGACACACAGAGAGAGAGACACAGAGAGAGAGACACAGAGAGAGACACAGAGAGAGACACAGAGAGAGAGACACAGAGAGGTAGACAGAGAGACAGAGGGGTGGATGACATCAGGCTGCTGTACTCCCCCCTGTGCTCCCACTGCGATAATCTGTCTTTAAGATCAGCTCTCTAGCTGCTGACATTGATGGAAAGGAATTCTCTTTGTGGGATGGTGTGAGTGGGAGAGAGGAGAGGGGGGGTGAGAGAGGAGGGGAGGAGGGGGGGAGGAGCCTACCTTCTGGCTTCTTGTGGATCTGTCTGAACATGCTCCTGTACCAGTCTCTGGGCTTGTTCACACTCTGGTGAGAGATAGAGAGAGAGAGAGAGAGAAGAGAGAGAGAGAGATGAGGAGGGCGAAGCAGGGAGAGCGTAAGTGGGAGAGCGAGAAGAAAGAGAGGAGAGGAGGAGGAGAGGAGAAGAGGCAAAGAGGAAGAGGCGGAGATATAGAGGGAAGTTGATGAGAGAGAGAGAGAGAGAGAGAGAGGAGAGAGAGATAGAGCTGAGAGAGAGAGGAGACAGAAGAGAAGAGAAAGAAAGAAAAACAAATCACCACCTGTGGGCATTTCAAACCTTCCCAGGAAGAACCATCCAGAAAGCGTCTGGACAGGCTGGAGTAACACACAGGACACGACAGAAGACGGAGCAGCTACCAGCTTCTCCGGTGCAAATGTCTTCGCAACGCAATGGATCCCGCCGAATCAGGGTCTCTGGGCTCGACTCACCGATCTGGACGCGATGGGCATCCCTGTCTCGTCCACGGGGCCGATGCCAGAGAACTTGATGAGCCTCTCCTCTCTGGTGGGGGCTCTGCGAGGTAGCGTAGCAGAGCCTCTGGATGACAGGTTCCCTGTTCAGTGTGAGGGTGCAGTTGACCTTGTATTCCCCAGATGGCAGTCGGGTGGTGCGATAGGGGCTGAGCGGAGGAGTGGGGAGCCCAGGGGAGATGACCACCTCCTGGGTCAGATCCAGGGTGTCCTGCTGCAGGCTGAACGGGGCAGGGTCTCCAGAGAAGACGATCCGAGATCCGTTGAGGTGGTCCAGGACCTCCACGTGCCGCTGGGGAGGGAGCGGAGAGGTGAGGCTGACCAAAAACATGACCATGACCCTGGATGGTTCACAAACATCGATTAACATCTCTCCCTCTGCCTCGCACAACCTCCTTTTCTCTCTCTCTACACTTCCCTCTCCTTCTCCTTTGCCCTCTATCAATCTCTCTCCAGTTCTCCTTCGCTCCGTCGCCAGTCAGAAAGGCGGAGGGGGGGGGGGGTCAGGTGTGCATTGTTTCTCTCTGTACTAATGGCCCTTGGCGCGGGGTGTCCAAAGTGAAAAGGTCCCTAATTTATTTAAAGCCGAGTCAGAAGGAAGTGTTGTCCCACCCCCTTCATCATCTCTCTTGCAGCGGCAGGAGAAAGGCTTCTTTCAGGGCCGCGGTCGAGGGGGTTGGGGAGGGGGCAGGCAGGAGGGGGGGGGGGTGCAGAAATAGGAGAGGCCCATTATGAGCCCATTAAGCGGCCATTCAGAGGGCCCCAGTCTTCTCAGAACAGGGGGTGTGGCTGGACCCGACCGGGGTGGGGGGTGGGGGGGGTCGCTGAAGTTAACCTTAGCGGAGTCAGCCCGCTCCCAGATCCGCCCAACACCCCCTCTACCCTGCTCTCTCGGTTTCCACGGCGACGGCCAGCCCATTCCTGTCCCTGCCCGCAGAACTCCCCTGTGTGTTTGAGCCTGGTGTCGGAGCCTGTGTTTGGACTCTGCAGGCCAGGAGAACCTCCTCGGCTGCTCGGTCAGGAGGGAGCTGCTGTATCTAGTCCACCCTGACACTCGCCATTGTGAAGGACAATGACGTAGCCTTGGAAACTCTAGCCTGTCTCACTCTCCTCTTTTTACAGACTTGTAGAGGACAGGACAGGACAGGTGTTTTCCACCTTTTAAAGGGTTGAAAAAACCCTCCTGTTGTTGTCCCTCCCCTCGTTTGTGGTACATTTACAAGATAGCTAAACTAGCAAAAACATCCCCCTTCTCCCCCCCCTCCCCCCCTGCTGGGTTTTTTACTTGGTAAACAAACAACCAACACAGGCTTGTTGCCACTTCAGACGGTTTTTATATGCAGGTTTGGTCGGCGTCTCTCTTTCATGTCGAAGCTTCGCAGGCTAGTCAGACTGCTTTGTTCAGCAGCTCCTTACGTAATTCACGAGGCCCAGACACAAAACATCCCTGAGGAGATTCAGAAGTTTAAAAAAAAAACAACAACCAAAAAAACACGGAGCGTGTCTCTACCTGAGACTGCATGTTGTGTGTTGAAGTCCAGCTCTCTCTTAATCGCCGGGTTCAGCCTTTAACAGTAGGTCCCTGTTGGGCCATAAACACACAAATAGATCATTGTTAGGATTAGAAACCGTACACAAACGTAGGTTGATGGAAAGAAAGTATGATTGGGAAACGTTGACTTGAGTCTGAAACGGATCCTTGCTGAGCTGAACAATGGAGAACAAATAGTTGTCCTTTAACTGGGTTTGTGTTCTGTGGTCTTGTCCACTTTCTCCATGTTATTGGATTCGTGTTTCTGCCAGACAAGCATCTATGCTACTCTTCCAGGCTACATGGCCAGACAGACTGACGTTCCTTGTCGTTCTTGTGTGAACGCCGTCCAACTCAGACTCTGTTTCTAAACAAATACGCTGTAACAAGCCTCGCTGTGCTCAGGGAAGAAATCCACATCCTTTTTTTTGGTCGTTTTTTTTTTTGTTGAGATACACTGGAGTTAGTCCGATTCACTTCAGAAGGTTTAAATGTACAGTCAGCCTATAGTAAGTACAGTCATACTGATGCCATACATCAACAAGCCAGCCGAAAAACCTCCCCTGCCATAAATCCTGTTTGCCGTTACAGAGCTGACTTCTATAATCCATGATGAGTGTTGTTGCTATTGTTCCACCAGGGGAAAGTTTGCTCCAGCCTCCTGCCTCTGTTACCACGGCGAACGCCATCCCAAACAATGGTGACTCACACTCATGCTTCAGGGCCCAGCCTCACATTCGCACCTCAAGCTGGGGGGAGAAGGAGAGGGTCTGGGGGGAGAGGAGGGGGGAGAAGGGGAGTTTCTGGGGGGAGAAAGAGAGAGAGGGGAGGGTCTGGGAGGAGGAGAGGGGGGGGGAGGATCTGGGGGGAGAAGGAGAGAGAGGGGAGGGTCTGGGGGAGAAAGAGAGAGAGGGGGAGAAGGCCTGGGAGACAAGGTTCAGCTCTCCATCACAGGCACCTTGGAAAACGTGATCAGGCCGCCTGGTCTAACATCAAAGGCAGGGCAGCCTGAGAGGGAGGCCACTTCCCCTCCCGTCCTCCACAGACACCATAATAACCCCGTCGGCATGGAAACCCTGGACGTGAGGCCCTCTGGCCCTACAACCCTGGCCTCTTGCGGCGCGGGACCACAGTAGAGGACCGATAAGTGAGTCTAAAATTTTCCATTTGAGGTCAGGCTTCTCCAATTTGAGTGTTGGCCAGGATGAGGGGGGGGGGGG
>BROE01000025.1:768100-792235 GCA_036571765.1 Plecoglossus altivelis
CCCCCCCTCTGACTCATCATCGCCGCACAAGCTGTGTTATGCAACACACGATGACGAAGACATGCGGACAACATCACTGGCAGACTAAACACAGACACAGAGGCTCAACTGAAAAGCCTTCACTCCTGCTCATCCCTCTCCCACCAAACCAAGGAGGTTTAGGACATTTTTCAAGGTCACAGTCTGCTTTTAAAACGTCTAAATCTCCTGCCTCCTCCCCCTAAGGGCTGTGACGTCTGCTGTTTATGCTGTGCCCAAACTGCTGTGGCTTGGAGCCTGCACACGTGTCACACCTGGACGTTAGGGGCCACACATCCACTCTGCTGACCCCTCGGCGATAACCGGATTACCAGAAGTGTAATGCGATCGGCATTTTTTGGGACAAAACCGTATCCCCATGTAGAGAGTGAATCATTCAGTCCTCTTCCTAAAAAAAGGGGCAAACATTAGGATTCTCCGTCGCGAACACAGAGGCCATTCAGGGCTTCCGGAGCAAGAAGCCCGCCTTGCGTCCGACCCTGCTGGAGCTGTACGTCAGCCATTGTGAGTGTTGTCATAGCAAAGACATCACAGACGGTTACTGGTATGATATGGAATTAGCCTGCGTTAAGGGGAAAAAACAAACAAATGGAGGTTTTTTTCGAGAGTATACTCCGCTGAGGTTGATGAGGCACACAGTCGACACAAACATTAGATGTGGCTCACCAACAACATGTCGACGTGAAGGAACAAACACTGCCATTTATGGGAGATACCAGTTCAACACTGCTGATGGAAAAGCATGGATGAATCAGAACTCCAAATGTTGTATTTGCTCAGAGTTTGAACACTTGGCATCCGAGTCCCTTGTTACCTAAATGAGCATGTAGGCCTTTTGCTCTGCTCCTGGCTCTCCCTCTCCCCCTCCCTCTCTCTCTCTCTCTCTCCCCCTTCCTCTCTCTCTCTCCCTCTCATTCACTGTTAGCCAAGTTCATCCTAAAAAGGCTAAAACGGTTCAGATATCTGGATCAAAATCTTAGGACATCTGCACTCCCCAGTTAACTCCCAAACATTTGTATCTGGTTACTAGCATACACACACCAACACAGGTTTGTGTGGAGGGGATTCCACCAGCAATTTATGAGGTTGCTGGATTTTATAAATGCCATTTTGTGAAGTCACCGCTACAGTAAATTACGGTTCATTTACAGACAAGCTTTACGCTAGGTGTCCTTGTAGGGTGGAGGACAGTTTAATAACATGATCTTCCCTCAGATATGTCTGGCCTAGACATGGTCCAAGTCCAGCTGTGGACATAGAGCGAAAACAAGGAGGCTGGAGCGAAAGAGAGCTGTTTTAGAGCACTCAACCTCCATCGTGAAAGGACAGCCTTGAGACCCGGCCTGAGGGACAATGGGAGAGTGTAAAAAAAAAAAAAGGAAGATTCCGGATAGAGAGTGAGAGTAAATGATTCCCACGTGATGTGAAACATGTCTTCCCAGGGTACGTCATCTGCTTCATGACAGAAGAGGAGCAGCTGTGAGGCATCAGTACCACACAGACGCCACAACTGAACCTCCCAGTCACGCCGCTAACCCATACGGGCCGCTTCTTTTCCAAAAGGGACACTTTGAAGAAACTTGTTTCGCAACGTTTCGCCACCGAGACGTTGGCGAGACATCCACGTTTCCTCACGAAGAGGTCACATGGTCCACCAGGAGGTGAAGTGTGTGTGAGTTAAAGTACAGCGTTCTAGGCTTTCTGACACAGGTCAGCTCTGAGGTCAAAATCACCACACCCTTCGCATTCCTAAGACATCAAACACAGAGGCGATTGGAAGAAAGTGAACATAGAATTAGGGAGAATAGAATGAAGATAGAAAATATGAGAGTAGAATGGGAAGGAGGCACCAAAACACAGGCCACTGTGTTCAGCGCTGGAGGCCTTCAGCCCTCTCTCCTCTCGCTCCCCTGTGGCGCTCCTCATGCCTGGGTCCTGTCCCTGACCTCCTCCATTCCCCCCTTCCTCTGTGCTGGGGGGGGGGCTGGAGCCAAGCCCTGTAGGGACTGAGGGCTGGAAGGACCGAGGGCTGGAGGGACCGAGGGCTGGAGGGACCGAGGGCTGGAGGAACCAAGGGCTGGAGGGGCCGAGGGCTGGAGGGGCCAAGGGCTGGAGGGATCGAGGGCTGGAGGGGCCGAGGGCTGGAGGGCGCGAGGGCTGGAGGGGCCAAGGGCTGGAGGGACTGAGCGCGGAGGAGATGTCTCAGGGGAGCCAACAGCACATCCATGTCCTGAACTTGTCCCCAAGCCAAGCATAATGGAAAATAGCTTTCAGATCCAAAAATGAGGGGATGGATCCAAGATCAGTGGGGGCCAATGAGCCAGCTTAGTGGAGCCTTTCTATTGGGTACCCAGATTCGACCTCTCCTTAAGAGCACATGGCATATATCAACAAATCATGACACGCTGCCAGATGCGCCATTGTTCCAGACCGCCTCCTCATTGAGAAACCTCTTCTAAGGCCTGTGTATCGGAGGCCGCACTGAGCAGGGGGCCGTGTTAATCATTGACCCCCTTTAGAAGGAGGGATCTTCAGCTCTGCTGAGCCCTGAGAACTGGTCCGTGTCCAGGTCAACCACTTGGCCAGAGCACCCGATCTGTTTGCCTCCGTGTAACACACATCACACTCACAGCTGGCTTTCCCAAACACTCCTTGTCTCTATCTGCATGGGAGTGGTCTAGCCATATCCTTTGTTGGAGTGGCTACTTCCTGAGTTTTCACACACCGTGTCCAACGCATAACTAGCATCTAGCTCTCAATCCTGGCAGAGAGAGAGAGAGAGAGAAGCGATCCAAGCTGCGCCCTCCTGCCCAGACCTGAGTAAACGATCACAGAGCGGTTTGCATTAATAAAATAGCCCTACTAAGACGGTCGACACCTCCACTCGAACACGGTTGCGATAGGCTCATTCCAAACATCTAAGGGATAAATAAATCCCGCAAGGTGAGTCACCGTGTTGCTATTCCCCAGATGTCCTCAAACTGAGTTGCTTCCAGCTCCCAGCCTCCTGGCCTCCCCTAGCTGGAGCTTGAGGAGAGCAGACCCTATACCCTACAAGGACATGGAGCATGCCTGTTTATGATGGAGCGTTAGCGGGAGATACACATTTATCAGAAGGAAAGTATTTCACCTCCTTGTACGGCGCTCCTCCCCTCAGACTGAGTCGGAGAGAGGAGGAGAGAGGCTGTGTGTTGTTTGGGACTGTGTCAATAAAGGTCACTGCATTCCTTGCTGGATCTTTCAGTCTAAATAACTTATTTTGACTAAAGGCCATGGAGATGACAGGAGGAGATTCCGAACGAGCGATAGTGAGATGATGCTAATCCAACTCTGCCGGTCTCAGCTGGGGAGACACGACGCCTGCTTTACACTAAACAACAGTCGGACTGTGAAAGTGAGGTCAAGTGGAGTCGCAACCAATTCACATCCTCACTTGCGCCAATCGCTAAGAGAAGGGGGTGGTTTTGCATGTTCTGGGTTTGCATACTGTGCTCCAGAGATGGGGCCAGATGGATCTCCTGGTGCATCATGGGGCAGACAGATCTCAAAAGAGTGATAGAGCGTCAAGGAAGAAGGTAGAGGTCTGCGTGGAGCAGGCTCTGAGTAGAACCACAGGGTGAGGGAAGATGGTGAGGGGGGTGAGGGGGTGAGGGAAGATGGTGAGGGGGGTTAGGGGTGAGGGAAGATGGTGAGGGGGGTGAGGGAAGTGAGGGAAGATGGTGGAGGGGTTAGGGGTGAGGGAAGATGGTGAGGGGGGTTAGGGGTGAGGGAAGATGGTGAGGGGGTTAGGGGTGAGGGAAGATGAGTGAGGGGGGTTGGGGTGAGGAAGATGGTGATGGGGGTGATGGGCTTGGGGAGGAGGGGAGGTAAGGGGTGAGGAGTAGATGGTGAGGGTAGGGGGTGAGGGCAGGGAAGATGGGGGTGTAGGGGTGAGGGCTGGGGATGAGAGGGAGTAAAGATGTAAGTGGGGTGAGCGTGGAGATCAGAAACAGTAGCATCAACGCGGTTCCGTCGAGGAGCACATGAAGGACCAGATCTTGGACAACTCCTCGCGGCAGTGTCCCAGGACTCCGCCTTGTGCAGCATGGTAGGCGGAACACACACACGCACCACAAAACACAAACACACACGGCAGAGCAGAGCAGAGCAGAGCAGGAGCAGGCAGAGTATGCGAACAGTTTTGAGTGTGTGAATCGCCCCGTCGTGGAGCCAAGATCGTCTACGTCAGGGAGTTTCTCAGCGTTTCCCCTCTCGTCAGCGTTTCCTACGTCTCGCCTCTCTCCCACCTTCTAATTTATTGGCTCTCTCCACGCCAGCCAGTACAGAAGGTTTATGACCACAGGACCATTAGCAGATGGGCTCAGGCAGGAAAGCACCAGCCCAGGTGCTGACTCACACTGTGTTGCCATCCTCTTTTCTTTCTCGGAGCCCTGACACATTCCTGGGAAAGTCAGCAGCACTAATCCTGCAGATCAAGTGAGCTCCGAGCGGTCAGGCAGGTTACTCAAGCGCTCGATCGTAGCGCAGCACACCATCGTCACACGTGATGGCAAGGTGACCGTGTGTGTGTGTGGGAGCGTGTACGTTCCTAGGCTAGAAAAGGAAACGAGCTTTTCTCTTTAGACAGCTGCCACTTTAGTAGGATCAAGAGTTCCGTACTCACCTAGGTAACCAGGCATAGGAAGCACAGAGAAACGTACCTCTGGAATCCCTGTCAGCTCTCTGGAAGTTCCTGTAAACTTTCTTGAAGTTCCTGTGAACTTTCTGGAAGTTCCTGTCTGCTCTCCGGACCTGATGTGTTGTGGGAAGTCCTGCTCCACTCCCTCTGAGACGTTCCCTCTCTCTCTCGCTGTCTCTCGCTTTACCTCGCCCTCTCGCATCCCTCTCCCTCCCCTTTTCTCATCCACCCACCCTTTCACTCTTTCTTTCCCTTCCTCTCTCTCGGCTCTCTCCTCCTGTGAAGGACTTCCCGGTTGACAAGCATTGCCATGGCAACCCCTGGTCACTGTTCACAAGCACCCCCCCCCTTCCTCCCCAGTCAGCGTAAGGCTCCTTCAGTGAAGAGGAGCCATTGTTGTGATAAGGTGATATTTCACAGTGCGGGGTTAAGGAAAGGGGAACACGAATAGTTCATCACCTTCACCTCCTCTAAACCCCAGAGGACCCCCAGACTATCCCCCCTGTCCCTCCCACCCCAATCTCTCGTGTCTCATCACCCATGCCTCTCTCTCTTTTGTGTGTGTGAGAGAGAGTGTGAGTGTCTGTGTGTGTGTGTGTGTGTGTGTGTGTGTGTGTGTGTGTGTGTGTGTGTGAGTGCGTGTGTGTGTGCGTGTCTGTGTGTGAGAGAGTGTTGTGGGGGGCAGAGTCAGGTCAGGTCCCTGTCCAGTCAAAGGGACAGGGAGAGAACAGGACGTCTCTGTGCCCGGGACTTTCTGGAAGGTTCTCTGACTGATTTTCTCTCTGAGGTGGTCTACATCCCCTGGGCTACACTGCAGCTCTCTGTCTCTGTGTCTCTCATGTCTACTGGGTCTGGCGTTCCTCATGTTTCCCTGCTGGAGCACCATGACTCACACCTCACTAGACCCAGACACACAGCGGAGGGGCTGGATGAAGCTGGATCAAGAATAATGTGCATTGATCAAGTTCAAACAGCCTGCACGCCATCAAAACATTCGAACCAGTGGTAAACACACGCCTCCAAATTCCTCTGTTAGGCTTTCTACCATACATGGCTAATTGGAACTTGGTTTTCCAGTTTGTCCGCAGTCTCGGCCAACTCAGACAAACAGACTGAAGAAAGTGAATTCTTAGATGCTGACAAGCATGTTTACACCACCGGTTCCTTTGTGGAACCGAGGGTAATGTTCCACGTTGCAGGTGGTAGATCTCTTCGCACTTTGACCATCCAAAACACCTGGTCGTAAACCAAAGACCATTTAGCGTGTGACTGGTCAGCTGTGTATGTGTGCGTGTGTATCTGCATGTGTGTGTGTGAGTGTGTGTGAGTGTGTGTGTGAGTGTATGTGTGTGTGTGTGTGTTAAACTCAGCCCCAGGTTGAAATGGAGAGTCAGCTCTTTTAAATAATTCAGTGGTCTGGCTTAGTACAGTGAGACACAGTCAAATGCCCGTATCTACTTCCTGAAACTGCGCCAGCACTGCGAGTTGTATTTGCCAAATAGTTGCAGAGCCAGACCTGGGCAGTGTTGGCTGAGACAGAGGCCCAGTCCAGGCCCTGCTACTGAACACACACACACACACACACACACACACACAAACACACACACACACACACACACACACACACAAACACACACACACACACAGCACCCTGCAGGGTGGGCATCACACACCCTGTCACTCTCAGACTCCATGGTGCGCGTCTAAAATTCAGCGCCTCCTCTTTCACTCACAACCCTCCCTCTCCACAGCCCTTGGCCACATGCATTTCCTCCCCCATCAGATGAGCTTATCATGTCAAGGATGTTCAAGATTTCAAACAGCTCCTTGCTTATCCTCTCAGTGGGAGGCTCCTGGGATAACAGACCCTATAACCACAGACGTCACAGTCTTAGAGCCTAACCCCCTACGCCACCTCTACCCTGACACTCCCAGCCCCTACCCACAGAGGAATGCACCAACAGCCCCCTCCGGACCAGGGCAAACACACTGCTCGTTAAAGGCCCTGACAGTCAGAGAGGACCACAGATTAAACGCACCATGACATAAATCCCAGTTATGTAACACCGAACTACATCCCTTTTAGGAACCAACTTGTCAGAGCAGGAGGGATAAGAGGCTTCACAAACACGCAATCACAACCTGTGCGCAAGACCCATGTAAAAACCCAGTGTTTGAAGAAATAGACATCTGGGTATATTGTCATTAGATATTGCCTGTGTGAAAACAAACCGGACGAAGGTTCTAATAACCCATCTGTCCTTGGCTAACCTCTTCCTCAGAGGGTATGTGAATATTCCTCGATGCATCTGGAAGAGCTGCACTAAAGGAATGTCCTACAGAGAGCCAACGCAGTAACTGGGGGTTTATTTTCCAAGTAAACACGCCTTCTAGTGAACGGGCGCATCTTCCCATGTCCTGACCAAGCTCTACTGACCCAGCTCTCCTGGTGTCTGTCTAACACGCCTTGTCTCCCAGAACAGCGAGCGGCCCTAAGTATCACTGTACAGTCTCTACCCTGCGTGTCCATGTGCCATCATCCTTGTCCAGCAGCAGAGCATCAATGTTCAAACACTCCAAGGTACGCCAGAGCTATGCTATCATAAAAGGAACATTTATTTAAAAAGATATTATAGGCTGTTTGAAGCCTTAATAGCTTTAGCGTCGTAGCAAGAGGTCTGGGTTGAGGTGAAGGACTCATTCCTGTCCATTTATAAAACAATCCAATATCAAAACACTCCTAGTCCCACCACCCACTCAAACCCAGTAAGTTATGGTTCATCTAACTTCTGCCTACAGTCAATTACATCCAATCTACGTTCACTTTTCTCTGCAGTTCTCTGCAGTAAATCACCCCCCCCCCCTCTGCATCGCTTTAAAAAGTTTCCTCAACATTGTACAACAATCCTGACCAAATTCAAACTCTCCCAGGGGGACACGGGCCCACGGACAGTTCAAAACAGGCCAACGGCAATGTGCATCGCTCTGTTAGAGAGGTGGGGGACGACAGCAAGATTGCCCCTAGGCTTGGTGGCAGAAAGAGGGGGATCCGGGAAAAGGGGGAGAGGGGGAATAGGGAGGAGAGAGAGAGTTGTACTCACAGAGCTGTGCAGGATTAGGCTGCGTCGTGAGGTCCTCTCAACGCAAACGAACAGTGAGAGAGAAGGTGGGAGGGACCCATTACTCTCACTCTTTGTCTCTCTCTCGCTGCCCCTTTCCATCCCTCCCTCTCTCTTTCTCTCTCTCTCTCTCCTCCTTGCTCAATCGCTCCCTCCCTCTCTCTCTCCTCCTTGCTCAATTGCTCCCTCCCTCTCTCTCTCCTCCTTGCTCAATTGCTCCCTCCCTTTCTCTTCCTCTTTCTCTCTATTTCTCTCTCTCTCTCCTCCTCGCTCAATTGCTCACTCCCTCTCTCTTTCTCGCTCTCGGGCCAACAGGGTGTCTTTTATCTTCAGCGAGTGACTCAGCGCCCGGTTCCAGTGTGTGTGTGTGTGTGTGTGTGTGTGTGTGTGTGTGTGTATGCGCGAGAGAGCCTCTCACAGCATGTCAGTGTGCACTGCAGTCCTGCTACACCCACCAATCCTCTCTGCAGTTCATCAGGGACTCGGTAATAGTTTCCATCCACAGCTGGAAATAATAGAAGTTCCCATGCAGGCACGGGCTCAGTGGCACCGCCCTGTAACTGTTAAACGAGAAAAGGAGGAGGCCATCTCCGTAGCCTTCTAAATAAACCCACTGGTATTTGACCAGCAGCCAACGGTACCTTGATCCCTTCAACATATCAGGATGTGAGAGAAACTTGGGATAAACTTGTTGCCTTCTCGTTCCAGTCAGCCCCGAATCAGTTTCTGATGAACAAGGACTACAGTGCACGCACCCGCTCGAGCCCGCCCGCTGAGGAATCAGTGTTTCTACACTGTGGTCCAACTGTGCCAGTACACTAGCAGATTGTCTCTTTTGCCCACTCAATTTGTTGTAGAAACTGCGCAGCAGCAGCAGCATTAAGAATCCTACAGTGATGTGGTGAGCACGTCCTACCGTCAATGATTAACAAATGAAGGCCCGCAAGCACGTGGCACACCTGCTGAGCAATGAGTGTCACTGCGCTGATTATGATCGCCCATGTTTAAAAACATGAATGGATACCCGGTTGAATGTGACAAAGTATACTAATATTGTTCTTGAATGTAGTGTCGCTCATGTACTTACAGGCTCAATACCGCTGTACCATATGTCCTCGTCCTCCCCTTTCGTAGGTTTTCAACCTTAGTCTGTCCTCGTTGTGAACTTGTCCGGGAGCCCCGTCTCTTAGGTAAAACATTGAGGTTTTCACGTATTTCTAGAAACAAACGTTTCTACGCGGGCATTTCAGGAGCCACGAACAATTGCTGACTGCTTTTAACTCGGCCAATTTCAAGACTACACCCAAGGCTGCCCTCCAAGATAAATATTTAACTGCTTGACTGTGAAATCAACAACCAAAGGTCATCTCTCGTTCTTTCTTCCGTCCATTCCTCCCCTTCCCTGGCATTGCCGACATCTTTTAAACACTGAAAGAAGATGATTTGTTATCCCCCTCAATATAAATGGCAACAGAGTATAAAGACACGTTTACGCGCACATTGCAAGCGTGCGTTTTTCAAGAAGCTCTCGTTCCAATATCAAACTTTTCCACTATCTTTCCTGTACGTTGTTGCATTTGCCGCTAGATGGCGCAGCGTTCATGACAGAATGATAGGCCTGAATGGTCAAGCGGGCAGTGGATCATTAAGGTACAACACTGCTCTCTTGTGGAAACCTTATGATACATTTTTCAACAACAAAAAAGCACAATGCAACATAAGTGATAGCAAATTGTCTTTAAGTCATTTTATGACTATAAAATACCACATTATACAAAAGTAAAACAATACAAAACAAAAGTAGACAATATAAAGTGTAAAAAAAAATATACAAAAGTTCGGGTTTATTTTGTAATACTACTCAGTAGATGATCACGCAGCCTGATACAACCTGATCAATACAAACAAGTCTAAGTTAAGTGTACATGCAAACCCGTATGTTACCAAGTATTGTATTCTGTACATTTCATCAGACGTAGATTTACATAAATACATTCACAAGAGTCCATCACTGAGGACACTGAGCTGTGTGTGTGTGTGTGTGTGTGTGTGTGTGTGCGTGCGTGTGTGTGTGTGTGTGTGTGTTGTCCTACAACTAAAGAGTTCTTTCCCAGCGGTGGTCAGAGCTTCTGTCGACACAGAGGGCAGGTGCCAAACTCCTGCAAGACCCTCACTGCACATTGGTAGCACAGGCACCGGTGACCACACAGAAGAGTGACTTCAGACTCCTCACTCATACACACAGCACAGGCCTGCGCGCTGTTACAGTCTGCAACCACAACACAGAACAAGACATGAGCAGGGGGCCCTCGCAGGGAGAGACAGACAGATGTGGAGAGGAGGAGGGAGAGGTGGGGGGGAGAGAGAGAGAGGGGGAGAGAGAGGAAGGGTGAGGGAGACAGAGAGGAGGAGGGAGAGAGGTGGGGGGAGAGAGAGAGACTGAAGCAGTGAGAGAGAGGAAGGGTGAGGGAGAAAGAGAGAGGGGCAGGAGAGAGAGGGAGGGGTGATGGTGTTGGGTGGAGTCTGTGAGGTTAGCATACAGTACATAAAAAAATGCAAATACCACCGTCATTACATGACCTTGAGCAAACAGCTCACAAGTTTCTATCAATGTGTAACTAAACCTGCAGCACTAGCTTCAAACTAGCTTGCTGGGTTAAGATGCAATGGAAAAGTTCGTAGAAAGCTCAGTCGAACATGAGCAAGGCAGTGGCGATAGTTCAGACAGTGTTGTAAAACTCAAATCATATGGTTGTAAACATGATTGTATAAAATGATTAAAACACTGTTATGGTTTACCTGATTCCTTCCTATTGTCTGGGCAGAACTTGTGGTTGCTCTTGCAACGGCTGCTGATGTTGTCTCCGTGACTGACAGAGGGGACGGGACTGGAAATCTGGATGGAGCCACAGCAGAAAGAGGGGAGCCTTTGAGTACAGTCCGGGGGAGTAGGGCAGGACCTCCTTATCCCGAATAGGTGTTGCTTCGTTGACCCTGCAAGTGAGAATCAGATGTATGGTTACGCAGTGACAGTTGAGCACACCCTATTTCTGGTTAACTTGACAGGCAGGTTGGCAATCCTGTTTGATTCCTGGAAAGGAGAGTTTACCTTGCAGCAGCACTGAACTCGTTTGCCCATAGATGTCAATCATGACCCACAGACGCCTGCTAAGGTCCAGCCCCTCCAGCAGCTTGAGCTTTCGTCCATTAGCGGGCTGGATGTAAACGTTCCCCCCGAAGGTTGCCCACATCTTCAGCCAGGACCCTTCCCGGCACCAGGCCTCAGGCACGACGGCGGCCCAGTGCCCAGGTGTGTTGGTCAGGTTGGGGATGGCCAGAGGGGGTAGGGTCCTCCCTACCGGGGACACGGTGCTGAAGCCCACGCGGAGGCCTCCGTGCCAGTTCGACGCACAGCCCATCACCCTCAAACGCACCTTCTCCCTCACCCTCACCGGCCGATTGCTGAACACCAGGCCGTGCTGGAAGGTGCTAGTCTCTCTCTCCGCCAGCGTTGCCCCCTGGCTCAGCTTCACCTGCCCCCCCAACGCCGTTCTGTGGAACGTCAGCGGCCCCAGGCAGAACAGGCCACAGGTATGAGTCCCGTCTGCAGGGAAAAACATGACGATCTGATAAGATTATGGCTTACATGTCTCAACACTTCCTAACCTTCGATGATGAATAAACAGTCTGAAAGAAACTGAAACTAAAGAAAAGATCAGCCTACTTTCGTGATGACTTATACGATCAGATCAAGTCACACTGGACAATTACTTATAAATCCCCCCCACCACCTTATGTACGTGACATATCGCACAACGCTGCCCTATTTCAATTCTTCAATGTTTGTCTTTTTTATGTTTTATATAATGTTTTCATTTATTATACATCCTACATATTATTTAGTTCTTTAGTATTCTACTTTTTCATTTCCGGATCTGTATTTTTATTGTATGCACCTTCCAGCCACACCTGATTGTGTGTTTATGAGCTTGCGCAGACATATAAACTCATTCGGATCACTTAAGCAATAAAAACTCTATATTGTTTTGCGTTTTATTTGTGGCCGAAATCATCCACAATCCATTTTTTTAACAGCAACTAAACATTTGACAGAAGCTCTTTCTTATGACATAACAGTCATGGACCCTAATAAGAGATAAATCCAGAACCTTATTTCAACCTTATTATTATTTCAACCTTATTTAGAATTACAGATTAATTACACCAGCCAGTCCTGGTATGTTTTCCTTCCATCCTTTCCCCCCACATTAAAACACTTCTTGTTTGTAGTCTCTGATCATTCCCATCCCTGATAAGTACCAATCTTTCAGATCTATCAGTCTCTTGTCAGTTCAGAGCACAAAGGCTGATTTAAGTCAACGAATCCCCCTGAATCACTAACAACTGAATCACCTCTGTGGAACTTCACAATCACCTTGTGATTGATTCATTTCTCAAAGAGAATGTTGCATCTCTTCACAAACTGTGTCTTACTTTGACCCTAATTCACTCCCTGGCAATTGAAAGCATGTGAATTAGGTTGATAGTTGCATAAATAAATGACAGATGAAATTAATCCAAATCCTTGTCATGTATAATAAAGCCTTCTTAGGCTCTACATAGAAGTCAATGCATATGTGGTCATCATATCTGGTAAAAAAATTTTTTTTTTTTTTAAAGTGACAACATCCTAAATATTGTCAGATTGTCAACAGTTGTGGAAACCTAAATCGACAAAGGCAGTCATTCTCTCCAAACACTTTAGATTAATCACAAGCTTCTTACCAGCGTTTTCTCGTCTCATCTCTCCTTCTGAATAGATGCTCACGGGCGACTCCGGTTGAGAAACATACAGGTCATTTCTTTAAAGTAGGTAATGTTATCTTGTTAACGGAGGAGCATGAAGTGTCTTCATAGAGGCCAAGCACATGGCAGATATTTACACTCAACTGATCACGAGGAAAGGGGGAGGTCCTAGGGGGAGGAACTCCATTCTGGAAAAGTACCTAAACTAAGACCGGACTTTAAAATGGCCAGCTGCCAAATATCTTAGAATGAGTCATTTAGTCGCCTTTGGGTTAGAAAAGATATACGAGTCGACCCACCGTGGGAGAATGTATACATGTATAAGATATTTGTTTTAAAAACATTGGTCTTAAAACAATTTTGGGATGTTAACCACAACCAATGTCTCTCTCGTATGTACTATCACTTTCAGTTCACTTAGACATCTAATAACTAGCACGTGCATGCAGTGGGAATGTACACAGTTGTGCATGATGCAACGCATTGAACTGTGTTTTATGAGAAATGACTTCCTTTCCGAACTGTCATTTCCCAGAAAAGCATAGACGATGTGTTTTTTATTGTTGTTGTTTTTTACAACACTATCCAGATCGTTTTCTAGCGCATGCATCACATGCCATGTTTGTCATCTGTACATAATCATGTGAAGATTTACAGATGATTGTAAACCATGCATGAGTGTAGGCTTTAAGGAGGACTCTAGGCACTAGTCCCAACTAATATTTTAAGATGACAAAATTGTCCTCACCAATATTTTAGTGAACTCCTTTGTGTTGCTAAGGGCAAAGGGTGGAGGGGATGTACCCACCATAGCTGGGATCACACCTATGCCTCTGTTACCATTAAATACTATACCTTAAGTAGGGCTGTGTATAAAGGAATAACATATTAAACAATTGATTGTAATTACATTTTCTTTTTGACACTGCAACGTTATATTGTGATTAAACCTAAAAGTGAGTAAATAAGCCTTAAAGCAAATGAAAACATGGTGCAACAATGTAAAACATACTAATGCTAATTCTTTTCTCTCTTTTCTTTTTTTTTTAGACAAGATCTCATTTGAAGATCTCATTGATTTGCTCTTGGTGAACAGCAGAAAGACAGAGAGAGAAGCAGTAAGAGAGTAAGCAGTAAGAATTGCTTCCTCCCTGACCAGCCTCTTCTACTGAGTCGGCCATGACAGGTCATCAAACTGCAGCTCGTTCCCACTACACCTGTTCAAATCTCAATTCATCTACAGCCGTCCAATTGTAGGCTTGGCTTCTTCAAGGGGAGCCAATAGAAGCGTTCAGGCATTGTGAAGCCCCCGGCCAATCGCAGGGAGCATTCAAATGCGGCCTATCTTTATCAAGGTTGCACTCCACCTCATGATACTGCTCATTCACGGCCCCAAACACTTAGCAGGGAGAAGGAATCTTGTCTTAAGGAACGGCTGAGCGGACTCTCGCTAGGTGGCACCACATCCGAGCCTGATCCTGGGACTATTAGCACGCTGGACAATGTCTCACAGCAGGTGAAGGAAGAGACTGAGGAGAGCTTGTGTTCTGGCACCTACCCACCGTTGGGGCATCCATATCTCCTGAGACTAAGATCTGGAGGAATCAGGATTACCGGTACAGGCCCCCCCCGGAGTCCAGGTACGCGGGTCATCGTTTTCGATGTGAAGACAGCTGACCTCTCTCAACTTCGTTTGACTGATTGCACGTTTGCGAGTGTGAAGGACGATCACCGTGGGCTGCGCCAGGCGTTTTCATGACTAGACCTGACTGGGTGAGTTTGTTCAACCTGGAGGCAGACACTCTTCCCATGGATCCCAACATCCAGGGATCCTTCCTGTTCAACAACAGCCTGAACCATCAGTTCCCCTCGGACCTAAAGACGCCCATGTGCCAGTACTCTGTGCCCAACTCCTTCTACAAGCTCAACCAGGGTCTGAACAGCCAGCTGGCGGCAGGCACGCCTCACGGCATCAGCGACATCCTCAGTCGCTCCATGGTTGGCATGGGGGCGTCGGGCACCTCTCTGCTGTCCGGGTACTCTGCCATGGGCGGCTTCAGTCACCCGGCCGCTGCCACCCCGGGGGTCTACTACAACCGGGACTGCAACCCTGCCCAGGGGGGCTTCTCCAAGCCTGGCGCAGAGTGCCCTATGAAGGGGCGCCCAGGAACCTGCTGGGGGGAGGGTGCCTACGAGTGGCGAGCAGGGAGGCAGCAGTGTGCTAACAGTGAGTCCCTCACTGTGCTCCGTGCTGGAGGTCTTGGAAGCTGCATTCATGTGAAGCTTCACATCACTCACTCATCGGAATTTTCACGTTCATTTGCCAGATTTTCTCGCCTTTTCATTTATTTTCAATAGTTTGTTCATTAAATTAACTTTCAATTTAATTTCATTTAGCATTAAATATGTTTTTTGAAAATAACTTTCAACTAATATTTTGCTGATTCATTCAGTCAGTTGAGAAGAATTGGAATATCTCAGACCTACAATTTGTTAATTAAAGTTTGCAAATAATCTGCATTTATTTCACAAGACAAATAAATAAAGTTTTATAGTAAAAAGAAAGTTGTAAACATTTGGTTAATGACAACATTTGTATAATGCGAACCACATTTAAAAATCTACGGCAACTAAAAAAATGTAGGAAATGTTAATCGAAAGGTCCGTAATAAATTCCTGAAATTCTGATTTGTCAAAACTTAAAAAGAGCTTGGCATTTAGGAATAATTTACATTTTTACAAAGAAAAACATATTAAAGCGACCACTTTGTGTAGCTTTAAGAAGGTTTGTCATAACATTTAGCCTAACCTATTACCGTGTTCCAGTTTGACCTCCTTCTACAAAATCAATTTGTGCAAACTATCATGTCAAAGGAACATGTCTTTTATGTGCAGACAGTGGTCACCTTGGCGACATGTCTGGCAGGAAGAAACACACCAGACCAACATTCAGCGGACACCAGATCTTTGCTCTGGAGAAAACCTTTGAGCAGACCAAGTACCTGGCAGGCCCCGAGAGGGCCAGGCTAGCCTACTCTCTGGGCATGACAGAGTCCCAAGTCAAGGTAGAACACCATCTCACGCACTTAATACAGTCATACGTTCACACGAATACTGAAGTATTTAGCGCTTCACCTAGACTACTTTAGTGCTTGGCCAAAGGGCACCGAAAGCAGCATTTGGTAACACAATTCAGCTTGCGATCCCTGCTAATTTGCCCCTCTTTCCGCATGAGATTCAGTCGTTCTACTCTCCAGCTAAAGACGGCACCCGTGAAATAGCTTCATGTTGCCGTTATAAACAATATCGTCCAACTTACTGAGAAATCCTCCTTTTAGGTGTGGTTCCAGAACCGCCGCACCAAGTGGAGGAAGAAGAGCGCTTCGGAGCCCAGCTCCACCCAGGCGGCCCACGGGGAGCCGGGTGGAGAGGTGTCGGAGAACGAGGTGGAGGATGAGGAGTATAACAAGCCTCTGGACCCTGATTCTGACGACGAGAAGATCCGGCTGCTGCTGAGAAAACACCGGCGGGCATTCTCTGTCCTCCGCCTGGGGCCGCACGTTTGACACACACACTCACACGCTCGCTTTCTCACACACACACACACTCACACGCTCGCTCACTTTCACACTCACACACACACGCTCGCTCACTTTCACACTGACACTTTCACACTCTCACACACTCACACACTCACACACGCTCACTTTCACACACACACACACACTTGCTCACTTTCACACACACGCTCACTTTCACACTCTCACACTCTCTCACACACACCTCTGTCACACACGCGGTGCAATTCTAGATCAGATATGCATGCTGTTGCAACAACTTAATTCTGACAAATAATTCATTGCAATACAGACACATTTGAGCATGTTGCCACAAACAACCCCTTGATGTGCGTTACCAATAATAAACTAATGTAATCTACGGTCATCGATAAAACTGACGTTTACTTTTTGTACTCAATTTAATATCTGGAAGCTGTAGTAAATTAACAAGGTAAAGTGTTTAACTTATGGCAATGTTATTTGTTTGTTTCTCAACAACAGATGTTAGTTTTAATGTTATTTGCCATTTGTAAGTACAAGTAGAGACACATTAACATACTCCTTCCTGTTGAACTGTTTTCTATAATTCACCTGTTGCTAATCTGTCAAAACACCCAGATTTGAACGGATTTAGTGGTTTAAGTGACTGTAAACATAGAGTTTTCTGTTTCGTTTCATCTTTTACTTACTCATTTCGCTCCAGTGTTTGATGTTAAATTGGGCTGTTAATTCAGGTTTAGGGGCATGTGCATTTCAAAATGTAGCTGAGATCTCATTTTGGCTTTCGTGGAGACTAGACCAGCGGTCCACAAGCTTTCGACATTCTGTATAAACCTCAGAGCTATCAACTCAAGGAATCTGCAGACATTGTAAATGAGTTATGATGTTGATATTGTACAATAAATTGTGGATTATTTATTAAATACATGCGAGGGTGTCATCAATTGATTTTAGTTATTAATGTGAACGTGGTGGGGAGATGACAATCTACACGCACATCTACATTAGTAAATAGAGCCTACACAATTAATGACATGTGAGAAGGTCAAAGGTTAGATCCGCAGTGATTTAGGTCCGTTATCGGTGAGTTGTTTCTGATTGGGACAGAAAGGATTTCAGTGGCTTCGACTCCAACACTAAATCAATGGAGGTCTGAGTGGTATTAAGACATTAGACATGCCACATGCAACAGCCCAGTGAGTTTGGACTGTGGGGCAGATGGCAAACGGCTAATTGCGGGGAGTTGAACGCAGTGGCTCATCGTAGTTTAAACCGCCTCTAACTATGCAGCCAAGAATGTAAAAGGTTTACGGTGATGAAAACACTAGTTGCCTAGATCAGGAAGGTTTCGGTACTAGCCTCTAGCTTCGGAAAGTCTTTAAAAAAAGGTTAGAGAGCCGTTGGCATTGATGCAATTAACGTTAAAGGGATTCCGTTTTCGTGTGTCATATCGTAGTCTACGCCTCTCAGTTAGCAGCTTGTAACTACGCTGCTAGCGCTGTTCAGTTCATCCTTTCACTAAGACCGATCGGAGTCGATCTTATTGAAGCCGCACCTGTCGTGGAAAATGTAGTAATGTTGAGGATCAGATGTAGAACAACTCACCATTCCAGTCGGCCTTTTTCTCTCCACCTGCGAATTGATCGAAACGACATGCCCAGTTCTCACCCTTCTGAACAACCAAGCCCATTCTACCTTGAGAGAGCAAGCTTAATATCGCATCAATTTAAGCCAAAGTCCCATTAATAGGTAGTCTTACATTCTCACCCGGCAACCAAGAAGTCATGGCTCAGACCCAAGGGTTGAATGTCAGAACTATAGAACCGAAATATATAACGAGAACGTGCTCTACGACGCCCACTGCTTATAAAGCTAAATGGCCGTTTTGCATGGTTCCAAAATCCAGCTGCATATAATTTCAACGAAGTCTCTCATGCAAACAGTCAGGAAAGTGTGTTTCAAGGACAGGGGCAAATAGGACCACATAGCAGAAAAGCGAGTTGTACTTTAAAACCATCTTGGACTTCCTGTCACCTACAATCGTAAATCAACAGGAAATTGTGAACACTTTTACCTTAAGGCACACTTTCTCCGACACGTGAGGGTTCTAAGGACATGGTTAGAATAACGGAGACACACATCACTACTATTAGCACAGTGACCAGCATTTATTTACCAAACTTGAAGGATTACAAGAATGTAGTGTTTGTGTTTGATCTGAAATGAAAAATGAGGTTAGTCCAGTCCATCTAATGATGCCCCTGGCCCTCCGCTGAACCCCCACAGCCAGTGGACTCCCTGGCGGCCATTAGATGTGCTTGACCACATCATAAATCAACTACCACAAGTCTATTATTGACAAGCGTGCCCGTGACACGTACAAATCGTCTGTAAACAAATGTAAGGAAATTTGAGTAGCTTCTGATAGTTTCAATAAGCTAAACTCACAGTGAGTCCGATGTCAAGCAACAATTCACACTGATGTACCACTACCCGCAAGCACGATTTGTTATTTACATTTACATACGTTCAAATTTATTTCAGTTGGTATGGTGAATGTGTACAGTGAAATTTAAATTAAAAAAAAAACATGAACACTAATTTATTAATTCAGCTACACTACTATTAAATATTTAGAACACCATACGTATTTTGAGACGTCCAATGAGTTCATATTATGGGAATATCTTTGCAAAAACCATACAAAACACAGTGCTTGCTACAAGACCATATATGACTAGAAAACATGGAAAAGATATAATCAATAAAAACATCATTAAAACAGAAATAAGTCAGTGCGTCAAGATTTCAATCTTGTTTTGTTGTTGGGTGTATGTGTGTGTGTGTGTTTGCGTGTGGGGTTGGGCGTGTGGGTGTGTGTGTGTGTCTGTAGTGTAAGTCATTCGTTTCAGCTAGTACTGGAGCTAGTCATCTAATCGCTGTCATCACTGATTTGGCGCTGAAATCAAGTGGGACGATCTACAACTGTGGAACAAAGCAACGAGAGCTGCTGTGAGGACAAAGCGCAGGAGGTTTGTGTGCAAACAGCAGGGGAGGTGTCACCTGCTTTCTGTAAGCGAGGGAATCTGACGACGGCTGAAACAGAAGCCAGGTGGAGCGACTCGGCCAATCAGAGTTTGTGGAATGAAGTCAATCGTTGAAATAAACAGTCGATGCAAGCCGTACGATGTCACGATGTCACAAACGGTGATTGCGGGGCAAATGGGTAGCATTAAACATCCGAGATAAGATGCTCATACTCTCGTAGAACATCTGGATTCTCTGGACGAGGTTTACCAGCAGTGCACTGAAATAGCAGGATTAGTTTGCTGTTATTGAAAAATGCTTTTTTAGCATGGATGTTCTTATAGGACGCCGTTAACTAAATAAATAGAAGGAAAAATTTTTTTTTCTGAAAATGGGAATGAAAGCGTGCGTGTATTCCAGCAGGACTGGAGATGAATAATGAATACTTGGTTTAACAAACCCCTCAATGCTTGAGAACCGTTTATCCAGCTGAAGTTAAGGTTTTACTTTGCCGTGCGTCTCTGTGGTTAAGCGTGTGTGTGTGTGTGTGTGTGTGTATGTGAACCAACATGTCTCGCGTATCCATGAATCCACAGGGGACAGAGGTGCCACTGCATGATGTTTCCACAAACAGCCTAGGGCCTCAACCTCCAGCAGAACTGCGGGGCCCCTGTTTCACAAACTTCCCCCACCTCCCTCGGCTTCAAACAGGCCCCGGAGCAGACGACTCCAAGGAACGTTCCTCTAAGACTCTGAGCTCCGAGTTCTGGTGATACATGGAGGAGGAGGGCCGTGCGAGATTGTCCATCAAAAGAAAAATCCATAATGCTGATGATCAAATCTGTGTGATGTCACCCCAGTCTGGAGAATCAATAATGTGGAGTGACAGAGGATTGGAGGGGAAGGGGGTACTGGGATGTGATAGAGGATTGGAGGAGGAGAGGGGGGGGGGTCCTGCCTGCAAGGTGCATGCGGGTTAGGACGAGGATGTAGGGAGGGGGGAGCTGGATTGTCCTGGTCCTGGTTCTGGTTCAGAGAGTAGTGCTGGAATGGGTGTGAGGCTGTCTGGAGCAGCCTGGATTATATCTGGAGGACGAGAGAGAACTGTCAGTTATGTGACGGCACCAATGAGACCACAACCCAGTATTCACATGAATAGTAACAATAATATAAATTAGAGAACCTATTATATATCTTTATATATATATAGATATTTATATTATAAATATTGGGATTGTAGGTTGTTAGTGGGGACAATACGACTGCTCCTCAAGTTGTTATACCCAAGAACTTAATCAGTAGGCTTACGCCTAAAAACATTAGCAAAGAAAGGTTCTTCTATGGCAGTCGGCCTCATTTAGCTGTCTGTTTCTTTGACAGGACTACCAAAGCATGGCTCTCATCATTCTAGCTCCTACGTATCAACCGGTGACACATCCAATGAAACAGCTATAGCAATGGCAGCAAAACAAAACTCCCGCCATAAACATGCCAATAGACCGTCTGGCAGGCAATGGATGTCTCTCTGGTTGACCGTTTGGCTGGTATTGAATGAACACGGCGGCTAACACTGGTACGGCCGTGGTGACAGTGGAGAGGATCTGATCCACATACATCAGGAGCAGTAAGGGTCGCTTCAGCTACACGATGCACAAAGGAGCCAGTTTGTCCCTGCAACACTTCATCTTAGTTCCTATCCCCTCTCAGCCAGGCCAGGCTGGACTACAGCCCTCTGGGGAATACAGCCATGAGCTGAGCAAAGAGGGGGGGCTCGCTCTGTCACCGTGACGACCCCCCCCCCCTCTCCCTTCCACCACCCTCGTCTGGAGGACCAGCACACACCGGCAGAACACACACACGGATTCTCACAGTGAGCGGAGGCATGTTCTGGTTCGAGGCAATTTGTCTTGAGTTTGAAGAGCAGGAACACAGGCTTTGGAGAGAGACAGAGAAATGGTAACCGTTAGAGCAGAGGTTCATCCTGGGCTGAAGACTAGCTACGTGGTAACACCTTACCTTGTGGTCTCCCATGCAGACATTGGAGCCCATCGTGTTGTAAATCACGCTCCTCTCTCTGTCGTCTCCCTGGAAGAAAACACACCTCACATATGACCTCGGAATCCCTTTCATAGCCATGTTCTACTGCTCACGATTCTACATCCGAAATCCATGTTCAACTCTTTCAGAATTCTATGTTCCAAATCGAGAGGATTGGATGTTGCGAATCTCTGCTCGGCTTCCAGGGCAGTGGTGTGCAGCGGGGCCGCAGGAGGAAGGACCCACCCTGTGGATGACATCCTGGGCCGTGTTGGACATGAGGATACGGTCGCACCAGGAAGGACAGCGTGTCTTCATGTAGTCCTTGGGTTGAGTGTAGTCTTCACTGTAAGGATAGCTGGGAGAGACACGTGGAGTTAGATATTTCGCTTGGTAAGGTGTACTGGTAGATGCAACAGGAAGCTGGTAACAGCACCATCAGCTGGTTTACGTGTTTTTAATTTTTGAACCACATGCGATGAGAGTCTGACGAGGGATGTTGCTAGGCGACCGCCCTGAGATGCTCACCTGGGCGGGAACAGGATCTTCTCCTCTGTGATGACGTCATGGAAGGCTGACACTTCTTTGTCATACTCCAACAGCTGAGTTGGTAGAAAAAAAAAATGACTCGGCGCTCCCATGACACTGCAGCTAGCGCTACCAGCTGCCAGGGAATATTCCCCACAGAGCATTCAAGAAAATGGATAACTGATAACTTAATCTGAGTTCATTCTCATCTGGCATAAGCAGACCAATGGAAACATGGCGGCCAAGACAGAGTGACTAGCGGAAGAAGATCCCACCGCTTTGCCTTTGTCCTCTCCGAACACAGCCTTGTGCAGGTAGTCAAACAGCTTTGTCTTAATGTGCAGCAGGACCTGGAGGTGAGAGGACAGGCATCAGTCTGAGGGACCGGGGTCTGGGAGACAGACAGGAGGACAGCACAGACTGGAGAACAGGACAGACAGGAGAACAGGACAGACAGGAGGACAGGAGAGGACAGACAGGGGGACAGGAGAGGACAGACAGGAGGACAGGAGAGGACAGACAGGAGGACAGGAGAGGACAGACAGGAGGACAGGAGAGGACAGACAGGAGGACAGGAGAAGACAGACAGGGGGACAGGAGAAGACAGACAGGGGGACAGGAGAGGACAGACAGGAGGACAGGAGTCACCTGGTGGTCGTTGTCCTTCTCCTTTAAGATGATCCCCACCACCTCATCTCTGACGTCCCTCACTATCTGGATGTCAGCCGAAGTGGACAGTTTCTGTTCACGTGCACACACGCACGTGCGCGCACACACACACACACACACACACACACACACACACACACACACACACACACACACACACACACACACACACACAGGTCAACAAAGACTAAACTGTCAGCTGACCATTTGCGATTGAATGCCTGATCACGTGACCCATTTGTCAAAGTTGGACCGTACTTGGACCAGGCTGAACGTGTCCAGACGGAAGTTGAAGTCTCCAAACAGGAAGAAGGGAAGAGGGGCGTGGCTACTGTCTGATATCCTGAGAGGAAATGACCGTGAGTTGAATCAAGAGTCATAAGGCTGCAACATCCGCTCCTTAGTAAACAATGTACAATAGTATTTCATGGTATTTCCACAGAAGTGGAGCGGAGGGGGAAAGGGAGGAGCTGTCACCTCTTGATGACATGTCTGAGGGCCTTCTTGCGGTTGGATGAGTAGATGGAAGAGCTGGATTCACAGGCAACGAGGTTGGAGGCATCATGGAATAGATGGACATTGACAAGGTCCAGACCTCTGCAGACCATAGGCACGTGCACACACAGACACACACACAGAATTATGGAACGAATACACGGGCAGGCGGAGGAAAACATGAGCGTCTGGAGTAACAGTAACCCCTTGTGTCCGGGATAGAGCATGGAAGTACATGAGTAAAGTAAGTGTGGGTCTGTCGGCCAGAAAGCCTTATCAGCGAGTGCACTTGTGGTAACGCTAATCCACAAACAAACACATTTGTCTCCAGCTCTCCCTTCATTCACTGCTTTCTCAACCTGCCACAGGAAAACAATTAATGTGAAGGCAACTGACGAGCACTGTTGACTCACTCGCCGCGATCTCCCTCCTTTTGTCTCACACACAGTGGTAGTGACACAGGAAAGCAAACAGTTACCATTGTGCGGCCAAAAAACAGAGTGTATTTGCTGATTGCAGACTTGAGCAACCAATCTTCCTATCTACTGAGTAGCTGGCTGAGTGTAACTGTTAGCCTTACTGGTTGTGTACGATCCAACGAGTCCTCAGGTAGCCTTTCCTGGACCATTCGGACTGCAAGAGACAACACACAACACCGGGTTCACCGTGGTTACGAGCGAAGCATGTCCACCTTAGACAACGCGCGACACCAGGTTCACCATGGTTACGAGCGAAGCATGTCCACCTTAGACAACGCGCGACACCAGGTTCACCATGGTGACGAGCGAAGCATGTCCACCTTAGACAACGCGCGACACCAGGTTCACCATGGTTACGAGGGGAGATTTTGCCAGCACAGCATTGTGACTGTGGTGCAGTATGGGGGCTCAAAGCTCATTGATTCATCTCTTGTGCTCAGTGTAATTGATCTCGTCTCCTGGTCAGATAGGGGGTCTGACTGCCCCCCCCCCCATACACACACACACACACACACACAAATGTCCAACTTCCCAGTAGTACTAATCTGTCCCAAGTCCCTCCCTCCGTCCCTCCCTTCCTCCCTCCCTCCCTCACACACACAGACTCAAACACACACAGACTCACACACACACACAGACTCACTCACACACACACACACACAGACTCACACACACACACACAGACTCACACACACACA
>BROE01000025.1:802706-837141 GCA_036571765.1 Plecoglossus altivelis
TGTTTACAAAAAACTGGGCACGGCACGAGTGACGTGTAGGTGGCAGACTGCTGTGCTGGATCAGGAACGAGACATTCGCTTCCTGACACGGTGGTCCGTTTCCCTTCAACACACCCTGCGTACCATCATCTACCACACCTCTCTGCCTCTGGTCATATTATAGCTGCTTAGAACCTTTGCAAGTATAACCGCTAACGACAACCAAAACACAACATGGAAAAAAAGAGAAACGGAAAATCCAAACATCAGACTGAAAACCAGCGAACTCGAACAGAAAGGGATGAGCACGTTCGGTCTTGCAGAAGACGGTCCGTCACGAGGGAAGACGTCGCGGTTGGAACCGCAGTGACAAAGTCCACCGTCGACTCAAGACAACAGGAAGGAACAGGAAGAGTTAAGCTCTGACTGGCAGTTGGTTTGTTTGGTATGGTGCCCCGTAACCAAGTTTACAAAGAGGACAGACAATGCCGCGGCTGTGGCTGGAGGAGAGGACCAAGTAGGAACAGTCCACAAATGAGGACCCGCCTGCGGGTGGCGCGAAGGCGGTGGAAGGGTTGAGGGGGGCATGGTTACGACCCCTCCCGTGGGGAAAAGGCAGGCCTTTCCAAGTTCGGGCAGTTTTATTTCTCTGCCCCGTGAGAGTGACCCACCCTCTCCAAAAACATGTTCTCCTCCAGTTAAGAGACGACCCCTCCGTTCCTCTTGTTTTGCCGAACCTAGCATCTTGTGTACAGCTTCTGACTGCTTCCTCTTTTAAAGGCAATCTTTACCTTCCCTGTCTCAACTCCTCCCTGAAAACCATGGGAAAACAAAAAGATCGGTTCAAGAAGGTCCACTAACACCCACCGACCCACCCACCGACCCACCCCCCCGGGTCGTTTATCGTGGTGTTTGCTGTGGTTTGGATCGCCGCGCTCACCACAACAGGTCAACCAGACCTCCCTGCCTGGCGATGGCTGCCTTCACGCGGTTGGCAAACTGCACGGCATCCTCCCCCTCCTGCTCGGAAGAAACGAGACACGAGTCAGAGACGGCTAAACGCTCAGCTTTGACTACACACCGTACATCCTGCGGAGGTGGTGGGGGGGGGGTACCTGGGAGTTAGCACGTAGCATGCCAACACCTTCATGTAAAAGCTTGTTTAGATAGACTCCCTCCCTTTTCAAGTGCATCAGGAAGCTCTTTCCCCAGGAGGGTGAATAGGGAGTGTGGGCGAAATTCTATACCAGGGCAATACTGGGGGACGTGAAAGAGGCATGAACAGAGGAGGTGGTTTCCCAGTTCGGGGTAGGGGGAGAGGTAGGCCAGGGAGGGAGGTGTATCCTTCGGGCTGTTGGTGCTGTGGGAAAGGGGGACACATGGCTAGAGACTGCCCAGATCATCGCTATCCACCACAACATTCAACATGACTAGACTCGGACCCGCAGTATAACAATACTGTACAAAATCACACTGGAGAAGACGTTTTAACCGTAGTAACTCAAACTAAGGTTTTAAAAGCAGAAGCACTACCACCTACTTATTCTGCCCAAGCAGCTGAATTAATAGCGCCAACGGAAGCCTATAAACTTATGGTTGACCGCGACGTTACGATATATACTGACAGTCAATACGCTTCTTCTACTGTACACACATCAGTACTGGCAAAACCGAGGTATGGTCACGTCAACTGGTAAACAGGTTACGCATGCCACTCTTTCATCCACATTGCTACAAGCTGTTCTTCTTCCACGTACAATTGCAATTTGCAAATGTGCGGCTCACACTTCCAGTCACTGACTCCTCTGTTCTGCGGGAGAGAAGCCTTGACACGAGGAAGACGGCGGAAGGAGATCTTTCTTACGCAGGCAATCTGCCTATGCGGGAGAGAAGATACGGCCTTGACCAAGGAAGACGGCGGAGGAGATGCCTTCTTACACAGGCAGTCGTACCTATGCGGGAGAGAAGCTTGGACCGAGGAAAACGCGCGATGGAGCATGCCTCTTACGCAGGCATCTGTTCTATACGGGAGAGAAGCCTTGACCGAGGAAGACGGCAGAGGAGATGCCTTCTTACACAGGCAGTCATATCATGTCCTCATGCGCGACGTGGGGAGAGAAGCCTTGACCGAGGAAGACGGCAGAGGAGATGCCTTCTTACACAGACAGTCATATCTCAAGCTATCTTGCAAACTCATGATTATATTGTCATTGCTGCTGTGTGTCCCCCCTCCCTTTAGAGCAGCAATGCCCATCGTAACTAGGACCCCGATGACAATAAAAAGAGGTTCCCGGCGAGTTCTGCTTCAGAGCGGTAGGAGGTTGTAGCTGAGTACAACTCTGTCCGGTCTCCTTGCCAGTTACATCTGAAAGTACTTGACTCTTTTGTCTTTCTTCCTGTGTTCTTTAATGCTTCAGGTTGCCCAAACCAAACATTCACTTGGTCCTTCGAGCCGGACGCCAACATACCAGAGGATTCCAGCGGACGTGATGGATACCAGAAAGACTGTGCCCCGCTCCCAGGTCGAGCTTAGGACCCTTTTTTAGGCTGGACCCCCCCGTCAGATGAATATATATTTCAGGTACATCTTTTAACATTTGTTCTTCTTCGTCAGTCAGAAACAAACATCATTGTTTTCTCTGGTTGTTTGCCTGGACGTATATGCCATTGTTTGTCTCAATTTGCCAAAACAGCTTTTCTAGTCAAGCCTGTGGAATCACTGTTCAAAGTATTTCTGGATGTTGCTAACCAGTCATCTGCCGCTTTAACTTGTCTGACTATTTATCCCAGGTCTTGCCATTTTTCGCTGGGAGATTTGAACAGTGAGATGTGTAGGGGAGTTGTGATACCAAGTAATGGCTGTAAGGATGTTCTTCCACATGGGGACTCAAAAACTGTATCTCCCTCATTGCAATATTTTTTTTTTTCTAGATCACATGTTGAGCATAACCTAGGTATATTTGGGAGTATCTGCGCAAGCCAAATGGATGGATAATTATACAAAGTCAGAATTAATTCCCAAAAGAGGCGTTTTCGAGCGATGTTAGTCTCAGACCCGGTAGGAGGTGACGGGATACAATCTCTTGTCCTTCCTTGCCGACGTTCCATTCTAAAGTACTTTACTCTTTTGTCTTTTACTTCTATGTTTCTTTAACTGTTTCGAGTTGCCAAACCACATGGAAGGCCTAATGATTCGCACATGAGAAGTCCCTCATGACCAGCAGAGGGCGGGGGGAGGGGGGAGGTAAGAGGAGGAGGGGGGGGGGGTGGCCTCTCCCTCGCCCTCTCTCTGCAGCTAAAAAAGTGCAGTTTTCCCTCTTCGCAAAGCAAGTGGAAAATCTGATCAAAGGGCAGGCCAGGGACCTGATTTGCGGCCCACTGCGCTCATCTAACTCTGACATTCAGAGAGAGAGAGGGGGGGGGTAGAGAGAAGGGGGGGGGGGTAGAGAGAGAGGAGGGGGGGTAGAGAGAGAGAGGGGGGGTAAAGAGAGAGAGAGAGAGAGAGAAAGAGTTAGAGAGAGAGAGTGAGAGAGAGGGGAGAGAGTGAGAGAGAGACAGAGAGAGAGGGGAGAGAGAGAGACAGAGAGAGAGAGAAAGAAGGGAGAGAGAGAGTTAGAGAGAGAGAGAGTGAGAGAGAGGGGAGAGACTGAGAAAGAGAGAACGAGAGAGAGACAGACTTCCCCTCTGCTTTCCACATCAGCGTGAGGTCTATGTACGGTCAGGGCACTAGGGCCGTTTGGGTCCTGCTCACATGCTCTCTGTTCTGGTCGGGGCTGGGTGGTTCCCTCCTACTCTTTCCTGTTGTTCAGGAGTACTGCCCGCCTGGTCTAGCATGGAGCACACTGGAATTATAATGGAGGGAAACAGTCGATCTGGTCCCCGCCGGCTAACATCGAGGTCTATGTTCCGAGCCAAACCTGACTTATTGTTGCTTTTCGGCCTAACCCTGAAACGACTTACAGAGACCCAGACGCAGTAGGGAAATCAGAGAAAAGACACTTTGAATAACATTTCTTTAAAATCAAAAAGACGGCTGAGCGACTACGAATTTGAAATCCCTCTCGAAGTGTCATTTGCATGGCAAAATGCAACACCTGGCTGTAAACAAGCACGCTTGTGGGCGGGCGACGGGGGCAGGAAGGGGAGCAGGTAGGAGGGCAGGAAGGGGAGCAGGTAGGGGGGCAGGAAGGGGAGCAGGTAGGGGGGATGGTGGCAGGGCTGACCTCCTTGCTCATGGGGGGCAGGTACCACACGCTGCACACGATGGCCCAGCTGCTCATCATCCTCAGCAGGTAGCTGACCATCCCAAACTTGCTGCTGTTCCAGAAGGCGTCTCCAAAGCGGGGATCGTACTGAGAGGCCAGACACACACACACAGGCAAAGGGTTAGGACAACAGGCAGACTGTCTCTTAATGACACACACACACACACACACACACAGGGTTTTCTACACACGCAGATTCAGAGGAGTCGGTCTCACCTTGATTGCTACAGGGTAGACTGTGGAGCCGATTTCAAAGCTGCCCTTTTTGAACATCATGACTGACGTGTTGTTGATGCAGGTACCTTGGGGAGGGAGGGGAGGGAGGGGATGATTAGACACGACCCGTCTTCTAAACACAGCAGCAGTTCTAAGACCAGGCACGTTGTGTAGCAGGGCAGGTAGACAGAAACGACGTACCCTCGGGGAATATTAAAATAGGAAGCTTGGTCTTATCTTCGACGTGATCGCTCAATCTGCACCCAAACAAGATACGGTTTATTAGAAACACTCTGATTTCTCATTCCACTGGGATTCAGAGGGCCACAGTAAGCACAAGCACTTCAACGTGTAATCCCACCTTTTAGCCACTAGGTGTCGGTCTTTTACTTCGGAGCGTTCAAACCAGATGTGAGGGCAGGCCTTCACCATGGACTTCTGAATAACTCCCATCAAACCTCCATGTATTTGACCAACCTGCAACACAATCGAGTTGTAAATAAACTAAAACAAAGACAATGCAAACAAACAGGAATATAAAAACAAATCCTTACAATTAATGTCACAACTCAAATAAAGTTTTGCTAAACTGGCTCGACATCTTTGACTTCACCAAGGGCGGTTATTGATCATAATTAAACGTTGAACTGTGAGATGGCATCTCTACATCACTGGCAGATGGACTTGTGTGATTGTAGTCTCGTGCCTGGTGAGACGTTACTCAATTACCATTGCATAGCAGCCATCGCTGGCCAGGATGATGACATCGATGGGGGAGGTGTGGTTGGCCACACAGATCCCTCCATTCTTGGGCTTGTTCTCACTGGAGAGACAGACAGAGACAGGGGAGAGAGAGAGAGAGAGACAGAGAGAGAGAGACAGGGGAGGGAGAGAGAGGGAGAGGGAGAAAGGGGGGAGGAGAGTTGAGTTTAGGAAATAACAGAATCGTCATCGAACTTAAATCAAACGCAACATTGTCGAGGGGTTCTGACTCGCAGGAGAAATGGCCGGCAGAAAATGGCCATACCTAGTATGTGGTAGTTCCTCTCTTCGCCTCACTGTAACCAACAAAGACTACAAAAACAGAAGAAGAAGAGAAAGTGTGGTGGAGTTCAAAGGTAGACACTGTCAGGGCTGGAGTTGAGCTGATCTGTGAGCATGGTTCAAGTCCTACCCCCCCCCCCCCCCCCCCCCCCTCCCCTCCCCTCCTCAGAGAGAACCCCTCCATGACTCAGTGTATTTTTAGCTCCTCCCAGAGCATGTGTCACAACAGGCTTCTGGTTTGGTGTTGCATGTCTTGGACTGCAGAGCGAACACAACCCAGGGTTAAGCAGGGGAGAGCAGGATGGGGCACAAACTTGAACTGCCACATTCCTGGGAAGTCGCCCGTTAATCGCTCCCAACCGCCTGATGCAGGCGTCCGTTCAGGCAACTTCTCGAAAAGAATCTCTCCGTTGCAACATTTCCTACTCCGCAGCAAGCATCTGTGGTTTGACAAGTGACGCTGCCACGGAGAGTCTTGGCTCAGACAGTAAGTAGATAAGTCGTATCATCACAACAGCAGGGAAGACCTTTGGGCAGCGTGTCTGACAACGGCCGCCGCCACAACAATGACTGGGCATCAATAAAATCAATGGTTAGAGGGGTCACCTTCAGCTTTCTGCTGTCGAGTCCGTGAGTCATCTCAGAGTGAACGTCAGTCTGCCTGCGGTTCTGATACAGAGCCAGAAAATCCTTCAACTAAGGCGGGGCTTGTTTCGAAAAACAAGCTTTTCCCTTCCTGTGTGACTTCCTGTAGACTCAATTTTGGGCACCCCAGAGACAGCTCAGCTCTGAGCCCTGGGCCTCATGTCTCTGGGCCTCATGTCTCTGGGCCTCATGTCTCTGGGCCTCATGTCTCTGGGCCTCATGTCTCTGGGCCCCATGTCTCTGGGCCCCATGTCTCTGGGCCCCATGTCTCTGGGCCTCATGTCTCTGGGCCTCATGTCTCTGGGCCTCTCTCTCTCTTTCTCTCTCTTCCTCTCCATCTGTCCTATTCAAATTTGAAAAAAATTCCCCTTTAAATGTCCACACACACTATCATCCAACATGTGATGATGAGTACAGACAGACGCATTTACATGTTCTACTGATTCCAAAGAACAAAATGGCAAGGAGGGGGGGGCTCTGTGAAAATAGAGGAAGGCAGACGAGTTAAGCCCTGCGGGTGGAGCTGGGTATCTGTAAGGGTACTACACCTCGTGTGGAATGTGGAGGCCTCATCTGACCAGGCTGAGCTTTGTGTGTGTGTGTGTGTGTGTGCGTGCGTGCGTGCGTGCGCGTGTGTGGGGGGTCCGGCCCACAGACTTTTGTACTCTACCTAAGCTGACTCTGTTCAGCATAGTGGAGATTAAGTGGAGATAGACAGTGACTACGCTAGCCCCTAGCTGTCTCCTCTTACAGGAACAGCTCTTTACAAGCCAGGTTCCACCTTTAAACAGCCACCAAGTTTTACTACTTTGTTGAAAGGATAGTTTCTGTCGAGTTTCCGTTTAGTCAAAGTTATATGGAAACGGTTCAAATGATAAGGAAGATCTCTCCTCTTATGGCGTCCATGTGGTGCTTCATGCATGCAGCTCACCTGTCGTGATAGGTGATGATGGCGGTGAGCGCTCGAACGCAGATCCTGTAGCACATCAGATGGACCTTCTCGCTCAGGAAGTTCTTCATCCTGCAGGGAGGACGGAGGACAGAACTGACACCCGGTTTCCGCGGCAACACACAGTAGACCTTTCGACAATTTAGGGAGACCGTTCTGGAAGCGGAATGGTATCAGATGTAACGAGGTGAAAGGTCTCACCTGCCGTTGGGAAGAAGCCCGATGATGGATGTCAGCACCACCAGAAGTCCTACCCCAGTGAAGGCCAGCGTTACCCTGTAAGAAGACACACAGCAGTCACACACACACAGCAGTCACACACACACAGCAGTCACACACACACAGCAGTCACACACACACAGCAGTCACACACACACACAGCAATCACACACAGCAATCACACACAGCATACACACACACAGCATACACACATACAGCATACACACATACAGCATTCACAGACACAGCATTCGCAACACACCGCATTCACAACACACAGCAGTTACAACACACAGCAGTCACACACAGCATTCACAGACACAGCATTCACAACACACAGCATTCACACACATAGCATTCACACACATAGCAGTTACAACACACAGCAGTCACACACAGCATTCACAGACACAGCATTCAAAGACACAGCAGTCACGCACACAGCAGTGACACACACAACAGTGACACACACAGCAGTCACACACACAGCAGTCACACACACAGCATTCACACACACACCCCAGTAAGTCATCAACACAGAACCTCTATGTTCCAGGAGAGACATTCTACCTACTGGTCACAGAGAAACAAATGCTGACTTATTACTAAAGGTAGATTATGTTGTCTATCAGTCTCTTCTCTGTACTCTGTGTAAGATAACCATGACTGTAAGGATGACTGGAGAGACCTACAGTGGCCACATTAGGCCGCAGTTAAGACAGCTCTGACGGGCGGGCAGGACGGACAGGTTTAATCCAGGTGAATCAATCCTCACACGTTCTAGAGATGAAGCAGATTACAAGGGCCAACGAGATCCACGCCTCCTCCACTACTGACTCAGCCAAATCCCTCCGCTGAGGTGAGGAGGGCAGGTGAACAGGATCCTGAGTGTGAAGCGGGTCACGGGGAGATTGCGTCTTTTCAAGTCACTAGCTGGGGGACCTCTGGGTACCACTCAAGGTAATACGCATCTTATCCAAGGCAGCTTTGGTCCCGCCCTCCCCCCTACTTCCACTCAGTCACACGGTGTGTTAATGCCTGCACAGCACTGCCCAGCACAGCACTGCCCAGCACAGCACTGCCCAGCACAGCACAGCACTGCACAGTACAGCACTGCCCAGCACAGCACAGCACAGCACAGCACAGCACTGCCCAGCACAGCACTGCCCAGCACAGCACAGCACTGCCCAGCACAGCACTGCACAGTACAGCACTGCCCAGCACAGCACAGCACAGCACAGCACTGCCCAGCACAGCACAGCCCAGCACAACACTGCACAGCACTGCACAGCACAACACTGCACTGCACTGCCCAGCACAACACTGCACAACACTGCACAGCACAACACTGCACAGCACTGCACAGCACAACACTGCACTGCACTGCACAGCACAAGTACGGTCGCTCTGTGGATCACACAGATGGTTTATGAGGTTGTACTATATTATGAAGGTTTTATTAGGAGGAGAGAGAGACCAACATGGCTCGATTTGCGAAACCATTGCTTGCAGGGACATGAAGAGCAGTTTAACTATAACATTTGATTTGAGGTAGTAAAGAATACAAGCTGGTTAGGAATCCTAGGGTTCAGGCCTGTAGGGGTGTTGTCTATCTGTCCGTTTGTCTGTCTGTCTGTCTGTCTGTCTGTCTGTCTGGATGGATATTGGTGGCCTGATTTGGTAATGTGTGTCTGGACTGAAGCCAGACTGAGTTAGTCCTAGGTCTGTGACCCATTTGTCTCCCCAACCAACTCTCACCCCTGAGGGGAAAATCACTGTACTCACTGAGGGTGAATGGACTGGTGTCCTGAATGAGCAGGAGAGCTCAAATGCCAAGGCTGAAGAGAGCCTCAGCTAACTGGTATATCGTAGGAAGGCAGGGGAGAGGCTAGGCTAGGCCAGCTAGTGAGAGAGGCTAGCTGGGATGCGAGGCTAAGCTAGTTGATGCGGGATGCTAGCTGTTTTGTGTAAGGCTAGGCTAGCTGGTGAGAGAGGCTAGCTGGTGAGAGAGGCTAGCTGGTGAGAGAGGCTAGCTGGTGAGAGAGGCTAGCTGGTGAGAGAGGCTAGCCGGCGTACCTGAGTGGCAGCAGGAAGCCGTAGCGTATGAGCACGCCCAGCCCCCACATTACAGTCAGCCTCAGGCTGATGTGCTGGAAGTTGTTGTTGCTACGCGTCAGCAGGTTCCAGGACTCCAGCTCCTCGGCAGAGAAGCGCTTGGTCACCTCGTCGTCCATGATGCTCTCCACGCCGCGCCGGCAGAAGTAAAAGATGTCGGACATCTCGAACTCGGAAGCAGAGTCCAGGTCACGGTTGCTGCCACTGCGGCGAATCTCTTTGATCTCCTCTTCCAGGGAGGTGGGCTCCTTGGCGATAATGGCTGGACGGAGCAGCAGGACATTATGGGATGGTGTCATAAGCTAATTACACACAGCCCTCCCACCACACACACACACACAAACTTACCATTAGAGTAGGGCTTGTATATAAGATGATTATTTTCTTTTGCTCCTCTCTCTATCCTCAGCGTGGCCCACTGGATGGAAAACAAAAGGAGAGTTTTAGAAACAAACCTCTACAATATTTACATCCGATTAAACTTAATTCACAACCTAGCCAATGAAATCCTTAAAAAAAGAAACCGATTCATAATATCTGCCTGCCCCATCCCTGTATTTAATATCAAACTGATAAGAGCAGATGATGAATATAGCTCCTTTATGGAGGTGATTTATTGTTGAAACTTGATCTGTACAATACAGAGCAGGGTTGTGTCGACTCCACACGACAGCCTATCCCCATTCCACAAAGACAGATTCTGAGAAGGCCCATCGTTCCCAGATCACTGACTCAAGTTCAAAGGATAACCCAAGGGCTCAAATATCTCCCTGGCCAACATCGAAGAGGCGATTTCATTAGTTTCCTCTTCAATGAGAGATCGTCTGGCCTTCCATCCAGAAGATTGTGTTATCCATGCGTGCACCTAGGACTAAAACAAACAGGCTTGGCAAGGCTGGGAGCCAGGGAAAAGGACGGAATGTTCTCCTTTCCTTAGCAACAACAAGCAGAGCTCAGGGGGGGGAGCAGTCTATCCTCCTGGGGGGTGGGGGGGGGGGGGCAAGGGTTCTGAACCTCTCACACCCCCTCTCGTTATGTTGACTGACGGTCAGGGGAGCTGGGAGCTGAATGCGCGGTACAGCCCGGCATTCAACATGTCAGTCCACATGATGTAACATCTGCTGTTGCGCTCCCCATACACGCTTCTGGGAGACACCACGCTCCGGGGGAGGGGGGAGGGAGAGGAGGGGGGAGGGAGAGGAGGGGGTTGTTTAAAGGGGACCTATATGTGTGTGTGTGTTCATTCTGAAAAGCGTGTTGAGCGATACACTTTGGTCACATGCCGGCTGGACCCAGCTGTGCTCTTTAGAATCCGTTCAAAACACCAGCTGGATAATGCAGGAGCGTGAACATACAGGCCCGTGTCGGTCACAAAGTCTGAGGCTACACCTGAGGACGAAGCTAACGTTTGATACCAGCTCGGGTTGGTTAGAGAAGGAGAGTGTTCAGCCATGCCGCTGCTAAGTACAATGGAAATCAGCTTGAAAAATATGAGCAAGGCAAAGCAGAGACAGACACGCACACTTTGGGCCAGAATAGAAGAGGGTTATGTGGTAGCAGAGGCTGTTGCATAACACTGTCCAATAAGGGATGAGTGTGTGAGGAGGAATTCAACATATGGCCTTTGTTTTTTTGCCTCCATTCTCCCTCGCCAGAAGAAGCCATTATACGTGCGTTTTCCTCGCATTCTTGTTCCGTAACGTGATTTGGACACGGTGGAGTCTCTTCTGAAGGTCTGGTGGGTAAATGTCCTACATTTGAGCTGATACAGCTGATCTTCTTTTGATTGACGTCTGATGTCATCGTAGCTGTGCTTCAGGACAGAGCTACAACAGCAGGCCGATGATGTCTCCTCAATCCAACTCACACATCCAGGTCACAGAGGAGTCAGTCCACACTCACATGACCAGAGGTCGAAAGCGGGGGGGCATGACTGTACTGTACCTCTTACCTACTATCAAACTAATCTGACAAGAACTAATGAGGACCTACTCCAATCCTTTATACAATGTGGCTGTAAAAAAACTAAATGTCTCGGTCTCTTTCAAGACACGGTCAAGACGTTTCCCAGGCCCACGTGATCTGGCACACACCTGCCATTCCCTCCACTACCAGCCCCCTCTGAGGTGCGAGCCACGATTCCATTAATATCCCAGACCCCACTCTTTCTCGAGTGCGTTTATTTCAGGTAACAGATCTCAGATCTGGAAGGGACCAATCGGAAACTGCTGACGCGTCAGCCGCTGACGTGAACGAGAGCAGAGAAAGAGAGAGAGGTCGGGTAACCTCCTCTAGTCTAGATTTACAGGTCTTTTTTTTTTTTTTACATAGCGAGGAAGCGAGCGATTAAGGACTACACCTCGCTCCGCTGTCTAGAATCCAGGAGGAGCGAGAGACGCTTCAGTAGCGCTGATTGGGCGCCGGTCGGAGAACAGGGACAGAAATAGACGGTCGGTAAAGTGGGTCTAGTCAGAGCAGATTCCCCACAGTCAAGACGCTTCGGAAATCGTCTTGTTTCCTACGTGAAGACCTCTTGTTGAGTGGAAAGGTGCACCCCAGGCCAGCCCCCCCCCCCTCCCCCTCCCAACTACTGAATGATCCACTGGGTAACACTAAGACCCAACCGTCTCCCCAAAATGGTTTCGAAAAGAAAGGTTGCAAATACAGACAGGCCGTGGCACACGAGGCCAATCTCTTCTGTAGGACTATACTGACAATGGCAGATATAATATTTGACTTTAGGGTGCGTCTACTTGTTCTTCCCATCTGTGTCAACACTAGTAACCAGACAACCCAATGAACTGTAGATACAGGCAACAGCTTCAGCTGATAAAGGAATGTCCCGGTCCTGTTTAATACCTGGGGACACTTTCCAAATAGAGGTGGGGAGGTAAGAGCACAAGGTGAACAGTACATTGTGAGTCAAACAAAACACAGACGATCTAAAGCTAAAGGTTTTGGGCAACCAATGCATCATCTCAACAGAATGCTGTGTGTCATTCAACTGCAATCCACAGTAACTCCCTCCTCCAGAAGGTCCATAATTTCCTTCTGTCATGTGTAGCACCTTAAGATACTCTACAGTTCCTGTACATCCCCCCCGCCCCACCCCACCCGCTCACCTCAAAGATCTTCAGCAGAGTTTTCATGTAGAGCCGGCGAATACCGAACGACACCCCAAAGATGGCGGGCACGATGATGAAGACCAGCAGCAGGGTGAACCACACCGTGAAAGAGATTCCCAGGAGGATGCAGAGGAGGTTGTCAAAGGGGAAAAAGAACATCTTGCCAACCGGATGGAAGAGGGGGGGAGGTAGTGTACACAGGTAGTGTATACAGGCAGTGTATACAGGTAGTGTATACAGGTAGTGTATACAGGCAGTGTATACTATGGGGGATTATAAAAGGCTGACCGACAGCTAGAGGGGTGGTGGGTCACTTTTTTGCCCTTTGCAGCCTCAGTCTCTTTATTGAGGAGCAGCCCTTCATTAAGGAACCCGAGAGAACAGAGTCCTCCTCACGTTCACCCTCTCTGGGGAAGCCAGCATCTTGTTAGTGCAACTCCAGGCCTCGTCTGTACATAAGAGTCCGTGTTCTAGTCGCTTCACTTTAGCGGGAGAGATAGTTCTCTCGTCAAAACGAAGGAATCCAACCATGTACAATGGCACTCCAACATCTTCCAGGTGTTAAAGGTGTCGATGGATCATTCCGACCGTGTCTGTCGTTGCGCATAAGCCCTGCGGAAAACACACAAGAACAAAGTGACTTATCTAAGAAGATTAACCTTTGTGAAGTTGTTGCTCGTTTCATACTACGAATCTGTGGCTCGGAAACGTGGAAATGTTGTTGTCGCGAGAAATGTGGCTTGGTCAAAGGAATCCTTCAACCATGCTGTTTCCCAAGGGGAGTAACAGTCTGCCCTTCATCCCCTACAACAGCAGCTGTGCTCTGCGATCGGTCTTCACATGCACTTGTTTTGACAATGACATTTATTGTGCAGAAATCACCGTTGACGGCGAACGTTGAGGCTAACGTTGCTTAAGGCTAGCTAGCCGGCGTAGTGAAGTTGAGACTTCTCGTACTAGCGGACACACTGCTCATCGTTAGTCCTGCGCATAACGGTATTTGACAGTTTGCGAAAGACATAAGACTTGACTAAACGGAGTAGACAGCTGATCTAGCTTCATTCAATAGCGGATAAAACCACCCGACCCAACTGATGACTCCCTATAAGATTTAAGTCACGACTACGACCACGACGTTAGCTCATATCACCGTACATACGCTAGTTCTATTTCGAGCTGCGGTGTGGCTGAAACGGTAGCTACAAGCTATCATTAGCCATGTTCACAGATGATTTCGCTCGGTATTGATTGACACCGTTTGCTTAAAACGTGAAGAGGAATATCAGATTAGATTACGTACTGAGCTAGTCTAGCTAACAAGCATGATATATGTGCCGACTAGCCACCGCTAGCTTGCTAGCGAGAGTAACAGTTCCAGTTACGAACCGTTCAACAGTACAGTAGTACAGTACTGTAACGAACTGTTGGCTTTAGTAACATGTACTAGCAATACATAGCTTCATATCTTATCCGGTGACTAATTACTGATAAGTAGCAACATCATTGATTACCTTACTGGTCCCGGTTGTGGTTGCTCCGATCACTGACTGTACTCGGGTCTTTGTGTCCGGTGACTACGCTCGCATTGTTGTCTCAACTCCACCCGGTGGATAACGGCCTGGCCAGTAGCGTGGATGGAACGTGAATGTAACGTGAATGATGATGCGCAGCATCAGATGTTCATCCCCGTCCGGGTTCTTGTTCACCCTCTCTCGTGTTCTCCTGCGTGCTCTCTCAAAGCTGACATCTGGTGGCGAAACGGATGAACACAAACATCTTCCTAACGTGTGAATCATATCGCGTACACCAGTGGTTTAACGTTTGAACCGTTTGGCAGCCTGTCAAATGGTTGCAAATGGCATGATGATTATATGAATCGTGAAATCGTCATCATAAATCTGTCGGCTGTCAAATACGATCCTTAGATAGATATCTTACACGAAAGTGATTTCAGATGTTCTTTATTTACATTACATACAAGTGTTCTTCGTTTTACAAGCATGTCTTAATGCACAATATTCACTTTCTGTTTTCTCCACCAGAACATGTTTTGTTTCCAAGGTGAAAAAGGCATCGAGGGTATCAGTGTTATCAATATATGAATATCAACAACTTCCCCCCAACCTAATCTTTTTTTCCACCATCACATTAATCCAAAAATAAATAATAGATTAAATATACAAACTGTATTTTCTTACAAATCCACATTTCAAGTAATCCATTACAGCATAACTATCCTTGTTCAAACATCCAAACTAGACATCTGTGAAATAGGTGAGACCGTGGCCCTTCTGTGGCCCTTCTGTGACACGCGAGTACCCTGCGTCCTACGACACTCTGCTGTCCAGTAAGGTTTCAAAGTCTGGGGAACAGACCATTTTGTGTTTGATGTGGCCTAGCACAGACATGTCGCCAGTCCGACCCTCTCCGGTTCCGACCGACACCAGCTCCTGAGAAAACAAAACGGTTTAGCCAACGAACCGTCGGATCCAAAACACGACATCTGACGTGGAAATGCCATCGTGGCTGTCGTCTGACCTGAAGGAAAGCGCATGGCGTCCCCAGAGCCACGTCCAGCGTGATGTGTCCCAGGATGAGCTGCACGCGACCTGATTTCCTCACCAGCATCTTCCCAACCAGCCCCTCTTGCAGGTCACTCAGACTGCAAGTGTTGTCCTCCTCTTGCTCCTCCTTCCCACAGAGGCAACAGCCACAGTGACACACTTGTACCCCAAACACCCCACGCCTCTCCCAGTCCCCCTGTCCCAACATCCAGCGGAACCTTCTAGAAAACTTCAAGAACTCCCACCAATCCAACCTACCTGAGTTTCTGTTTTCAGCAGCATGGATTGACCGTCCTCCGACTGCACCTCTGTCTTCACAGGCCTCGCCTCCTTGGTGGGAGGCTGCCCTGGGAGCGAATCAGGAAGCTGCACGAAGAACAGCTTCTCCTCTTTGCTCAGGGAGCAGCTTTGCAGAAGCTCCTCCAAGACATCAGGGTCTGGTATGGGAGGGCGTTTGAACATGGACTCCGCCTTCGACTCCGACACCTCCTCCGGTTCCTGTTTCACTGGGACAGAGAGAGAGCAAGAGGCAGCGCGTTGAAAAGAAACCCCCTTTAAAAGTCCTTAAAGGAACAGGTTTGGGACCTGGCTCAGGAGGGTTGAACTGAAAGCCTAGGGGTGTCCTGTACCTTTAACTTCAGCCCCTTCCTCCATCACCTCACTGTCCTCCTCTGCTTTCTCCGCCTTGTGGTCCTTTTCTATGGATTCGCCAAACTCCTCCTTGAAGCCCCAGCCGGACACGGCCAGGGGCAGCTGGACCGGACAGCTCCTCTCCTCGCTCTTCAGATACGGGTCATCCAAAAACTGACGGGGAAACACGAAGGAATATCGTGATCAGTAGAAGTTTAGACACACACGCATGCGCACGTATTGCCCTGTGCCGAATCGCCTCACGTTGTCTCGTTCCAACGAGCGCAGGATCTCTTTGGTCTCCTCCTCCGTCTCTCTTTTCTCCTTCTTGATGTTGATGATGGGGGACGGCCCCACAACCGGGCTGTCTGCTTGACCTTCCCAGCCGCCTGGCAACAGCACAGGAACATGATGGAAACACACACACACACGCACACACATATGGAGGAACACACCCATCTCGTTTGCCCAGAGAGCAAACGGACACCTCCTCACCTCTCTTCTTGGTCATCATGTCCGCGGGACCCTGCTCGAAGATGGAGTGGGACTGGATGACCTCAGGGCGCCCCCGGCCCCTGCCACGCCCGTCCCTCTGACCACGACCACCTCGCTCAGCATCCCTCCTGCCCCTTGCCTGTCCACGCTCCACCTTCTGCCTGAGAGATAAAACCCCAGCTCATTCTCAGTCCTGAGAGTGTCATATCAGAAGGGCGTTTGGAAATCATCGATTAAACTTACTCTTCTTTTGCTTTTCTGCCTATGATGTTGGGAGTGAAGGTTTTCTGTAACAAGAAACGGGAAATGAACAGCGACTGACACTAACACACATCCAGCAGCCAAGGTCTAATAATCCTTTTCACTCTCGCCAAGACGTTTTCACTCCTCAGAGAAACGCTCCCATCACACGAGGTGTCAATACCTTCTTCACCCCACCCAATGTCAGGTCCCTGGAGCGCATGGAGGGCAGGCGGCCGGGGGAGATGGTTGCTGGTAGCCTGCGCCCCATCATGCCCCTTCCACTCCCACTTGGGGTTGGGGTGCGTGGGGAGTCGCTAGAGCCAGGGTCTGCCATCCTAGCCAAGAGACTGCACCAGGAGAATATGTTTAAAAGGCGGATGTTATCCGCCGGACAGATAGCACAAGACCTGCTTTATGTTAGCTATCTCATAACGTGACAACTCACTCACAAGCTAGCAACTGGTAACACATGGTTAGACCACGCTCCGGTGTGTCGGGTGAAACATACTATACCCCTCTAATGTAAAAAAAAATAAGACAGTGAACAATAGGTAAGTTTACCTCAATGTTTGTGAAGCTGTCTACCAAACAAACAGTACTGTTCCGAAATGTTATGAACTTTTCTGTCAAATCCAAACATCAACTGTGCGACTACTGATTCTCTCTACGCGTTGAAGAGCGCCGTGTGAATGTGACGTTTACGTCACTCTTCGGTTGGATCAAACTTGCGCAGCATTTCTTTCACCCTGCGCATTTTAAAGGAGCTCACTTAGCGTGCAATAATAATAATAAAATATTGTAATATATAAGTGTTATCAAGTGTATTTTATATACGTGCTTCAAAATTTTCAGTCTTAAATGGACAAATATGATTACTTTTATAATAAATCTTCCAAATTGTATTAACCTCAGGGGCATGGATCTTTTTTAAGGGTTCCCATCTTAAAATGAGGCAGCCTCGAGAAATAAATTATTGTATAGTCTGAAATCGGGCGGGACAGACGCGTGAACGAAAGCACTCTTGTGGTTATGCGACTGGTATGAGTTGCTGTAGTATGCAATGTATTAATAATTAGCCATGAGAAAAGATTCATTAAAAGGCTGTCGAACCTGCAAGGTGTTGCTGTCCCCAGCTGTAATTTTGACCTTGTGGCTGTCAAGGCATGTCTAATGATGGATGATTGCATTTTAATTCCTCTTTGGAATCAGTGAGCTTTCCCAGCGCTACATTAACCAGCCTTTCACAGGAGCTCTGGTGCTAGGCGATAACACTCAGGCAAACGACTGAAAACGTTCCCTGAGTTCGTAAAATTGTTCTTGCTGTTAGCATAATGAATCATCTCACCCACGGGTTTATTTAGCCTTTTCCACAGCTTTTTCCCTTATTTAGACAAAAAAAATCATTATTTTAATGGTGCTGTTGTTTTGTGGGTATAGCGTGGGTATAACGTTTTTTTCTCTCTTTACAAATTAAGCACAAAGCTCACATTTGGACATGGGATTTTTGTTAACCCAGAAACTATATAGCTACGGCTGTTTTTTGCCTCAGGATTTGTGAGTAGGTTTGTGGGGGGTTGTCCATATGGCGCAACATTTGGTCAGAGCTATAAGCTCACCATAAACATTTTCATAACATAAGAGCATGGGGGGATGTCTACATCCATGTATAAACAACAGATTAGTTCTCAATTGAGGGCAAGTGTAGAGCAAAATAGGCTACCGAGGTCTTTCACAAACAAGTCGTTCCCTGGGTCAAGTGGGTATTTTCCTCGTTGCTGTGAAGACTGGCAGAGTGTCACCGTCTTTATTCGCATGATGCTGCCCCATCTGAGAGGGCTATTGGTCGGTCATGTGTAACTGAATGACCGTTTCACGGCGAACGGATGCTGAAAGGTTTCCTTATGAATGCTCACGGAGCCGCATTTCATACCTCTTGTTTGTGTTCTCAGCGGTTACTGTTGTTAATCTTACGGCAGCATAGTGACGCGAGGTAGTGGAAACCTCTGTACCCACAGAGAGAGCCAGATCGGAGGAGAAAGAGAGGGAGAGAGGTGGGAGGGAGGGAGAGTAAGAGCGAGGGAGAGCGAACCACAGGATAAAGAGAAGGAGGTGGGAGGACGGGAGGGAGGGAGGGAGGAAGTGTAAATGAGAGAGAGAGAAAGAGGGAGGAGGAGAAGGAAGGCAAGCAGTGAGTTCACTTCCTAATCGTTTTTCATAGGGTATCTATCATCGACTGCAGAAGAGGACAGGAGTGAGAAGGGGAGGGGACGGTAGCGTATCTCCAGTTACTCTCATCTCCTCTGCCAGAGGACCTGTCAGACTTTCCACTGACGTTCTGCCGCCAAAGCAAAGGTATGGCATCTGCTGTTTGATTTGACTGCTGATCCTACTGGTCAGTCTCTTTGCATCTCTGCTCTTCTTGAGGATTAGTTCTTAATAGTTAACAGTTCGTGTAACAGTTGATTGGATGCCGAGTGTGTTTTGGTTGTTTTCATATCCATTAGGCAAATGAGTGATTATAATATGTATTGAATCTCTGCTATGTCCAAATGATGGTAAAGAGAAGGAGATAGAGATAGAGCGGGGGAACGGCTCACCGAATCGACCAATCAATGATGATTACCGTGATCTGATGAACAAATCCCTGTACAGAGAGCCGACCATCAGATCCACTTTGATCTCAATCCGAAATGTAAAGTGTGCCTAATTCCTCCATCGCAAACGTGCTTTCTCGCTGTCCACGATACCACCTTCTTCCCTGGCCACGCAGAGAGCCCCGCACCTCCAACCCTGCTCCACTGACCGTCGCACGCGTTCCCCCTCGCGGCACGCGTCCTACACCTTCTCCCCGAACCCTTCCTCTGCACCTGATCCCCACGACTCCAGCAGATGACGCCTCTGCGAACGCTGGAAGCCTCTCTGCCTGCTTCTGCGCTGAGGATGCGGTGAAATCCATCAGGACACAAGCCCATGGAGATGAACTGTGGGATCCCTGTAGGAGCGTAGCAGGTCTATACATCACGGGACAGGGTGAATAATGTTCCCCCCCGTTGGGTTGCTACTATGAGCACATTTTCCATGGAAAGAAACAGAAGACGGTGGATGAGAAACAAAGCTAGACAACATCAAACATAAAGTGCCCGAATTACCATATTCAAATCAAGCTTAGTTATCCTGACACAAACAGTTGATATTCTGGTTCAGAGTTGTTATTTATTTTCGAGCTGTGCTCTCTATTTAGGGCACATAGTAACGCTGACTAGACTGACAGACGCTCATAATTTAGCCCACCAATGCATTATTGACTGCACAGAAATGTGACGGTTGGAATGATATGGGAACGCCACGTTTGAAACGGCTGAAAAACGGGGGCACTCGGCGACTGGGAACTCGAACGGCTTTGATGACCGTCCTGTGAGAATCTCTTGCCCTCTTTTCTGTGTGAGGACACACGAAGAACCGAGGGATGAGGACAGCTGCAGCAGCTGGGGGGAGACTCACAACACACACAGACACACACACAGACACACACACAGACACACACACAGACACACACACAGACACACACACAGACACACACACAGACACACGCACGCACACGTGAGACCAACAGCCCCAGTTAGCACCCTCCAGCACAGCACGAAGACGCCGGCTCCTCTCTCGCTGCAAGAAGCCTTAATGAGCTGCTGCACCATGTCAATTACGGACGGGACCTGAACCGCTCGCAGCATCAAGGCAGGGTTCACCCATGTGTGACCACAGCCTCGCACTCTCCTGCAGACCCAGCTTACAGTCTTTCTCTGCGCTCAGGGTTACTGGCTAGCAGCGTGTTCCCAGGAACCACACTGCTTCAGCATATGCTATGTTGTGTGTTGGCTTGAGATGGGGGGTGGGGGTGGAGGGGGGGGGGAGCTTGCCATGTGCTTTGTTGCGGCTCTTTGGCTTTCCTGTGATTGGTGGGAAACGGGGTATGGAATCGAAAGGGGCGACGAGGCAGATAAATATCATAACAACCAATGTAGCAGAGAAACGTTTGAGAAATGAATCGAGAGACTGCAGAGTATCAAAAGAGCACATCCAGCCTCAGGACAATATGGTAGAGATAATCATTTTTGGGGAGGGTGGGTGGGTGGGTAGGGGGGTGGCACATCAGTGGGATGATCAATCAGGAGAGGAGAGACGACAGCTAATCAAAGCCAATAGACGCGAGCCACTGTTCAGCCTCACGCTCGGTCCAGTATTCAAGGCTGTGTGCATCGGCCTGGATCCCCAACTGATGACAAACAAATATATGGGGTCATATTTCACCCGGTGGTGTCACCTCCTAGTGTTCTGTTGCATTTAACACTTAAAATGCCTTGGAACTGCTGCAAGAATTCCCAGATGCTGCTTTTCTGCTGACTCGGTTGTTCTCCCTCCATTTAGACGAAATCCGACTAAACTATAAACTCATGTTGTATGTCGCCTGCCCTGAGAATCGTAGATGAGGAAGCTGTTAGTCAAATTGCCATTGTGCAAACATAATAGCCTTGACGATGTGGTTGCCAGGAGACTGTAGGTGGCTTATGAAATGATGGGGACCTGCAGTCGGCCGTTGCATGGCTGAGGGCCTAATGCAGGGTTGTTTATCGTAGGGAGGGAAATGTCAGAGAAGGGCAAGAGTGGAGAGGGAGAGAGAGGAGGAGAGAATGGGGCAGAGGGAGAGGGGAAGGGGGGAGAGAGGGAGAGTGGAGGGGAGAGATGAGAGTAGAGGGGAGAGTGGGGGAGAGGGGGGAGATAGGTGGAGAGAGAGGGAGAGTGGGGGAGAGTGGAGGGGAGAGATGAGAGTAGAGGGAGAGTGGGGAGAGAGGGGAGAGAGGGGGAGATAGGTGGAGAGAGAGGGGAGTGGGGGGAGAGGGGGAGAGAGGTGGAGAGAGAGGGAGAGTGGAGGGGAGAGAGGAGGAGAGAGGAGGAGAGAGAGGGGGAGAGAGGGCAAGACAGGTGCCAGGAGGAGATTGAGAACATTGGTGAATAACAGTAGAGGAGATGTGCCCATCGACTCCAGCTGAAAGGTTAATTGAATTGGGTCTGAACCACTGTTGGCTTTTTCACTGTTATGTTCCTGGAGCAGTGTTTGTCTCCCCCCCAGTCATCCCTGAGGGGATAAGTGCAGCCGACCTGACCACTGACCCTTCTCTTTTTCTTGACAGAAGCCGGCAAACATGGAGGCCCTCGCGACCCCCTGCAACATTCAGATCTGCGAGGTGACCTGCGACTCCTTCCGCATCATGTGGGACATGAGTCCTGAAGACACGGCGAGAGCCACACACTTCTTCATCGACCTGAGTCGCAAGGAGAGCAGGGATCCCAACCGCTTCAAACACAGGGTCTGTCTTTCTGTCTCTCTGTCTCTCTGCCTCTCTGTCTCTCTGTCTCTCTGCCTCTCTGCGTCTCTGTCTCTCTGCCTCTCTGTCTGTCTGTCTCTCTGCCTCTCTGTCTCTGCGTCTGCCTCTCTGTCTCTGTCTCTCTGCCTCTGTCTCTCTACCTCTCTGCCTCTGCCTCTCTGCTGTTGTCTCTCTGCCTCTTTGTCTCTCTGCCTCTGTCTCTCTGCCTCTCACTCCCCCCGCCCCCACTATTTTCTCCCCAAACTCCTCAATTCTCCTCCAGCTGCCTCTTGCTGTCCACATCCATGTTCTTTCTCCTCATCACTCTGCGTCAGCCATGTTCCCCTCACTGATAGGGTTGGAGTGTAAAACCTTACGTAAGTCCCGCTCGCTCTGTAGCATTTTAATAAACAAAGCGAAGGGTCACGGCGTCGCATGAGACCATTTCATGTTGAACGCCACAGACCCCGTGGTCACAGATCAATGGATGCTCATGAGAGCACAGAAAGGCATCACCGATGAGAGAGAGCGACGCTGTGCGTGTTTCTCCGCTAAAGGGAGACTCGATTCAGTTTGTTGTAAACTGCTTCAGGCCAGTGACTCACATTGGCTTCCTCTCAGATGGCCACAAAACTGACTAACACTGAAACTGCAGCTCTGCACTTTTCATGGTGGGCTGCATTAGCTTTCCCAGACCAACCGCTGAGTGGACTGATGACTCGGTATCTGTTCCAGAAACATGGATATTGGATTTTATTTTGAACTATTTTATGCGATATGGCGCCGAAAGAGTTTTGATTTGGAATTGGGGTTGAGTTCAACTGAACAAACCTCGGGCATGCTTACGCGCCAGCTCCCCCCGTTCCATCCGATGAGAAATGGGCTCACGCCCCTCAAAGACCCCGAGTGGGAGTCACGACAGCGAGAGGATGTCAAATTAAAGACGTCACGCTCAGTCATCTATCTCCCAGCCCCGACACTGACAGGGACGAAGACGCGTGAAAGCAGTCCTAATGACATCAATTCAGAGATGACTGATTAATGACATACTCCTTCCCCTATTCAGCTGAACGAGCACGCCATTCAGCTGAACGAGCACGCCATTCAGACGGATTGTCGACTACGCTGATTGAAATACCCCAGTTCCACTCCAACTCGTAACTTTCCCTGATTGCACCGCACGCCTTTCCCATCGCTCGGCAACCAGAGCGGGATCAACAATCTTGCGTCGGCGCGGTTTCCGTGGATACGCGGCCCCTCAGAGGTTGTTGCTGCAAGCGGTGCCTCTTTAGAGACCGGGCCTAAACAAGAGGTCTAATCTCACCTGAGTTAGGGAGTCTTACTACTCTACAAAATGATTACATGAAAAACATTCACACAGGGTGGTTCACATGTCAACCGGCACGTCGAAATGGAGATCGCTGTCTAACAATTGCACCTCTGTTTCAGTATCAAAATAAACAAGCCCATAAATGCTTTTCAAGTAGATGGTTTCTTGCAGCTTCTTCTATAGATATAGCCTATGAATACACATCATTTGAAACGTATTTATATTTACATCATCTATATTTATGTTACTGCATCTGACCCATCCAGGATGTGCCAACCAAGCTGGTGGCTAAGGCAGTGCCCCTGCCCATGGCAGTAAGGGGTCACTGGTTCCTAAGCCCGCGGACAGAGTACTGTGTGGCGGTCCAGACCGCCGTGAGGCAGCCAGACGGGGACTACCTGGTGTCAGAGTGGAGCCAGGTGGTGGAGTTCTGCACTGGAGGTACTGCCTGTTATCTACTCGTTCGTAACGAGGTGGGATTCACCCTGTTCATACCGTTAGCGTGTCCCATTAGCATACACTGTTAGCGTGTCCCATTAGCATACACTGTTAGCGTGCGCTATTAGCATGCACCGTTAGCAGATGCTGACTGGTGTTTGGGTCCCGCTCAGATTACGCCATGGATCACCTCCAGCAGCTCCTGGACAAAGCCAAGGGTTCCGCTGGAAGACTCCTGAAGTTCTCAGTATTCTATCGGAACCAGCACCCTGAATACTTCCAGCATGTCAGGTCAGTGGCAACACTCCACTTGTGAATTCTATTGTAAGAATCCGTACCGACTCTCACTAGAACCAGACTTACCCCCCCCCATCCTCCTCTTCTCCCTGCTGACAGGACAGAGTGTGGGGGAGTGATGCAACCTGCCCTGAAAGACAACAGTGGCAGTCATGGCTCTCCCATCAACGGCAAACTCCAGGGCGTCTTCCTCAGTTGCAACACCGAGTTCGACACGGGCCTCCCCCCTAACGACTCCCCCTACGGCCCCCTGCGCTTCCAGATCTCCGCCGGACACCTGCTCAACCCCAACACCTGTCTCTACTTCGCAGACTTCTACTGTATGTACACGGCCTACCACTATGTGGTGTTGGTGCTGGCCCCTGCTGGATCGGAGGGGGATCGCTTCTGCCGTGGTTGCCTGCCCCTGCTGGACCTGTCGGGAAACCCCTTCCTCACGTACACGCCGCCTCAGCGGCCGGGGGAGGAGCCTGTCTTCTGCCACGCCAGCGATGTCATCCTGGAGGTGCTGTTCACTGAGCCCCTCCACCTGGAGCAGGGCGCTGTGGCCCAGATCAGCGGGCGCCACCAGCTCATGAGCCTGACCACGGCCAACGCCAAGAAGGACCCCAGCTGCAAAGTGTGCAACATCAGCGTGGGTCGCTGAGCGAGGGGGTGGGGGCTGGGCGGTGGAGGTTGTGGAGCCAGGAGGGGTGACGACAACCAGCCCTGGATGGTCATGGTGGTTTTCTGCAAAGAGGAACTGCAGGGATGTTGTTACGGAGCTCCGGAACCCATCCTATGTAGAGCACAGTCACGTATCTGGGGCAGCCCTCATCATGGGGGCTTACGCATGCTGTCCCCCCCCCCCCCCCCCTTTCACCCACCATCTCTGTTCTAGAACTCAGAATCGTCTTGTATCATATCAACACATCTGGGTATAAGTCTGGTGGGCTGGGAAGGATGAAATGGCTAGGACAGAGGCCAGGGTTAGGGCTGAGGTCAGGGCTGAGGCCAGGGTCAGGGCTGAGGTCAGGGCCAGGGCTGGTGACAGCCATAATTGTACACAACCCATTATTTAAGTCAAGTAACTTAGTGTCTGTACAGATCTGTGTTGTGCTCCCAGTGGTTAGAGGTGAATGCTTAATACTGAAATGCTCACAGTTGACGAATCCAGGGACTTGTAGTTACATTAATGATCATTTCTGTTTGTTTCCATACATAAAAACCTTCATATTACCATCTCACAGAAAGTTTGCTTTTATGTAAAAACAAATTCCTTATTCCAACTATTTGTCTTGAAAACTGACTGTTAATTTAGGCAAAACCTAGCCTATTAAGAACACAGAACTCTGGTTTCTGTGATTAGACCCATTTCAGCTCTAAATTAACTCAAAATTCCTAACAAATGTTCAACTTAAAGCAAAACAAATAAATCATTAAAACAGTTTAATCCATCACAGAAAGCAACATTACAGCAAGAAAAAGTTAAGGGGGAAATTCACCCCTACCCTCTCCGACACAGACGTGACGCTTTCGCAAATTTGAGGTAGATACAGCACATTCCATAAACGACCGTCTCCTTCACCGGCTCGTGTAAACATCAGTGACTTATGATACTATAGTTCTTCCCGTTATTATTGTCCCAGAATGGAGCGGTGTAGCCACCAGGCAGATAGTGAAAACAGAATTCTATCCTGTCCTTCCCATCCAGACCTTTCGGGAGGGCAACAGTAAACACAAAGACGTCCTTATCGTGTCCGCTATACAGTTGATGTAGAAAAGCACATGGCGCGTCGAGATAGCTGCGCCAGGAGTTAAAAGTAATCCGTATGTGGACGGCCTTCTCGTAACAGACGTTCATCACACGCACGGTCCCGTGGATAGCAGAGGTAGAAACGCTACAGTTTTCCAAGCGGACCATCCCATCTTGCAGTCTGGAAGCGAGTTCTGATGCAGGCGGTTGGAAGCCGAGCCTCCACTGTGGCCCCTGACTGCATGAGCTGACGGAGCCGTTCGTCATGGTCCTCAGCTCTTGCAGCGAAGGGAGAGGGATCATTTGAGGAAACTCCTCCATCTCACACATAAGTCTGACGGCTGTGAGCGACATTCCTTTGGAGTCGGCAAAAACCACGCGCTTTTTCTTCGACGGTTCCCGATAATGTCCGTGCTCTCCCCGGTTCATTGCGGAGGCCGGGCTGGAGAACTTCTCGCGGTGCGCGGTTCGAATGCAGGGTCGAAGGGCTTTCAGATCCGTGCCACGGAAGAGTGGGGGCAGGGGATAGAGCTGACCGAAAAACAGACCCAGGTCCTCAGGGCCCTGGACAATTGACCCCCCAGCAGGCATTCCCAACAATCCAGTAGGGCACAGCAAAGATGAACCAACAAGAATAGCCTGTAGAATATTTTACAACGAGATAATTAGTTCAGTACGAGATAGCAATATGCTCTTAAATTTCGAAAGCCCTCATTTCCTGATTTCCTCTGTCAAATGAACCATTGCCTGCCCTTTGAAAAAGTTTATTCTAGAAGACAGTTAAAAAGTATATTGCAGGCTAACTCTGCTCGTCTGTCATTTATCTTGAGTGAGTACATCCAAAATGTATACGTCATCTTCCTTCCTGTTTAAGGACGTCCCGCTTGCCCCGCCCCCACATTCTTATGCGCAATCAACTAATCAACTCAATCATTTCTTGGCTATTGCGCAATACAGTCGCTGTCTGATGGCCATAGAGAGAACAGAGCATTTACCCGTAAGCGAACCATGATCGCATCACTATCAAGTCACGTGATAAAACGGCAGAGATTAGATTAGTTTTTCTTATTGTAGTGGGCTGTTGAGACACTGAGGTTTCAGCAATGGGGGCTGCTGGGGACCGCTCTGACAACTGGTTCAATTCCTGGCCGGTGGCCCAGGGTTCGATGCGACCCTGGGCCGGGGTCCAAACCTGCTGAAGGCCCTCTCTCCTTCTCTCTGTGTCTGGTGGTCTACCGTCCATAGACAGTAGTCCATAGACGGTAGACCACTGTCAGTAGACTACTGTCCATAGACGGTAGACCATTACTGTCTATGGACCATATGTGACCAGGAGGACGTAGTTACGCAACAGCCTGGACATCAGTCACTAGGGTGTCAGAAAAACCATGCAGATCAATTATCTCTTTACATGGTTTTTATACTATAGGCATATGTAAAGTTGGTTTACATGGGCTATCGTGGGAATTGTAGGTAGTCTACTTTAGTGACACTATTTTGATGAACACTCTGACACTGCGTCTAGCTGCAAACGTTTTAAACTAACGTAGGTTGTCAATGTAAGAAGTTAAATCACTATAGTGATACCTGAAAGATGCACGTACATAATTATACACAACCCAGCTCAGTTTAAAATAATGACACTATACAGCCGGGATGAGTGAAAGTAAAAGTTATTACTTCTAATGATGTCTGTTTAGTTCAAGTAAATTACAACACATTTAATTTAGTCAGTTAGGGTGATGACATCCACACGATTAAACAGTCCAGGAAGTTCCCTTCGTGTTACACCAGAAATCAGTCACAGCATGACTCAAAAGAAACTCATCAAAACAACGCAATCTGGTATGGTTAGGACCTGCCGTGTGCGCACGCACGCACAACTGTCCAGTCAGAACCAGACGACCAGCTGTCACTTCCAGCCATCGAGGTCAAGCCAGGTACAACTCAGGTTGCTCAACCAATAAGGTCATGGGAAGTGAAGGCCCTTGGAGACGGTAGCTACCACTCACTTCCTGTTTGGCGTGTCATCCAAACCTCAACATCATTCTGTCGTGGTTTGGAACGCTCTTCCTTTGCTCGCGGACGGTTCTTAAAACTGTTCCAAGTATTCAGTTCCTTTACTCGAGAGAGAATGATACACCAGCATAAAAGATGCATCCCAGAATGTCTGTTACTATAACAACGGACCAGGCAAACGTCCATGTGTATAAACCAAGCTCTTCGGGATGAGAATCGAGTGACACAGCAGAACATTGATAGGAAGAGATAACACTGTGATGTTTGAAAACCAGCCGTCAGGCAACAGGAAATCCGAGTGCGATGACTCGTTCTAAAATTGGAAACCATCGCAATCTGGAAATCATCACATTATTACCATCCTACCTGAAAATAAGATCACTGAGGGTTCACACAGGAACCATTTATTTACAAAAAGGGAATGGATGACAGAACAATACACAAGATATTGTCAGTCATTGCTGAGAGGAAACGGTCATCTTGAGTCATCTAAGAGTGTCATGGGTGTGAGTGTGTGCATGCATGTCACTTATGGAGGGCCTGTACTGTAACCTCATCCATACATCCCAGTCTAGTGTGGCCCACATGTCCACTGGTGGCTTGTGACTGAACAGAGGGCTCCTGGAGGAGAAAGTGGCTCTCTTCAGGTGAGCAGTGCATCTGAGACGGCTGGGCAGAGTGGAGTTAGTCCCTGGCTCTTTACAGTCGTAATTAGAATCTGTCCACTCTCGTTTGCTCAGAGGAGTTCGATAATGAGATGACGGGATCCTCCAGCCATCGCATCGTAAGGAGAGGAACGCACTGCAGTTCAACCGAGGGAAATAGAAGCCTGAAAAAAGAGGGGGTGGGAAAGAGAGGAGGGAGCACAAGATATTGACACACTATCAGTATATATATTCTGTCCTGTTCTGCAGTTGATATAACTGGCCAGCCAGCGGTGGCAGCAGAAAATAAGAGGATTTTCTTTTTTCGATGTTGTCCCGTAGCTTTTTGTGCTAAGCCCTGCTAAGACAGTGATCTTCACACTGGGAGGATTAGAGCGTCCAGCGTCTGAGAGTCGTGGATGCATTCAAACGTCAAATCCCCCTTGTTACCGTTCCGGCAGCGTGGAGTCAGATAGAACACATTTCGGTTGCCATGAAACAATGTTCCAGAGGAAAAAGTGTGAGCTAAAAATAGGTCCGGAAAAAACTAAGCAGAGGCTTATGTAAGATGTATATCACAGTCTGACCAATGGCGTGTATGCTGCCTAAAACATGACCTCAAGAACCCAGGAAAGACTGAAACACACACTGGTACCTGGATCATTAAATGAGCTGAACCGCTCCACTTGAAACGAACGGAGCTATGGTCCGATACCGTATCAGATGCTGTGAGCCTTCCTCAAGATCGATGACATACTCTCTGAAGGAAAACAAACAATCAAGCAAACAAACAAATAAACAAACACATAAAGCAACTGGTGTGCTTTCATTTCAAATGACTGATCAAACCATCATTCAAGTCCACCATTCACCGCTCACAGCCAAATGCTGGAATACAGATGTAATGAATTGTAGGTCCATACCGCCACCTAGTGGACAGTAAGAGTACATGCAGACTGGTGTCAGGCAGGCAGTAGTGAGCAGGGCATGCAGCTGGGGTACCTTTGGTCATCTGTCTCAGGTTCCACCATGACGTTCTCCTGTCTCTCCTTCACTCTCAGGAACACAAATGAGTCCAGGCACGGCTCTGGCACTAAGGTCACCACACACACAGACACACACACACAGACACACACAGACACACACACACAGACACACACACACACACAGACACACACAGACACACACACATCAACATTTTGAAAAGGTTGTGGATAGATGGATCTGCTTTCCCATTTAACAGCTCCTACCAGCTTTGAGCATGTCCACTGTCTGCAGATTAGGGGGCATGTGTTTCAAAGCTACAGCCTTCAGGTACATCTCTGTGTTGGCCAGGTATCTGTGAAGTGAATAAGGGGAAACACGAGTTGTTTGATAGTGCAGCTTTGCTCTGGGTGTATGTTCACTGTGTGTGTGTGGTTGCCCACTACTCACTACTGTGTGTGCACTTGGATGGGTTAAAATGCAGAGGTAAAATTTCGAGTATGGGTAACCATACTTGACAATACGTCACTTCACTTTCCATGGTGAGAGAGAGAGACATGAAACCCAAACAGCTCTCCCTGTCTGTGTCGGCGTAGCGCAGCTGACGCGTTAAAGAGCAGGAAACTCACTCTTTGGCAAAGGCGAACTCCTCCGGAGACAGAAAGGACGGATCTCCCTCCGCTCGAGCCTTTTCTTTCTCCAGGACGTGCGAGAAGAATTTCTCGATCTAAACAAGCGGAACGAGTCTGAAATGGATGAACCTTTGGAGCGTTTCTAGGTTGGATCCCGTTGTATTACTTCTGGTGACGTTATCATCCCTCTAGTCTAGACGTCCGGGTCGTTTAACATAAACGTCACGCATTCACGGTTGAACTGCTGACCTACCTTCTGTAGACGGGATCGCAGGTAGCTGCTGAGCACGAAGCGGATCCTATCGATCTCCATACGGTGAACACTGGCTTTCAAGTCGCCTTTTCTAACCCTCTGCAGGTTAGCCTCCTAATGCAGGGACATTATTGTCGTAAGCTTTCAAGCACGCAAACGCACGAACAATAAAAGTGCGAAAAACGCAACGTACGTGTTTCCATACCATGTGAGTGAGTTGCTCCATCACGCATTCTACCATCTCGGACTTGTTCTCGAGAAGTTCCGGTGAAAACTTCTCATTCAGCCAGGCCTAAAAAGAAGATGAAGAAGGAGTGGTAACATTACCGTCAAGATGTGACTCGAAGTACCGCAGCTCTTTTGCGCCATTAAAGGAGTTTGCAAAGGAAAGCCGACCTCTGAATGTGAACCAGAAAAGCCTCAAAACATCTCAAACAACAGAGGAATTGTTGATCTGGAATATTACCTCCTCTAGTTTAGTAATGAGCTCCGCAGGAGTCATCACATCGTCTTGACTGTCATCTCCACTAACGTCGCTGCCAACATCGGACATGGCATCAGACATAACTGCACCGAATACCAAAAAATGAATAAGATATCTAGATAGCTTTTACTTAAAGTGCACTCGCTAATTTGTAATTCCACGAACATACAAGAAATGAATGTTGAAGGAACAGTAGCCTTAGCGCGCAGAAGTAGCGTGTACACATACGACAAAATTGAGCTTGCTTCCGGTGCAAAATTCGCGCGCTCGGCGGTGACGTATTTTTGTAGTCCAAACAGTAAGTTTCAGATCTTTAACTCCATTTCGTTTTCATTGGTGTGCGGGCCTACAGAGCTAGCTTCCTTACTTTAATGGAACAAAGTGTGTGTGTTCGCCAGGCCCTTTGTATTGTGTATGATTTTACAACGAGTGTACAAAGCTGTCTAGACCGCGCAAATGTCACAAGACGCTACGAATTGATGGTGTAATTCTTAGCGTCACCACTAGATGGAGCCACCAACCCATCTGTTTAACTTCAGAAAGGCTTCAAAGATGTTCAACCTGGTTCACCAGAACAGCGACTCACGAGCTGAATGTGTGAAAAACAAGCTCGTCTGTCACAGTTTGTCACAGCAGTTGTCAGACCGGTCACACCTGTCTGCGGTGTGTGTTTGTGTCTGTATGTGAAATCATGCTTGCACTCGTGTGTGTTTGTGTTTGCGTCAGGTAAAGGTTGTGTGTGTGTGTGCGCGCGTGTGCAGGTGAAATCATGTGTTTGGTGTGGCTGCTCGGGAAGGGTTACTGGAAGGACAAGCTGGCAGAAACATTTTTGACAGCTTACCAAATGAGCCCTGGGAATTGTTTGTGTGAGGACATGGTGTGTTTGTGCGTGAGTAAGTGTGTGTGTGTGTGGGTGTGTGTGGGTGTGTGTGTGCACACGAGCAACAGCCTGCTGCAGAGGCTGACAGAAAATAAACATGTTCCAGTAATTAACCTTGACAGGCTCAATGTGCCGCCAACAGCAGAAATGTGCTAATGACACAATTAATCCATAATTAAGGCATGCTGTCTCATAACTGCTACACAGGCCCTGGTTAGCATGGCATAGCCTGCTCTGAACCTGTCTGGACTGGTCTGGTCAAAATAGGTAAAAGTATCCTGTGACTTATATTGGGTCATGCTGTTTATAGTCACATTCTCGTCTGTCTTGACTGTGTAGTTTGGCCGTGTCTCTGTGTGTGTTTATCAGAGTGATACTTTTGCATGCCTCTCATCTCTGAGGATCAGGTACTTAGTTAATACATGACTGGACAAACCGCCCCCTGCTGGTGGAACTTGGTACAACATCTCTCACCCCACCTGCCAGGAAAGATGCCATTGCGCTACCAAAGCTTCACCCAAACACCTGACGAAGGGGCACTTCTCCCCCCCCCCTTTTCCCTCTTCCTCTCTCTTTCCTCCTTCTCCACCCTCCCTTCTCTCCCATCCTCACCCCACCCCAACCCCCTCCCTCTGAAGAACAGCTAACTTCTGATTCAACGGTTCTCATCATACAGCAATCACTCCTGATAATGGTCCTGCGTGTGTCAGATCCGTCTCTGGGTTCGATTAAGGGGGTCTGGGATGGAGGAATGGACGAGTTAGAGAGAAAGAGAGTAGGCCAGACTGCACCTGAGGGAGGCGACAGAGCAAGTCACCCAGCTCACAGTTGTGTACGGCTCCATTCGTGTCTGCCAGTGGTTGAAAAAAACAAAAAACAAATAACGCGTATCGTCTCAACTGTTCAGTTCACATTTCAAAGTCGGCGTGATCCTACATGCAAATACCGTTGACATGCTATGTCCACACGCAGACACACGCAAGCAGGTACTGGCTCGGTCTTTGCGTTTCTGTGTGTGTGACTGTGTGTGTGTGTGTGTGACTGTGTGTGTGTGTGTGTGTGTGTTTGTCGGTGGCAGGGTCCCTGTCAGAGCCTGTCAGCTGCGTCAGAACAAGCGCTGACAGGTGTGTGTCAGCTCATCACTAAACTGTCAGCGCCGGGAGGAGGTGACAATAAAGGACATCAGTCGTCTGCCTCTCAGCCTGACCCACTTCTCCCTCCTGGCTCACGCACGCACCTGTCTGTCTCTCTAACACGCACACACACACACACCTGTCTGTCTCGCTAACACACACGCACACACACAGACACACGCACCTGTCTGTCTCTCTAACACACACATGCACACACACACATGCACCTGTCTGTCTCGCTAATACACACACACTTGCACGCACACACACACACACACTCTCTCTCTCTCTCTCTCTCTGTGAAACACACTGGGTGCTCACACTCACACACTCTTGGCAAGCTTACACGCTCACAGTCAAGTCCTATGTAGGACAGAGGTAGCCTGGGGCCAGCCCGTCATTGCCACTGACTAGCATTGCAAATGAAAACCCTCAATCTGACTCATCTCTCATCCTCCAAAGAGACTACTGGTCCCGCTGATCAAAAGACTATTATCATGCCCATTCCTCTGCCTCCCTCTCTTAGGGTCGCCGCCTCCCTCCCTCCTCTCTCGCTCTCCCTCGTCCCTGCCTCCCTCCATTCCCTCCCCTCATCTCCTCTCTCGTTGAGTGGCCCGTCCCTCGGGTGCCCTGCGCTCCTGTCTCCCTTCCCTGTCTCCCCTCACCATCCTCCCTCCCTTGGTGGGGGGCTGGGTTGCGCCGTCAGTGCAGAGAACCGTATTCCCTTTTGCCAAGCACTGCTGTATAACGGAGGTGACGCGAGGGTGAGGTGTTAATGTACTTTGTCAGGTCAGTAAGCGCATGAGATGTTATTGGGCAGAGACGGAGAGGGATTGTTTGCGCGGGCGTGTAACTGCTGCTTCCTTGTTAGAAGTTTTCTTCCCTGGGTTAGCCCGCGGGCCTGGTGGGGACAGCCAATTTCGGCTGACGACTCTTTATAGCCAAGGCAGTAAAGTAACGCGTGACCCAGAAGGGGGGAGGGGTGGGTGAGAGATGAGGGGTGGGGGGGATGAGAGAGAGGGAGGAGGAGAGGGAGGGAAGGATAAGGGAAGGACAGGGTAAGAGGATGGAGGGGAAGAACCGCAGGGGCAGGAAGGAGGAGAGCTGGAAGCAGAGAACGCAGCAGGGAGGGAGAGGAGGAAGAAGAGACGCTGCATGACCAGCGGGTCGAGTGTGCGTGAAGACTGGAGAGAGGTGAGGAAGCGTGGTGGTGGATGGGCGGGCGGACGGGGGGGGCAGGGCGAAACAAGGGTAGCCGCAAGGCTAACAGCTCCCGAGAAAGTCCCTCTCTGTCTGGTGCCTGATAAACCGGCTCACAATGGGTTGGGCACTGTTGAGACAGCGTGCTGAAAAGCTATGACCAAGGTCACGGTAACATGATGTTATGTGTGTGTGTGTGTGTGTGTGTGTGTAATGAGTATAAGTGCATGTGGTGTGTGTGATGTGATTGATGTGATTGTAAACCATCTGCGGTCATGTGTGTGTGATGTGTGCGTCAGTAATGTGAGTATATATGTATATAGTGTGCATACACATGTGTGGGGTATGTGTTTATATGTGATGTTTGTTTACATACTCAGATAGCAGATATTTAAGGTTTACTGTTCGTATGATGTGGTATATATGTATAGTGAGTGTGTGTGTGAGGAATAAGGGGCAGGAAAAATAAATCTGGTTCCTGTTCCCCTCCATGTCTCTGGTTGCTATATGTGTGTGTGTGTGTGTGTGTGTGTGTGTGTGTGTGAGAGAGAGAG
>BROE01000025.1:882155-892155 GCA_036571765.1 Plecoglossus altivelis
CCCCCCCCACCAGGCTGACGGGTGACCCCTTTCACTGCGTGACAGAGCAGCCCTCCTGCTTCACAGCAGGCATCAATTACCAGCCAGGCCATCCCGGCGTCACTGCCTTGTAATTAATGGGCTCTCCTCAGTGTTCAGCCATGGGCCCTGCCCTCCCTGTGAACTCTGCTGGAATTCAGCCCCCAACACACACACACACACACACACACTTGTCGGCACGGCGCGCACCCACACACTCGCATTAGTCACACACGCACACACAAATACACACTTCCATTAGTCACACGCAGACACAAAGTTTGAGAAAGGCGCACGCTCACACAGAGAATCACATGGGTGCGAACACATGCATGCATTATTTACCACACACGCACGCACGCCGAACACACACACACACACACACACACACACTCTACTCCCTGCTGCCAGTGCCTCCAGTCGTCCATCACACAGACAAACAGAAGCACGAGGTCTGTCAGGTCACAGGGTCACCAGATCTACTGAAACTTCTTGACACTTCACTGTGCGTGTGTGTTTGTGTGTGTGTGTTTGTGTGTGCTTGTGTGTGCTTGTGTGTGCTTGTGTGTGCTTGTGTGTGTGTGTTTGTGTGTGCTTGTGTGTGCTTGTGTGTGCTTGTGTGTGCTTGTGTGTGTTTGTGTGTGCTTGTGTGTGTTTGGGTGCATGTGGGGTGTGTGCCTCCTTTGGCGTTATAACACAGAGCGCAATATTGCCAGTTACTCTATATCCTGTTGACTTTGAATCAGTCTTTTCTTTCTCAGAAGCTTGTCCCTTGCAGCGATGCAGAACTTCCCTAAGACAAGCCTCACCCCTCAGTTCCTGCTCAGTTACCCCTCCTTCATTTCCCTCCCTCCCTCCACCTTCCTCCCTCCCTCCCCCTTCCTCCCTCCCTCCCTCCCTCCTGCCTCCCTCACGCCTGGAGCTGACACTGAGTGTGACCCTGCCTTTATTATTGTAGCAGGGCAGAGACAGTGTCAGGGCAGGGCCTGTCACCCCTGTGATTAAAGACTGCATGTTTTCAGTCAAACCCTCAGAGGGGAGTGAGAGAGACGCCGGGAGAAAGAGAGAAAGGACGAGAGAGACTGAAAGGGTTGGAGACAGAGGGCGAGAGAGACTAAAAGAACTGAGAGTTGGAGAGAGAGGGGGAGAGAGAGAGAGAGACTGAATGGGTTAGAGACAGAGGGCGAGAGCGAGGGCAAGAGAGCCTGAAAGGACTGCTAGTTGTAGAGAGAGTGGAGAGAGAGAGAGCTTTTTCTGGAGAGATAAGGATGGCAGAACTGTTCAAACACGACCACAGTCAGACAGAAAGCTTAGATCGCTCCAGTCCTTGGCTCAAAGTGACATTCCAACCACCTCACATGAGCAATGGGGTTGTCCTCTAACCATTCAAACGATCAAATTAAACAGAGGTTTGTTGAGTTGGAACCTGGGGGGGTTCCAACAGAGATGTGATATTTTGACCATTAGACCTTGCAAAATATGATGGTTTATTAATGTGTACAGGAATGAGCGTCTCCTAAAACTCTCACGAGGATTAAAATAAATAGATCCAGGAAAGCCTATGGCTAGCAACTAAAGAAATAACTAGCTCTCTGCCTCGGTATTTCATCTTGCAGTCACCTCTCTGAGCTAGGGGGCCTCTGTGTTAAGGAGCCAAGCCAAATACTTGAAAGTTTGCGAATACATAAATTAACGGCTTGACAGGCAAAAGTGTTCAAACTAATTTGTCAATTCTCAGTTGCCTTTTTCCACCGTTTAAATTCATTACGGGAGGGGGTTTTTTTTCCCCGTGACTTCGGTGGCGTGCCAGAAAGGCGAGGGGCATATTTGTACAGTGACTCTGGATTCAGTGGCGTTTGAAGTTCAAATAAAAAAGCGGTTCCTTGTGAATAGTATGACGCTGGGCCAAATGAGCTACATGCTATCTGCAACCCATTCTACTGATTCAACTGGATCGCATACAAAGAAAACAGAGAGAAAAAAACCTCAATCAAACACGGCCACACAACTGCAACTGACTTAAGGTTGTTTCAGGATCAAACCAGCACAATGGATAACTTTAGTGGGCTTGTGTTTAGATGTAGGTTCTGACAATGTCCTGATCAAAGGTAAATCTCACATTCTCTGATAGCAGCTATGATTCAAGACTTCCTGTTTAAAGTTTCTCATGCACTCCATCAAACTGCCGGAGTGCTGCGCTGGTTAGGAAAGGGAACACGGGGACACTGTGAACTTGACGCCGGCAAACAAAGGCCTATCTGGTGAGAGGAATGACTGAAGCCACCTTATCCTTAACATATTCTGCCTCCTCGTTCGTTATCTTCAAGCGCGCACACACGCATGCATCCATACACCCTCCCACTGACGAGGAGTCCTACAAAGGGATATCCTTCCTCCTCCTGCTCTCTCCTCGTCCGTCGCCGCCTCCCAATCGTATCACTCGGGGGGGGGAAAGGCCACGCAACCACTCATCTGCTGTCACGCATTGGCGAGGCCAAATAAGCTCCGCCCCTCCTCCTCCTCTACCCCCCCTCCTCCTCCTCCTCCTCCTCCTCTACCCCACATGCAGGCACCCCCAAGACAGCAACAGCAAGCGAGCACACCAGCACAGCAAGCGAGAAAACACAAGCTAACGACACTACACGCAAACGACACGAACAAGCACACACAAAGCACACCAATAAGACCAACAACACAAACACACACAGCACCAACACACAAACACATAACACGCATCTCTCTCTTTCATCTTTGCATATTTATGGAGGGGATGAGCGGAGGGGACGCAGAAGGGAGAAGAGGGCGCGTGCGGCCGTCGCCGCCTCCCAATCGATCACTCGGAAAGGACACGCAGACCACTCATCTGTATCAACGCATTGCAGGGCCAAATAAAGCTCCGCGCCCTCTCCTCCTCCTCTACACCCCCCCTCCTCCTCCACGCAAGCGCTCCTCTACCCGCCACATCCTCCCCTCTCCACTCCTCCCCTCCAACCCACCTACTCTCCTCCTCCTCCAACCTCCTCCTCCTGCCTCCCCCTCCCCCCCATGCCACCCTACCCTAACCCTAACCATAACAATAACCCTAACCCTAAACCTAACCCCCTCCCTCTCTCCCTCATCCTCTCCCTCTCCCCCCCCCGTCCTCCTCCCCTCCACCCCCCCCCCCGGAGTCTGAGTGACTCATACGGACAGGCTGAGTCTCCTTGGATCCCGCGATACACGTAGCAGCTTAACCATCCGGTAATAGGTAATATAAGGCAACGCTCCCACTTTGATCAAAATGAGTGGGATTTGCCGTCTGGTTGGAGGATCTGCATGTTTCCTGGACAAGCGTTTCCCCCTCTTGAAGACACACACACACGGTCTCATCGTTACGGTGCCAAATCCTCTCCCTCCTCACGTTCCACTTAGACACACACACACGTATGCAAACGCACACGTTCTCCAACTCAAAGCACAGCTCTCCTTCTCAGCTTTCTCTGAACTTGTGACCCTGGCTGCTAGCTCTGGGCCCTCGGTCGGCAGGACATCTTTACTGCAGACCCCCCCGGGTGACTGACTGTCAGCAGAGGGGGCTGAGGGGGGGGGGGCAGTGGTGGGTAGCAGAGGGGTAGCTGAGGGGAGGAACATTATGAGGTCAGACAACAGCAAGCATAAGAGGGTTCAACATCTGTCAAGTCGCACAAGTTGACATGACCCCTTATAAAACTAGCAGCTCAGGCCTTTGTAGCCCCCCCCCCCCCCTGCACCCGCGATCATCTGTCTGGCTTGATCCTGGCGGCCATTTTGAACTCGGCCTAAAATGAAAAACAGACGCGTGAACCGTACGGAGCAGTGGACTATACGTCCTACTCAGGGAGAGAGCGTTCCGTCGCTCTGCCTGATGAGCAGCAGCAGAGGCGGAGGAGGGACAGAGAGAGAGAGAGAGGGAGGGGGGTGATTAAAGTGTGTCACTCGTTGGCTCACTGATTGACATTAACTCCTCCTGACTGAGGAGGGCGGGGAAGGGGAGGGGGGGAAGCAGGAAGTGGAGGGTGGGGGGGGGGGGGGGGGGGGGGGTGGATGCCTCTTGTGTAACACAGGGAGACACGGACAGGTAGTGTTTTTCGGCAGAGCACGTTTAAAACAAAACGCTGTTGACATCCCTGTCACCAGCGCTCTTTCTCACGGCTTGATGAGGTTCCGCTGAGCTCTGGAACGCGCCGGAGACAGGAGCGTTTAAGCCCGGGGAGAGCGTCTGACAGCCCGCCTGCTAGGCCGCCCACGTTCTCGGGGCGGCCGGTCTTCGTTCGTTTCGCGTGTCATCCCAAAAAAATAATAAAAATAAAAAACGGTCCCGCTTCGCGTTCCCTGCCCGCAGATTAAATCGGAGTTTGGTGGGGAGCTGTTTGAAGACAGCTTGAATCAAAAGGAGCATGTGGGTTCAGAACCCAGGCTTTGAGGGAGCCATCCATCCAGACATGCCCTGTAGTCACAAGCTGCCTCTCAGATTCAACTGCTGCATGTTTCTGTGAATGACACAGACTCCCTGACATGCACCACACACACACACACACACACACACACACACACACACACACACACACACACACACACACGCGCACACGCGCACACACGCAAGCACGCACATGCAACGACGCTCATTGCATGCACACACACCCGTGTACACGCGCTCGGCAAATACACACAAATGAACCCACACCTCATGACAAAGTGAGGTTTTCTGGGAAATAGAGAGGAAATGACACGCGGCATATTTTCACAAATCTCCCCCTGTTGGCATACTCTGCTCTGGCACAAGGCCTGTCAGCACACTGTCTCCTTAGGTTAGCCTTCAGACACACTCCCACCCCCAAAACACACTGGGGCATGTTTGTCCTCAGAACACAGGACAGACGGAGAGAGGGGATGGGGGAGAGGGAGAGAGAGAGGATGAGAGGGAGGGGGAGAGGGAGAGAGAGGTAGTGGGTGAGATGGAGGGGGAGAGGGAGAGAGAGAGAGAGGATGAGAGGGAGCGGGAGAGGGAAAGGGAGATAGAGAGACAGAGAGAGAGACAGATGGGTTGAGGAGGGGTCCCAGTGACATAGTAGATATGGAAAGATTGAGAAAGGGGGACCGAGTTAGAGAGAGAAGCCGGGAGGGAAAAATACAAATTCTAAGTAAGACTTTAACAAACGTCAAATCTGGGGCCATTATCCTGTCTCACAGCTAGTGTAACATAAGCCCAGGGCCTCCGGGCAGCATGCGTCACTGGGAGTTTGGGAGAGTGACTTTGACAAGATGGCCACCAGCCAAGCCCGAGAGAGCCCGCACATCTACCTGTCCACAGCGCTGACACCTGATTGGTCCTGACGTCTAGCCCCCACCCTTCATCTAACCATCCCACGGCACACGCTCGCAAACACGCCACAATCTGGGCGCTGGCATCCCTGTCCCGCATCCACGTAGCGGAACGAATTGTTTTGGCGGAGACAAAAAAAAAACAACACAAGGGTACTGTTTGGAATCACTCACGAAGAGAAAAGTTCTTCTGCAGATGAGTGGACGTGTTGAATCTAAAGCACGTGTGTGTGTGTGTGTGTGTGTGTGTGTGTGTGTGTGTGTGTGTGTGAGAGGCTTGGTGCTGGGGTCTAGGCTGAACAAGAGGATGTGGTGTAGAGCAGAGGTCAAAAGCAGCGATGCTGGGTAGAGATGCCCCCTGCTATCACCAACACAATACACGATACGATGCTAGACAGCCTGGCAAGGACGTTGGTGTCATCTGTGTGTGTATGTGTGTGTGTGTGTGTGTGTGTGTATGTGTGTGTGTGTGTTTCTCATTATGTTGATATCCCAGAGGGAGACCTGTCTTCCATTCTCTCCCACGGGAACTCTTGTTTTCTCTCTCTCTCCCTCTCTCTCTCTCCCCCTCTCTCTCTCTGCCTCTCTCTCTCCCTCTCTTTCTCTTCATGACCCTGGGTGATTGGCCCGTAGCGACGGCCTGTCAAAGCCCCTTTCACCCCCCTCCTCCCTCATGGCAGGCCGCTGGCAGGGCGGGCGGAGGGGGGTTGGGGGGGTGGAGCGGAGGGAGGGGGGTTAACGCGTGCTCCCTCAGCAGTAGGGTGAGGTCACACAGATCCCCATTTCAAAGGCGACGGGGCCGCCATTGAGACCGGGAATCAACCAGTCAGCTCCGATTATCCGGCCCAGCGCTTCCTGACTAGCGGGGCTGGTGAGGGGCTGGCACAAGGGGGCAGGCCTGCGGAGGGACTGCCAGGGCCTGGAGCCCAACCACCCTCCGGCTCATCCCCGTCACCGTGTCACTGGCAATGAGCGCGCGGATCAGGGATGACTGCTCCACTTCCCCTCCCCTCCCCTCCGCTCCCCTCCCCTCCCCTCACAGGGGACCCTGTTTAAGTGATGCCTACCCACTCCATTATTAGTCTCATTATGTGGTCATTTCAGCCTGTCACATGCGCTCAACTATGTCTTCGTCTTGATTTGATTTCGTCCGACAGGCTTTTCTTATACTCAAAGAGAGAGAGAGAGAGAGAGAGAGAGGGAGCGAGACAGAGGGAGCGAGAGAGAGAGGGAGCGAGAGACAGAGGGAGCGAGAGAGAGAGGGAGCGAGACAGAGAGGGAGAGAGACAGAGAGGGAGCGAGAGAGAGAGAGGAAGGGGGGAAGACAGAGTGATTTAGAACATTAATTTAATTTTTACGATGATCCGGACATTGTTTGCTCTGGCGCTGCGATGCACTTGCGCATGTCAGTCCGCGGGAGAGAGAGGGGGGTAGTAACGGAGGGCGAGCGACAGGAGAAAACGGACTGTGGTCACTGACACGTCTCTAAATACAGTTGAGGAACGACCCTCGTTTCTGGAAAGCCAAGGCTTTTCCATTTCTCCTGCGTTTGGCCAAACCAGCGCGGCCGCCTTAATCACCCAGAACCAGGAGTTCTCAAGCTGCAGGCTGGGGTTTGTTTTCTCCTTCCCTGCTGCGCGTCCCTGTGACCAGTCCCTCTCCTCGTCCTCCTCCATCCTTCATCCTGTCATCGCTAGCAGGAGAGTCAGGGATTTCCCCGGGAAAAAAAGTCGCTTGGTCGTGAAGGTTAGAGTGCTGTTCACCGACTTCTCGCGGCGCTAAATCAGACGAACGCATCTCTCAATCTGTGACGGCTCATTTGAAGCCGCCGCCTTGTGAACGCCAAATACAATCATTCATCTTTTGATTTCTTCGGCTCAGTTCAGGGGTTTTGTGCTTTTTCAATGTCAGCCTCAGACTCTTAAGGAATTCTTATTGAATTTCCTGCTGGTCCGGTCTCCATGTCGACCAGCTTTCTGTTGTTGTTGCCTATACTCACACACACACACGCACGCACACGCACACACACACACACACACACACACACACACACGCACGCACGCACGCACGTACGCACGCACACACAGACACACGCACACACACACACCTTCACATTTCTGTGCACTCGTCACTCCATCTTTCTAAACCCAGGACTTCCACTTAAACACGACCCCTCCCTTGCTGCACGCCATCCTGTCAGGAAAGCGTTCCTCGTCGTCACCTAGGAGACGTCCCGTCACCTAGGAGACGTCCTGTCACCTAGGAGACGTCCTGTCGCCTAGGAGACGCAGCTGTAGGACATGTCCCAGCAGGGACGTCACCGCTACATCATACTCACGTGCATCGCAGACTCATCATGGATGCTGACCTAGGCCAAAACTGCTTCTCATAACTGACCTAATCCTTTTCCCAGAGTGATCATTCCCTCCCCCCACCTTCCTCCCTTTTTTGGGGGGGGTGGGTGGGTGGGTGGGGTGTATGCTACTCTACTAAAACCCTGAATAGTCTCTCTTTCTCTCTCCCCATACAGTCCAACATGTGTTTGCAATTCTCATGCAGGATTCTGGATTCAACAACAGCATCATCTCAATTCGTCGCAAAGCATGAAGCATGGTGAGGCTGGCTCCAGCTGGAGAGGCTGAGTGTGGGGGGGAGGCAGCCCCCACTCCGGCCCCTCCTCAAGGGGAGAGATGGAGGGTGTTTGGCGGGTTCGACCGTCTCTGGGTTGGGGTGGGTGGAGGGTGGAGGGGGTTGGAGTTTGAGAAAAGAGCTCCACGCCAACCTAATCACATTACGGGTGCCATATTATGTGTCAAGCTGTCACTTTCGATTTGAGCGGCTGTGCTGCAGCACGCGGCGCGGGCCTGGGCCTCATATTCCTGTTTTGATTGGAGGTGGAGATAGAGGCGCGTTGGTGCCGGGCCGAGAGGGAGAGCGGGTTCCGCTGCCCCAGTGTTGATCGTCTGTTTACAATTACTGCTGCTAAGAGCAACAGGAGCGGGTGGGGGGAGAGGGGGGCAGGGAGGCGGGGGGGGAGGGGGGGCCAGGCAGCCTCTGTGACCTCTTCGTATTGAATCGCATGTCCGCTCTCATTGCTGTCTTGCTGCTGAACTGTGTCATGTGTCTAGTCAATCAATCTGTCACACTGTGGAGGCCATGAGGCTGGAGGCAGGGTGGGGGCTAGGGTTGAGGATAGGGTGGGGGCTAGGGTTGAGGATAAGGTGGGGGCTAGGATTGAGGATAGGGTGGGGGCTAGGAGTGAGGTTAAGGTGGGGGCTAGGTTTGAGGATAGGGTGGGGGCTAGGATTGAGGAAAGGGTGGGGGCTAGAGTTGAGGTTAGGGTGGGGGCTAGAGTTGAGGTTAGGGTGGGGTCTTGGTTTGACGATAGGGTGGGGGCTAGGGTTGAGGATAGGGTGGGGTCTAGGAGTGAGGTTAAGGTGGGGGCTAGAGTTGAGGTTAGGGTGGGGGCTAGGAGTGAGGTTAAGGTGGGGGCTAGGTTTGAGGATAGGGTGGGGGCTAGGATTGAGGAAAGGGTGGGGGCTAGAGTTGAGGATAGGGTGGGGGCTAGGGTTGAGGATAGGGTGGGGGCTAGGATTGAGGATAGGGTGGGGTCTAGGTTTGACGATAGGGTGGGGGCTAGGGTTGAGGATAGGGTGGGGTCTAGGAGTGAGGTTAAGGTGGGGGCTAGAGTTGAGGATAGGGTGGGGGCTAGGATTGAGGATAGGGTGGGGTCTATAGTTGAGGTTAGGGTGGGGGCTAGGAGTGAGGATAGGGTGGGGTCTATAGTTGAGGTTAGGGTGGGGGCTAGGAGTGAGGTTAAGGTGGGGGCTAGGATTGAGGATAGGGTGGGGTCTATAGTTGAGGATAGGGTGGGGTCTATAGTTGAGGTTAGGGTGGGGGCTAGAGTTGAGGTTAGGGTGGGGTCTTGGTTTGACGATAGGGTGGGGGCTAGAGTTGAGGTTAGGGTGGGGGCTAGGGTGGGGAGGGGCACGGAGTGGACAGGAAATGAGCTTGCAGTCATCTACAGGGAGAACTGAGGAGATATGAAGCAATGTATTAAATAACCATGAGAGGATAAAGATGAGAGATCTGCCAGTACTTCATTACAAGGCTACATAACTGTGTTTCCATCTGGCTTTCTGCCTTGTATTCCTGCTCTCCTTCTCTCCTTCTCTCAGTCTGATCTTCTTCTCTTCTCATCTTCTCTCCTGTTTTCCTCCTTCTTCTGCCTTTCTCTTCTCCTTCTCTCTTTCTCCTCCTGATCTCCTCTCCTTTCTCTCCTGATCTCTTCTCCTTCCTCCTGATCTCTCTCCTTCTCCTCCTTCCTCTCCTTCTCTCCTGAATCTCCTTCTCCTTCTCTTCTCCTTCTCTCCTGTTCTCTTCTCCTTCTCTTCTCCTTCTCTCCTTCTCACCTCTCCTCTCCTGTTCTCCTCTCGTCTCCTTCTCTCCTGTTCTCCTCTCCTTCTCTCCTGTTCTCCTCTCCTCTCCTTCTCTCCTCTCCTCCTTCTCTCCTCTCCCTTCCTTCTTCTCTCCTCCTTCTCTCCTCTCGCTTCTCTCCTCTCTGCCTCTCCTCCTTCACCTCTCCTCTCCCTTCTCTCCTCCCTCCTTCTCTTCTCTCCTTCTCCTCATCTTCTTCCCTCTC
>BROE01000025.1:897155-933806 GCA_036571765.1 Plecoglossus altivelis
ATACAAACTTCACAACGTGACGATGAGGTCAACGTCTGAGTGAAATCTTTCTTCAGCGAGGAAACGTCCATGTGGTTGGTGTTGGGGAGACAGCCCATGTTTATACATATTTTTTTTAAAACCCCTTGTCACCTCTTTAAGTTATCAATTCGTGATCCGAACATTGGTTCGCCGAGGTCCTCACACACACACACATCTTGTTCTTTCTCTGTCTCTCGGTCTCTGTCTCTCGACTCCATCCTCCACCCCCCTCCCTCCCTTTCACCAGCGGCATACAACACATTACTGTGACTGACAACTCCAATCATCCCAATGTTTGCTCGGCAAGTTCAGATGTGAGTGACTGACACGCAACTCATACCAGAGGAGTCCAAGAGACAGGGAAGGAGGAGAGAGCAAGAGAGAGAGAGCAAGAGAGAGAGAGAGCGAGAGATGAAAACAGAGAGAAGAGAGGGAAGCAGAGAGAGGGAGAGAAGTAGAGAGAGGGAGAAGAAACAGAGAGACAGACAGGAGACAGACAGGAGAAGGGGGAGAGAAGAAGAAAACGAAACAGAAAAGGGGATTCTACCCTTCCGACAAACCTCCTCCTCCTCATCGTCCTCCTCATCATCACTTCCCCTCCGTTTCTGCCTCTCTGTCTCCACCAAATCCTCCTTGATAGCACACCACCGGTCCTGGCAAATGGGAGCTAATCCTTCCCAGGTTTATCACTAAAGCCTCTTTTCTATTTTGTCTCCCTGCATGTATGCCTTGTTGGCAGATACCATCATCCAGCCACCGAGAAACTCGGCACATCACACATCAGCGAAGCGGGGCCTCGCCTCCATGGCGACAGACGTGTCACCGTGACAGTCCGCCGAGGATGGAGCGCCATCGCAGAGGGAGCCCTCGACTTACCCCACGCCGTGACGCTGCTTATCTAGAGCGCGCCGTTAATGATTTCCCAAGGCAAACGCGAAGCGTTTGAGATACTTTGCTCGGAAATCAGGGAGAAAAAACCCCCCTACCCCCCCTCCCCTCCCTATCCCCCGCCCCCCAACCCCAGTGCCCCACACCCCCCTCACCCCCACCCTTCGAAGGTCACAGCGTAAAACGAACACCCACGCACCCGACAGCCATGACAGTTTGGGCAGGACACGAAGCGCTGCCGTTCACCTGCTCAGCTGCGAGAAGAATCGCGTCCATTAGCAGATCCGCGTGGTTTCTGATCACAACGTTGATGGCGACCAATCAGAGTGCAGATGGAGGAGCAGATCCACGCCTGAGGTGAGGCTGGTAACTGGTACCAGTGATGGGGGAGTGGAGGGGAGATTAACTGGATGACTAAGGCTTGACTAAGGCTTTTGTCAAGCGGTTTCTCCAACAATGGCTTGGCCAGGGGGATTCTGTTTGTGTAGAAGGAGAAAGACAGAGGAGAGAGAGAGAAAGAGCAGAGCGAGAATGAGAGAACGAGAGAAAGAGGGAGAAGCTCAGAAAAGACAGGTCGAGCGACAGAGAGAAACAGAGCTACATAAGAGAGTAGAGCAGGGGTGTCAAACCCTGGTTCCTCGAGAGCCGCTGTCCCTGAAGGTTTTCGATGTTTCGCTGCTCCAGCACACCTGACTCTCATGAATGGGTTGCTATCAAGCTCTGCGGAAGCCTGATAATGAACAATTCAATTAGAATCAGGTGTGCTTGGAGCAGGGAAACATTGAAAACCTTCAGGACAGCGGCCCTCCAGGACCAGGGTTGACACCCCTGGTCTAGAGCACTTGTTCATACACCTACAGTGCGAGAAGAGGAGAGGAGGGGAGGGAGGAGAAGAGGGGAGGAGAGGAGAGAGGAATGGAGATGGGAAGGAGAGAAGAAGAGGGGAGGAGAGGAGAGAGAGAGAGAGTGTATTTTTGTGTGTGTGTGGGGAGGGAAGGGGAGGGAATGGAGGAGGAGAGGAATGGAGGAGAGAAGGGGGAGGAGAGGAATGGAGGAGGCGAGGGGAGGAGAGGAAGGACTGCAGGCCTTTGTTGTGATGCTTGACAGAGGAGAGAAAAGGTTTTAGAGTAGTAAACAGTGTGAGGAGGGATGAAAGGAGGGATGGATGTGAGGGCTGCCTCCTCCAGGGGTTTGGGGGAGGGATAGACCAGATAGAAGGATGTGAGGGCTGCCTCCTCCAGGGGCTTGGGGGAGGGATAGACCAGATAGAAGGATGTGAGGGCTGCCTCCTCCAGGGGTTTGGGGGAGGGATAGACCAGATAGAAGGATGTGAGGGCTGCCTCCTCCAGGGGCTTGGGGGAGGGATAGACCAGATAGATGGATGTGAGGGCTGCCTCCTCCAGGGGCTTGGGGGAGGGATAGACCAGATAGAAGGATGTGAGGGCTGCCTCCTCCAGGGGCTTGGGGGAGGGATAGACCAGATAGAAGGATGTGAGGGCTGCCTCCTCCAGGGGCTTGGGGGAGGGATAGACCAGATAGAAGGATGGGAAGGGGTGCGCACAGCCTGCCAACGCCTTCAGTATCCAGTCACACTTGAAGACCAACACCCCCCCCACCACCCCACCCTCCTCCCCTTCAAATGTTAATATAAGTGACTGTGAGTGTTTGAGTGAGTATTGGATTTGCAATTTGATTTATGACTTGGAACTTTGATCTTCTGAAAGGCTGTGGGATTTACACAACAATAATTCTTCTTGGCCCCAGCTTAAATAAATGATGTGCCTGTGGCATGTGTCCAGAATAGATTTTAATAGACTGATCAGTGTTCAGAGAGAAGGAGAGAGATGGAGAGAGGAAGAGAAAGAGGGATTGAGAGAGAAGGGGGGGTGGGGGGGTGAACATGAAGTCCCATCTGCGTTTGACAGGGGGCGGGAAGGGGGGGGGGATTCATAAAGAGCTAAGATGGATTCCAGAGAAGCTTGACTTCCAGAGCTGATAATGACAAAAACACCAAGGACACCAAACTCCATCGCCGTGGAGAGCAACGGCCAAGGAGGGCTGTGTTCCTCATCATGTCCATTGTCACGGACAGTGGTGAAATCACCATGACACACACACACACACACACACACACACACACAACTCCTATGACAGCTGGTTTATAGTAGGAATGTCTTGGGGTCACATAGTGTAAGCAAAGACAGCTACAGCATCCATCAGTAGGTCAAAGCTCTCGTAAAAATAACAGTACATGGAGGGGGGTGGGAGGGGGGAGAGGAGGGAGGAGGGGGAGAGGAGGGAGGAGGGGGGAGAGGAGGGGGGGGGAAGAGGAGGGAGGAGGGGGGAGGAGACGAGGCAAGGAGTAACAAAGAATCTCTCCAAAAGATGGAGAGCAGACTGTCCTTAAGAGTACGATACAAGCACGGTCCAGCAGACAAGCAGGGCAGTGGCCTTAAGCGCATTTATGATACGTAAGCGAGCTAAAGGCCGCTGAGACAACCCCCATCACACACACACACACACACACACACACACCACCACACCACACACCCTCACACACACACACACACACACACACACCTGCAGTCTGTGTCTTTAACTGTCCAGCGTGTGCAATTTTTCACATTCACCAACGGGCCTGGCTTAGGAATTCTCCCCCGGCAGGTCTCCTAAAATGGATGACGGTGGCTAGGCCATGGATTTGCTTTTAATAACAGTTAGCACAAACACTGTAAATTTACAGCTGTGAGTGACTGCGTGAAAGGAGCTCCAAATTCGCGAAGAACCATAACTCTTCATAGCGGTCTCTCTCCCTCACACACTTCTCCATCCCTCTCCTCATCCTCCCTCTCCCTCCCCCTCTAATCTCTCCGTCTCTCCCTCCCTCTTCCCCCCTTCTCTCCTCCCTCTCCCTGCTGTGGCAGCTGGTTGTACTCAGTACTGGGTCTAGTACGGTACTTTGAAATAGCAATCAATGCCTTTATACTGCAAAGAGGGCTCATAAAAGTGTCATTGGGATGTATATACGGTGCCATATTTCAACCTTTCTCCTATTTTTAAACATTGAGTTATGGCCGCAGAAATGTGTACCCATTAAAGGTGATATAACGTATTTTCTGCCTTGTTCTGAAACTCATTCATCAAGGCTGACCGCCCTAGCCATACACCCCCCCCCACACACACCCGCAAGCCCAAACACACCCACACACCTCACTCCCCCCCTTTTCCTTCCCCCTGTTCTTGTAGCCTGTTGTGTGTAATTTATGACACACCGGTAGTGTAACCTTCTGGCTGGTTGATGCAGCTCTTTCTCCTGGTAACTCAATAACCCTCTTTTGGAGAGTCAGAATGGACCGAGCACTGTCCTGCATCTCATGCAGCACACCAGGACAGGAGGGAAAGGAAATCTAAATGAAAAGACACCCTATAAAAGCAAGGATGACGATCAAGATGGGGGGAGCGGGGGGGGGGGGGATCCTGGAACATCAGGGCTTGTTCCACGATCAATAAGAGCAGCATAGACTAGTCAGCTCTGCTGTTGGTGCTGCCGCCTTCTGTGAAACTATCGGTGTGTCGTGGGGGAAGTGTGCCCTGAGGGGAAAGGATTGGGTTTGTGAAACATTAATTACACCTTTGTATCTCTCCCCCCCCCCCCCAAAAAAAACCGCCCCAATCTGATTCTATATATGACTGTTTGAGAGCTCTGAGGAAGCCTGAAGGTTACAAACTATTCTGTCTGTTCTCATAAAGAGTTTACAGACATGTCTGGGGAGGAAAGCATCCTGTTCCTGTACAGAACAGAAGCAGCCTTTTCTCCACGGAAACCAAAACTCTCAACCCCTTTCAACCTCCGAAAACGGCTCCGAAAACAGCCACTCTCCTCACCGTTTGCCCTCAGCATTACGAGCCGGTGGCATTAGCCGCGAGAGGCTAGCACCCTCCCAAGGGTCTCCAGATCTCTAGCCACGGTGTCAATTCCCCAAATAGGTAGCCAGCTGGGTGCTATAAAATCACCTTAAATGCTCAATAACCTTCAGCGCCGAAAGTCACAGCTTAAAAAACATGTGTGGTGACTTTGATGAGTCAAGGTGCTTGAAGCCTCACCTCCCTTAGAAACTTCTGGAGGGAAGGAACTCAGCTCGGAAGAATGAGGATATTAGCTTGTCAATAGGGTGACAAGTTTAACACAGTGGGGCATTTGGCAAGGGAGGATATTTTAGGCAGGGCAAAGGGAAGAGAGGCCAGTGTTGTTGCTGCCCTGAGTGTGGGGACTGACTGACAGGAAATAACTAGCTTGTGTGTCAAGTCATTTCAACGAAATGTAAGCTATGTTGTCCATGTGTAAAGAAAATCACAGGGAAAAGAAATTTGTATTTATACAAACTTCACAACGTGACGATGAGGTCAACGTCTGAGTGAAATCTTTCTTCAGCGAGGAAACGTCCATGTGGTTGGTGTTGGGGAGACAGCCCATGTTTATACATATTATCTTGTCACCTCTTAAGTTATCATTCGTGATCCGAAACATTGTCCGAGGTCTCACACACACACACTCTTGTCTTTCTCTGTCTCTCCGTCTCTGTTTCTCCCTCCATCCCTTCCACCCCCCTTCCCTCCCTTTCACCAGCGGCATACAACACATTACTGTGACTGACAACTCCAATCATCCCAATGTTTGCTCGGCAAGTTCAGATGTGAGTGACTGACACGCAACTCATACCAAGAGGAGTCAAGAGACAGGGAGAGAAAGAAGAAAGAGAGAGAGAGCAAGAGAGAGAGAGAGCGAGAGATGAAAACAGAGAGAGAGGGAAGCAAGAGAGGGAAGAGTAGGAGAGGGAGAGAAACAGAGAGACAGACAGGAGAACAGACAGAGGAAGGGGAGAGAAAGAAAGAGAAAACGAAACAGAAAAGGGGATTCTACCCTTCCGACAACCTCCTCCTCCTCTCGTCTCCTTCCATCATCTTCTCCGTTTCTGCCTCTCTGTCTCCACCAAATCCTCCTTGATAGCACACCACCGGTCCTGGCAAATGGGAGCTAATCCTTCCCAGGTTTATCACTAAAGCCTCTTTTCTATTTTGTCTCCCTGCATGTATGCCTTGTTGGCAGATACCATCATCCAGCCACCGAGAAACTCGGCACATCACACATCAGCGAAGCGGGGCCTCGCCTCCATGGCGACAGACGTGTCACCGTGACAGTCCGCCGAGGATGGAGCGCCATCGCAGAGGGAGCCCTCGACTTACCCCACGCCGTGACGCTGCTTATCTAGAGCGCGCCGTTAATGATTTCCCAAGGCAAACGCGAAGCGTTTGAGATACTTTGCTCGGAAATCAGGGAGAAAAAACCCCCCCGACCCCCCCTCCCCCCTCCCCCTACCCCCCCCCAACCCCCATCCCCACCCCCCTCCCCCACCCTTCCAGAAAGTCACAGCGTAAAACGACACCCACGCACCCGACAGCCATGACAGTTTGGGCAGGACACGAAGCGCTGCCGTTCACCTGCTCAGCTGCGAGAAGAATCGCGTCCATTAGCAGATCCGCGTGGTTTCTGATCACAACGTTGATGGCGACCAATCAGAGTGCAGATGGAGGAGCAGATCCACGCCTGAGGTGAGGCTGGTAACTGGTACCAGTGATGGGGGAGTGGAGGGGAGATTAACTGGATGACTAAGGCTTGACTAAGGCTTTTGTCAAGCGGTTTCTCCAACCAAGGCTTGGCCAGGGGATTCTGTTGTGGTGAGGAGAAAAGAACAGAGAGAGAAGAGAGGAGAAAGATGCTGACGAGCCGCAGAAGCGAGAACGAGAGAGAAAGAGAGAGAAGCTCAGAAAAGACAGGTCGAGCGACAGAGAGAAACAGAGCTACATAAGAGAGTAGAGCAGGGGTGTCAAACCCTGGTCCTCGAGAGCCACTGTCCTGAAGTTTTCGATGTTTCGCTGCTCCAGCACACCTGACTCTTATGAAGGGTTGCTATCAAGCTTTGTGGAAGCCTGATAATGACAATTCATTAGAATCATGTGTGCTAGAGCAGGGAAACATCGAAATCCTTCAGGATAGCGGCCCTCCAGGACCAGGGTTTGACACCCCCTGGTGTAGAGCAACTTGTTCATACACCTACAGTGGAGAAGAGGAGGAGGAGGGGAGGAAGGAGAAGAGGGGAGGAGAGGAGAAGAGGAATGGAGATGGGAGGAGAGAAGAAGAGGGAGGAGAGCGAGACGAGGAAGAGGAATGAAGAGGGAGGAGAGGAGACGAGGAATGGAGGAGGAGAGGAATGGAGGAGAGAGGGAGAGAGGAATGGAGGAGGAGAGGCGAGGAGAGGAGGACTGAGGCCTTTGTTGTGATGCTTGACAGAGGAGAGAAAAGGTTTTAGAGTAGTAAACAGTGTGAGGAGGGATGAAAGAGAGGGAGGGATGGTGAGGCTTCCCCTCCAGGGGTTTGGGGGCAGGAATAGACCAGATAAAGGATGTGAGGGCTCCCTCCTCCAGGGGCTTGGGAGGATAGACCAGATAGAAGATGGAGGGCTGCCCTCCTCCAAGGTTGGGGAGGATAGACCAGATAGAAGATGTGAGGGCTGCCTCCTCCAGGGGCTTGGGGGAGGGATAGACCAGATAGATGGATGTGAGGGCTGCCTCCTCCAGGGGCTTGGGGGAGGGATAGACCAGATAGATGGATGTGAGGGCTGCCTCCTCCAGGGGCTTGGGGGAGGGATAGACCAGATAGAAGGATGTGAGGGCTGCCTCCTCCAGGGGCTTGGGGGAGGGATAGACCAGATAGAAGGATGGGAAGGGGTGCGCACAGCCTGCCAACGCCTTCAGTATCCAGTCACACTTGAAGACCAACACCCCCCCCCCACCACCCCACCTCCACCCCTTCAATTAATATAAGTGACTGTGAGTGTTTGAGTGAGTATTGGATTTGCAATTTGATTTATGACTTGGAACTTTGATCTTCTGAAAGGCTGTGGGATTTACACAACAATAATTCTTCTTGGCCCCAGCTTAAATAAATGATGTGCCTGTGGCATGTGTCCAGAATAGATTTTAATAGACTGATCAGTGTTCAACGAGAGAAGGAAGAGAGGATGAGAAAGGAAGAGAAAAGGATTGAGAGAGAAGGAGGGGGGGCTGCCGTTGGGTGAACATGAAGTCCCATCTGCGTTTGACAGGGGGGGGGGGGGATTCATAAAGAGCTAAGATGGATTCCAGAGAAGCTTGACTTCCAGAGCTGATAATGACAAAAACACCAAGGACACCAAACTCCATCGCCGTGGAGAGCAACGGCCAAGGAGGGCTGTGTTCCTCATCATGTCCATTGTCACGGACAGTGGTGAAATCACCATGACACACACACACACACACACACACACACACACAACTCTATGACAGCTGGTTTATAGTAGGAATGTCTTGGGGTCACATAGTGTAAGCAAAGACAGCTACAGCATCCATCAGTAGGTCAAAGCTCTCGTAAAAAAAAACAGTACATGGAGGGTGGAGGGAGAGGAGTGAGAGGGGGAGGAGGGAGGAGGGGGAGAGGAGGGAGGAGGGAGAGGAGGGAGAGGGGCGGAGAGAAACGAGCAAGGAGAACAAAGAATCTCCAGACAAGATGGAGAGCAGACTGTCTTAAGACGTACGATCCAAGCACAGTCCAGCAAGACAAGCAGGGGCAGTGGCCTTACGCATTTATGATACGTTAAGCACTAAAGCGCTGAAAACCCCCATCACACACACACACACACACACACACACACACACAACACACACACACACACACACACACACACACACACACCTGCAGTCTGTGTCTTTAACTGTCCAGCGTGTGCAATTTTTCACATTCACCAACGGGCCTGGCTTAGGAATTCTCCCCCGGCAGGTCTCCTAAAATGGATGACGGTGGCTAGGCCATGGATTTGCTTTTAATAACAGTTAGCACAAACACTGTAAATTTACAGCTGTGAGTGACTGCGTGAAAGGAGCTCCAAATTCGCGAAGAACCATAACTCTTCATAGCGGTCTCTCTCCCAACAACATTCTCCATTTCTCCTCTCTCTCCCTCCCTCTCCCCTCCCCCTCTCTCTCTCCGTCTCTCCCTCCCTCTCCCTCCCCCTCTCTCTCTCCCCTCTCCCTTCTGCTGTGGCAGCTGGTTGTACTCAGTACTGGGTCTAGTACGGTACTTTGAAATAGCAATCAATGCCTTTATACTGCAAAGAGGGCTCATAAAAGTGTCATTGGGATGTATATACGGTGCCATATTTCAACCTTTCTCCTATTTTTAAACATTGAGTTATGGCCGCAGAAATGTGTACCCATTAAAGGTGATATAACGTATTTTCTGCCTTGTTCTGAAACTCATTCATCAAGGCTGACCGCCCTAGCCAACACCAACCCCCCCCACACACACACCCCGCACACACACACACATCTCTCTCTCCCTCTCCTTCGTTTTTCCTCCCCCCTTCCTTCCCCCTGTTCTTGTAGCCTGTTGTGTGTAATTTATGACACACCGGTAGTGTAACCTTCTGGCTGGTTGATGCAGCTCTTTCTCCTGGTAACTCAATAACCCTCTTTTGGAGAGTCAGAATGGACCGAGCACTGTCCTGCATCTCATGCAGCACACCAGGACAGGAGGGAAAGGAAATCTAAATGAAAAGACACCCTATAAAAGCAAGGATGACGATCAAGATGGGGGGAGCGGGGGGTGGGTGGGGGGGAATCCTGGAACATCAGGGCTTGTTCCACGATCAATAAGAGCAGCATAGACTAGTCAGCTCTGCTGTTGGTGCTGCCGCCTTCTGTGAAACTATCGGTGTGTCGTGGCAGCTTTGTGGCCCTCTCCTCCCCTCTCATCCCCTCCCCTCTCCTCCCCCTTCCTCTCCCCACCCTCCCTCTCCTCTCCTCTGCAGAGTGAGGATTAATTGCCAGGCTACAGCAGTAGCCAGGGTCAGCAGGAGATATATTTCACAAGTGTCAGACTTGGCCCACAGCCCTTAACACAGAGTTCGAAATGAGAACGCACGCTTGGATGACAAACAGCCACATGTGACTTTGCTAGGGCACACGAGCGTGCAGGAGAGAAGTGTGATATATGGCACTGCTTAACTTTCATGTATTCTTCAGAGTGTGCGAGTTACTGCTCACACCGAACAGAGAGCTATGTCATCACAAGGAGCTGGGGTGGAGAATGATACTTTATCAACCACTGCGTTCCGCTTCAGTGCGTTCACCATGGTAGTATTTGTTTTTTTTCCCAACCATGGTTTCTGAAGAATTATCATCATCATTTGTTCGGGGCAAAAAAATGGAAAGCTGCAGCCCGTGTTAATAGTCATCGTTTGTTGTTATCTTCAACGCTGCGTAAGCAACGGTTCTCACCTTTGCAATAGGCGTAAATGAACGTTTATCACATCGTAGCACGCGGTAGAAGGGTCGTCTACAACTGCCACTGTAGCCTACATCTCCTCGCTCTCCTCTTCCCCCGGTTCTGCTCTCCTCTGATCAATCGATCAACACGGAGAAGAATACAGCGTGCGTTTTCCTTTATTAACTCCGTGCCGGGATTTTCCCAACGCCGACGTGACCTCAGGTTGGCGAGCGCACGCTGGGAGATTAATGGGGTGGGCGGGTTAGTGTAATAACCGTTTGTTTGATGTGACAAGACTGATAGGCGTTGATTTACTTACACATTGATAGGGTTTTAATTGAGCGCCTCCATCTTTCGTCACATTAAAGCTACGGTATCGGCAAACCCTTTTCACAACATGTCGCGATGATTGACAGGTAAGCATTGTGCTGTCCAACAGTCTGGTGTCTGCCTAGTTCTTTGTGGCCTTTCATTCTGTGCGTAGGATGTTTCAACGTGCACAACGAATGCAAGCTGTAGGACAATATGCTGCTGGTGAAAATATAAGGCCACTCTTGATTTTCGAGGTCTTAATTACAGAATTTAATATTTGACAGATTTTACTTCCAAGTTATATCGTTCGTACAACACTGTAGGTGACAAGTTTAATCGATGTGTCATGTGACTGGATGAATAGTCAAATGTTGACGAGCTTCGTTTCACGTTCTCTAATGTTCGGCCTTTAAAAGGATTCAAGCGCCCATCTCCCCCCTCCACACACACTCGCACGCACGCACACACGCACGCACAGGTTTTATTTGAGCGATTAGTGGCGATGTGACCTGGCTTGAAAAAGACAGAGAACGTGAGTATAAGAGGAAGCATAAGTCAGTTTAACAAGCGTGCGGAATGTGAAAGAGATTTCATTTGCACTGAGTGTTTCAGCTTTAAACCTGCCATGAGACCAAAGCTACGACTGCCTCAATTCAACCTCTATCAAATGCCCTCTATGGACCGATGGGGGAAAAAAAACACCTTTTGATCTGGGCTGAAATTTCACTCAACAATGTAGGACAATCTGATTGGTGGCAGCCACGGTCTGGCAGTCACTCCACTCTTTCAGGGTGTTCCCCAGATAACTTCTCCATGTGGAGCACACAATAGCTGCTTTTGTTTCCTAGCGGGGGAAAAGAATTTGAGATTGCACGCGCGTAGGTGTGTATGTGTGTGTACGAACCTTGCGTTTGTTCAGGTGTAACTATACCAAGTGCGTTTCTGAGAGCGACAAGGATGCCGTTTGACGCAGGAAATAACAGTGTCAGTCTATTAGGTTCGGGAAGCCTATTATCCCAGAGCGATTATCATCCAGACAGGTAGACGTCGGCTCCGCTGAGTGGATAAGAGAGTTAGCGAGACAGACCAGGCTGACAACACGAAGGCCATCCTGCAAAACTACAGCGATAAGCATACCAGCCACAGCGATAGTGCTCGCACAAACAGCCAGGTAGATTATATTGTATGAAAATATGTAAATATCCACTTCACGGACGTGTGTGTGTGTGTATGTGAGTGTGTGTGTGTATGTGAGTGTGTGTGTGTTTCAGAGATAGAGGGAAGGAACGAGCAAGCAAGACGTGAAACAGAGGGCTATAGAGATAATCATTTCTACATGGAATCATGTAAGGAACTTGGGAACGTTTCAGTGGAGAAAAATCCTTGTTTCAGCCATTCAGCCTGAATGGAATGTTGCCTACACGGCTCCTTTTAAGTGCTTGATATGTCTCCTACACCCTATGAAACTGTCTAATTTGTCTTTTTTCCCCAACGTTTTATTATTGCTGGGGAACACACAAGGCCACTGCAGAGCCTTTGCCTTGGGCCAGCAAACTCATTCCACACACTCCATAAGTCAGTCGCAGATAATTAAATAGGAGCTATTTACATTCATCTTCTCCCTCCTCTGCTGCTCTGGCTATTTTATCATTTCCCTTGCTGTGCTTACAGGAATATACCCAGTCACGGGTCTTCATGACGTTTCATATACGGGCATTGGTGAAAAAAAGATGTGTAATAAGTACAGCTCTAGTCTGGGGAAACTGGAAAAAAAAACCCACTGAACTCTCGACTGCATCAAAGGGTTATTAAACGCTCACGCGATAGTTCACCTGAAGGCATGCATCCCCTACGGTTCGTGTCCCCAAACCAGAAGCCCCAAGATAGACAAATGACCAGATCGAAAGTCATCCATTCACCCTGTGTGAAACAGTTACATATTTACATTCCAGTCATAAAAAGAAAGAAGCTGTGGTCTTTCAACATGGCTGTGAGTTAGGGCCTGCAACCAAGTCGTCCATTACAGGTCTGAGTGGGTCTATAAATCAGAGGCTTAGGGGTGTGTGGGGTCTGCGCTGGGGTATCCAGGCACAGTCACGCTGGGGCTGTGTTTCACTGGCTGCTGCAGTAAAGACCTGGGCTTTGATATGGGCCTTGGAAAGGCAAATGCCACACACACACACACCACACCAACACACACCTACACACACTTTCCCCCCCCTACAGCTCGGCTTTGATATGGGCCATGGAGACAAGGAGGCCCTGAGGCTACAGGGAGCAGTGCTACTGAGCGGTCTCTTAACGGGAAACCTGCCCCTTAAACATCCACAACAGGAAACGGCCATCAGTCATCAACACGCCAAAACAGCTGTTACCAGCCTACTTCAAGGGAGGACTTGAAAGAGGCTGTTCCCCGTTGTTTGAGCCCTCCCTTGTTCCATTCTCTCGTTCTTTGTGTCTTTCTCCCCCCCCTGAGCTCCTTCTCTCGCCTGCCGCCCAGGCTCCTTTCCGAGCCACTGTTCACGCCACCCCCTCCCACGCCGCCAAGCTTGCCTTTCATAGCTATTCTTAGAGAGACGGGGAAGAGAATGAGGCTGTGTGGGACTTCGGTTGAGCTTCAACACGCACATTTTGATTGAAGTTAAGCTCACAGAGTGCGCGGCAGGTTGAAACTGGTTTCCCTGCGTGCGACTTCCTGTACGCGAGAGCTACTTGTGGCCCTGCAGTTTTTTTTGGGGGGGGTGGGGGGGGGGTTCCTACAGATGGAGACAGAGAGGTAGAACAAAACTCACGGTTGGAGTAGGAAAAGCCCAGAACGGCTCTTCAGCTGCAGCTCTGACGCACGATCAGCGATCTGCAGTCGTTAGAGGATGTTGTTGGAGCGTTTATTCAGAACGGTCGCGGGGGGATGCGGACAGTGTTTGTAGGTGATTACAATGACAGTCTGCGAAGTCTCATGGCGTACGAAGAAAGATTAGTGCTCGTCGGGGGGGGGGGGGGCTGGTGGGGGAGCCGATCAGCCAGCCTCTCGCCAGTCCCACTCCTGAGCTGGGGGAGACATGCCACCTGGAGCCTTCAGAACAGGGGTCTCGCGTCCAGGTGAGAAGAAAGGCACAGCGACAGGCTGGGTCTGGTTCTCGCACCCCAAGTAAACAGGTCTGAGTTGTTTGCCGTTGCATGCACGACTCGGAGGCTTTCGTCGCTTGGGGAATGCTTGCGGTGAACTCGTACAACAGGTCTGTGTAAACTGGGGAGGATCAAGAGACAAACCTGCTGCACATTGGCAATGAGAAATATCTGGATTATGTTTCAAACGCATCTGGCAATGTAAGTAAACAGTTCCTTGTGATAATACAGTGTAGTCTTTGTTTCGTTGCCGAGTCAGTTCTGTCTCCTGTTGTTTTTCTGTCATCCTGGCAGGCCCAGGTGGAGTAACGCCTTTTATGACATTATCCAGGGGAATGTGACACGTTTATCATCGGGCCCTTCTAACGAGACATGACAGGAAGTGATGCGCCTGCCTTTGTGTCTTTATGACACCAGATTAGAGCGATCATGCTCGGTAAGATGAATCTCCAGACAATAAGATAAGAATGCAGAGCATCAAAGTTTCTTTTTGTCTGACTGTAATAGCATCTGTCAGGCCTCATTTTAATTCATTGTGTAATTATATTAACCGAGTTACCTAATTGGTGATTCACCCAGCACTAATGCAATGACTATTAACATTCCGCAGTAGTTACCAAACATGAATGTTAGGTTTTATTTAAAAAATAAAAATAACTTATTTACAAGGAGAATAAAAGAAAGGACCTCTTCACCAACTATTCTTGCTCTGCTATGAATTATCCATTACGGCGTTCCTTTCATATTTATGAAAGCTATTTTAAAAGGCACTTATCGTAAAAATATACGTCCATACATCATAACAAAATTTTACACTGCCAGAGACGCGGAGAGAACATTTGACAAACCGCGCCCCTAAAAACAACAACGCCCACCTCATTACGTATGCGCACACTCCCTATTGGACAGCGGATACTTGCTTTGAAATTCCTCCTACTCAGATCTTCAGAATGTAAAATGATCATAGTACCGACTGTTGTGTGAAGACAGAGAGAAAGACGCTGGGACACTTACGCGTACGGAGCAACCCGGTCGTATCATCTGTGGAGATATTCTTTACTTGGGTTTATTTTTATGTCTTAGTAACTAACCGCAATGATCTTCCTCTTATATTTCTGTCGGTACTCGGGCTTAAAGAATATCTAAGGAGACAGAGGTGATTGGAAAAGCGGAGGATTGAGTCAAGGAACCATGACATTTTAGAGAATTTCTCCTCTTTTGAGACCGCAAGCTTCCATATCCGGAGCAAGCGTACTGCCGCTGTTACTTTTGGATTAATACAAATCAGGTTCTTATGCAACCTTTGCTTGCCACATTGTTTTTTCCAACAGTTTGCTGATAAATGAATTTCGAGTCACATCTGCTGGTTCCCTGCCCTCCCCCGAACTCTGCGCCGCCCCGATCCAGATGAACGGTTCTCCCGGTGGATCTGAAGCGCAATTACACAGTCAGTCTCCCAAGCGCACCGTCAACGGCAGAGGTAGTTCACTGCCGAGAGAAACAAAAAGCTTTCTAGTTCCAACTCCCTCGGATCCATTTCGCCAGGCTAAGAGGTTGCCAATACGGATTCTAAAAATGTTGACCGCTCACAGCAGCCACTTGCTACACCCGGAGTATCTTCAGCCTTTGACGTCCGCACCAGTCAGTATCGAGGTAAGCGAAGCACATCTTTAATACCTTCTGATAGAGTTGTTACTGCTGTGCGGGGTGTCCTCGCCGTAACATTTGCAGTTTACGTGCCGAGATTACTTCAAGCGCACGAACAACTGGACACCGCAGTACGCAGCCAAGTTTGTGTCTGTGTGTATGCGTCAACAGTATTTCGTGAAGCTGCGCCAAGCTATTTTCTCTGAAGTTTTCAAACAGTGGTGCGTAGTGTAGGCTACAATCAGATAGGTCACCTTTGGGGACGTGATAGTCCGCTCAAAGGAGCTTTCTACACGTCTCTATGCATTGGAGAGCGTTCTACAAGGGAATGTACATTAACCGGAAGAATTCCGTTAAAAAAAAACGGGTGCGCAGTTGGCACCAGTCAAGCCAGTCTGATGACTAACATTCACAAATGAATCTCCGTGCATTACGCTTGACATGGTTTTACTTGTGAATCGTTCCTGTTCCGTTTTTAAAGTTTAACCTCCTATTTCCAACCTTCGGATGACTAGCAGGCTGTTCTATGTCCTGTTCTCAGTCTGTATATTCATCATGTCTGTGCTGTTTGGATATTCATTTAGTGTCTCTGTCTCCCCTCTCAGTTGGATGCTAAGAAGAGTCCTCTGGCTCTGCTGGCTCAGACCTGCTCCCAGATAGGCAAGCCAGACCCCCCCTCCTCCTCCAAGCTTGGCTCAATCTCCTCAGCCAACCAGTCGGATAAGGAGCCCTCTGGTCGCTCCTCCTCTTCAGGCCTCAAGGCTGGAGATCTCCACCAGGAGGATAAGTCCAGCTTCAAGCCTTACTCCAAGATCGGAGGGGAGTGCCGGAAGGAGGGTCTGGCGACCAAGGCCTCCTCAGATAAGGCTGGCTTCAGAGTAGCCAACGGAGGGTCTGGAGGGGTGGGTTCGTGTCCATCCTACCCCCAACACCCTGCCGGCTCCCCCAGCTCCTCTCCCCTGCACAGCCAGAGCCAGGCCCACAGACAGAGCCCCTCCACGCAGCCTCCTCCCCCGCACTCACAGGCCCTGCACACGGACAGCAAGGCTGTGAGCTCAGACCAGGCCGGGTCCGACAGCTGCAACACAGGGAAGAAGGAGTCCGAGCACAGTAAGGCAGCCCTGGACGGGGCCCAGCTCGCTAACTCCAGTCACGTGCGGGCTAGCGCTAACTCTAGCAACGCTAGCTCGGCTAGCAGCCCACGACCAGACAGCAAGCCTGACCCTCAGCCCTCCCAGACCGGCCTGGGCTCCGGACACATCGCCCCCGTCTCCCCCTTCAAACCAGGACACTCCGTCTTCCCACTTCCCCCCGCCGCTATGGGGTACCACGGCTCCATAGTGGGGGCCTATGCAGGCTACCCTTCTCAGTTTGTTCCAGGGCTGGATCATACCAAGTCTGGTCTGGGGGGATTGGGGATCCCAGGAAAGCACCCCAGCTCAAGCCCCCTCACAGGGGCCTCCCCTCCATCCCTCATGCAGGGGCTATGCAGGGACCCATACTGTCTGACGTATCCCAATGGCCACCACCTAGGGGGCAGCAACTGCACCACCTGTGTCCACGACCCCTCCTCTCTCAAGTCAGGCTTCCCGCTGGTCTACCCCTCCCACCCCCTCCACTCCCTCCACCCCAGCACCCTGTCCTCCGGCGTGACGCCCACCCTGTCCCACCCTCTCTACACCTACGGCTTCATGCTGCACAACGAGCCCATGCAGCATGCCTGCAACTGGGTGTCGGTGGGAGGCCCGTGTGACAAGCGCTTCTCCTCCTCCGAGGAGCTGCTGGCCCACCTGCGTACCCACACGGCCCTGCCCGGGATGGTGGACAGCAAGCTCCTTTCAGCCTACCCCTCCTCCGCCGCCTCCTGCCACCTCCACCTGCCCCCACCCAGCAGCCCAGGGGCTCTGCCAAGCTCCTTCTCCCTGAGAGGGTCTCCTGGGCTGGGCCTGGCTCGCTACCACCCCTACAGCAAGGCCCACATACCAGGAGCCCCAGGGATGCCCATGCACTCCATGCCAGCCTCCTCCGCCTACTACTCTCCCTACGCCCTCTACAGCCAGAGACTAGGCTCTGCCTCCACACTGGGCTACCAATGAAGTCCTAGCATCCAGACTAGGCTCCATCCCCGCCCCCTGGCCTACCAACGATGTCCAAGCACAGAGACGCGTTACCAGGCAACGTTCTGGATCTCGGATATGCACAGTGGATGGACCAGGTGACCTCTGGAGGGGCGGGTGTGGTGGGTGGGCGGGGGGTGGGGGGGGAGGCAGGGGGGCGTCCTTGCCAGCACAGGTCACTCTAGCAGTGCAGGCCTCAGGAAGCCATGACAGAGGAAGCCATGACAGAGGCCCAGTGGCAAGGTACCAGAGACGCTCAAATGAAGGAGCCTGGGAACAGAAGCTTGAATTTGATTTGAATTGTGGAATGAGAATGGTTTTGATTTGCGTTTTGTTTTTTGTGTCCCCCCCCCCCCCCTTCTTTCTTTTTCTCCTTCTCTCCTCTCCACCCCCTGGACTGAAAGTATGTATTTATTTTTCACTCGAGCGCTTGGCTTTTAATTTAGGGGGATGTTTTCCAAAATTGTTCATAAGTATTCTAATTGAAAAGAATTATTTTAATTATAGTATAATAATGCCTATCTTACACTCTTTAAATAAAGTTTTGCACCACGGCAAAGATGAACTGTGAAGTTTTTCTAAAGGACCATTTCATTTGACGTAATCTCTTTCCGTCTGCTGTGTCTCAGCCACTGTTCTCACTCAAATGGAATACCCCACATTCGGACCGCAAGCGTTTTTCATCGACAGTGCCGTTTATTTTCTATTTGTACATATTCAAAGATGTAATATTTTTTCAAGCATTACCAGGTTGGCAAGTTGGGGTTGCTGACAGAAATTGAAAAAAAAGGAATAACAGACAAAATGAACGCTTTAGTGATGGCAGTGCTATCCAGCCCATTGGGAAAAGGTCTTATTTTGTCTAATAAATGATACTTGATTGCATTTGAAGTTGTTTCGTCTTATTAAATGCCTTATGTCTGGAGAGACAAAGACAGGCCATTGTTTGGAAAGTTCTCTTGTTGCTAAGGACTAAGCATCCTTCCTGTTAGGCTATGCCGACCCCCAGCCCAGCCCCACCCCCAGCCCCAGCCCCAGCCCCACCCCCAGCCCAGCCCCACCCCCACCCCCACCGCTCCTCCAGGTTGTTGTTGCTTGTAATTGCTGATGCATGGTGGGTTTGAATCGGCTGGCTCAGCAGCGTGGAGGTTGGTCTCCGCCAGGCTCCTGGGTCGCTGGTGCTCCTTTTAATGACCTGAGGGAGGCCGACCCTCCTCTGCCCTAACTGGCCTCCCTGTCTGATGGATTGCCCTGGAACACAAAGGCCAGGTCTGACAATGGGAGGCTGTTAAGAGAGAGATATTCTTCAGTGCCCTGACGCCTCCCCAAGGAGCCAACCACCCCCCCGCCCCCCCACCCTCCGCCATGTCTGTAGCTACGCTCGCATGAAGGGAGGACGCTGGGTAATGCGGTTTCTGCGGTTTGTCTTTAAGGTCAGCTCCTCTCTCATTGAAGCGTTGAAGCTTTCCGATGCTAACACCCAGGCATGCGATGGGGGAGCTAGCTAGATCCGGTCTTTTTAGCGTTCTAAAGTGATTTATTTCCGCCAGTAAAACTGTCTGAGAGGCCAAGGCGTGTAGACGGGACTGCTCTTCAGGATGACCTCTGAACCACAACTCCCAGAATCCCCGTCTCTCTTCGCTTCATTAGCTCTCCAGACAGGAGCGATTCGGGCACAGGTGTCACCTGACAGGACCATTAACAGGATGGACGACCCTACCTCAGCAAGGCCGGCCATACCGGACCAGCAAGGTCATGGAGCTCTGCTTGCCTCCCAGGGCTTCTCATCAGGAGGCCTGGCCTTGGTCTGTTTTCTCCCCACAAACAGGAACCACAACTCTGGGACGCTGGCCTGTGGGTGGATCTGGTTTTTGCCAGTTGTTTTCTTTGTTTTCATGGAGTTTGCAGCGGTCGAACAGAAAACTAAAAAGGCAGGAATAGTTTCGTTTCAAGGTTAGAGGGTAAATCATGGGTGTGATCCAGGTTACAATATGTTGTGGAATTCATAAAAGGGAGTGCCACTAACTGGGTTATATCCTGGTTGACGTTGCCCCCTATGGGTGAGCAGATGAACTGCCAGCGAATTGGCTTCTCTTAGGGGCGTCACATATGGTAACTGTTTACTTATAACCCTGGGTACATGTACAAATACTCTGTGTTCATTCAGGTAGCTCAAGTGATATCAGCTGGCCCCAGTCTTCAAGCAAATGTTATCAGAGCTTGCAATGAGCTGAGTTAAACAGGACAGCCAGTTCTAGAGGTCAACTAGAGGGGAAAACTTTCAATCTTGTCCAGAGGGAGGAATTAATTCCACTGTCACCCATTTACACTCGTTCATCAAACGCCTCACTATTTTTCTCCCCCCCCCCCCGTCCCCTTCGCTCATCAATCTCACCATCCATCCATCTTTCTCCCCTCTCACTCTTCCAGCTGAGTCAACACCCAGACACTCCATTTCTGTCGCCTCTGTCTCCCTGAGTTGAGGAGGGGAGGCGGGGGACAGCGGGGCTGGGGGGGAGACGGGGAGGAGGTAGTGTCAGCTGAGGTGGAAAGGGGAGGGGGAGAGGCTGCGGTGAAGAGATGAGATTAGGATCGGGTGGAGGGTACAATCATTTTTAACCCCCCCCCTCCTCACTGCTGTCCACTCGGGAGGGTAAAACCTGGCAGATTGATCTCCGTGTCTGTCTCCTCCGTCTTGTCCTGGTTCTAGGGACAGGAGTGTGTCCCCCCTCCCCCCTCTCTGTGTGGGGCTGGGAGCGCCACTGCATGTCCTGGGCAGACAGGCGACAGGCCCTGTGATTAATGACGACAGGGTGTGGAGCTGCTCCTCAATTAGACGCCAGGTCCACACATTGGCTTGCAACACTGACAGCTAGGACAGGGAGGGAGTGGGCAGCGGATTGCTGGGCATTTTCATTCTCCCTCTCTCTCCCTCTCTCTCTCTCCCCCTCTCCCCCTCTCTCCCTCTCTCCCTCTCTTTTTTTTCCTTCCCCTCATCTCTATTTTCCCTCTCTCTCTCCCCCTCTCTCCTTCTAGCAGTTATACTCCAAAACAGAACCAGCGTCTCAATTTAACTACCACATATTTGTTAAACAGCTACATGGCACAATGCTGAGGCCTTTCTGACCGGCCACAGCAAAGAAACCTAGATGGGGAGGCGTCATTCGTCATGGTCTTAAGAAATCACAGCTTAACCTGCTCATTTCAACATCAAATACCAAGGCTTTTATTTCCCATTGCCCAACGGTTTCAACTCCTCTCTCCTACCCACAAGTCCACTGAAAGAAACCTTTAGCCGAACCCCTAACTTTGGATATTGAACCGCAATTTATCCGCTGACCTTGTTGTGTGTGCGGGTGTGTTTAGGTTTCAGTGCCGTGCGTTGAAAAAGCTTTGCAGTATGTGCCGTTAATAAACGTACACCGGTGACCGCGCAATGAACGTCGCAATTATGGCGCACCGCTAATAACCACCATGATTCCGCTACTCCAGCTGGAAGACATTTGTTTGCGCGCCGGGAGAGCGCGGCCGGGATGTGAAGAACATGGTGCTAGCAGGCGAACGTGCCTTGGCACAGAATGAGTGGCGGGTCTGCTGTTTGCCATCAGTGCCCTGGTTGACAACAAGGTTTCTTGTCCTTCGCAATGGGAGGGCCTGTGGTCTTAATGCACTCCGTCAGATTCTACTAGCAGTCTGTGTCTCTCTCTGCTGTGTCTCCTGCATGGGCTGTGAAAACGAACGGGACTCCTAAATGTGGACCTTGCCCAAAGTGCTACGGTTCTGGAATTATAATTGGCATGTAATTGTATCATGATGTACTAGATTAATACAGTGCATGAACCGATTTAGCATTAAGTCTGTTATCCTTCCAGAACATAGTCTCAGTAGAATTGGGGGGTGGGGGGGGGGATATTAATGAGATTCCCCTAACTAAGAGTTTGACTTAATGAGACTGACTGAATGGGATGATTGATTGATTGACTGAACAGTTCCGCCAGACTTGGGCTGTGTACCTTTATGTGCCATGTACACTCGTCTGTGGAGTATGTATTCTGGGGATTGCATTGTCGGCTTTCAACTGCTCAAACAAAGACATAATTCCAGGTGTCAACACACTGTCACTACCACCCTCCACCCCCACCCCCCTCCTCCCCCTACACACACACACACACACACACAGTCTCCTTTCTCTCTCACACGCATTCTCACCCACACGCTCACATGTCCCCCTTATGCAATGACAGCTCTCAGTGCCAGACTCCCTCGACACAGCTGCTCCAAACTGACACTGTGGCCTGATTCCATCACAGCCGCTTTAATGACCTGTTTTGAGCCCCCCCCCCCCCCCCCCCGAGTTTAACTTGTGGGTAGAGAGCCGGACTCGCAAGTCTCCGCGATTGCTGTTGCATTAAAACAGTCGATGCGTGCTTCGTCTCAGCATTTTATGCCCGCGCACGACTTCATGTCGCAAGACTGCGAGGGCATGCGCACACATACACAAGTTTACATTGGGAGAGTCGTTGCGGTTTGCTGAATGAGGGAGTAAAAAAACAAACAAAAAAAACAAAAAAAAAAAACTTTTTCCAAAGGAGCCATGATTATTTTAACTTCTTTTTTTTCAGTGCTCCTTTTAGAAAGTAAGAGACCCCTCCCTGCTTCCCCCTCCCTCCTGCTCAGTGGTAAGTTAACCCAGCTGTCTGCCATGTTGCTTCGGGCGGAAAATAGGGGAGGGGACAGGAGGGGTGGACCCAGGGAAGCATAGAGGGGAAACAGAGCTGATTATCCAAATACAGTCATTAAAGGGGAAATGTGTTTTTCAAACTGTCAAGATGATTAATGGAGGGGGAGCAAATCCTTGCAAATGTTCTTGTTTAGTCTAACTGGCAGACACGATCCTGCCCATTGATTTATGGCAGGCCTGGTGTTGGAGACCACAGTGAGGTTGGGGGAGTGAGGTGGGGAGGGTGTGGAGGGAGTGTGTAGGTGGGTGGGTGGGGAGGGGAGGACAGGAGAGGAGGAAGCTGGGAGGAAGGAAAGAGGGATTTGAAGAGCAGTGGAGGGCATAGGCGGTCGTGAGTTAAAGAGATGTGTGTCTCTGAGTGTAGTTGTGTGTGGGTTGAACAAATAACACTGACAAACTTTTGCCCCTCTGGTTTCAGAAAGTGAGGGGGAGTTTTCCACTGTCGAGTTGATATTTTGCGGACTGTTATATAAGTGAAATGTTGTGATTTATGTCACTGTCTCATAAATCACACTACCGATAAATCACACAAGCTGACAAGAAGTCCTTTGGCATTCGACACGAGCACTTGCCAACATCACTCAGCAACTACGGCCCCCTTCAAAAGAGAAATAAACCGTATTCAACGGAAGATCTCATTTAGGACATCAGTGTATATTAGGACGATCCTTTGCCAATGCAGCTGAGTGTATTTGAAGTACACTTACGACCTGTATGGAAATGACCAAGACCATTATAATGAAAAACGTCCAAGACAGCTATTATCTCATCACGATTCATCATAGGGGAGGATTCAGTTTACTGTCCCATGTCAAGGCCTCTCCAAGTAGGGCCAGATAGATGACTAGCAGCTGTTTGCCTTAAAGCCTCTTCCTTCAGCGGATGCATTAGGCCCTATCTATCTGCAGTTTTCTCATACTTCCACAGGCCCCGGCGCAATCCACTGTTCCCACACCCCCACAGGCCTGAGAGTCCACACAAGCGCACAGCAAGGCTGCTCCAGCACATTCACAGAGCCATTTAGCTGATTACTCTCTTCCCCCTCCCCCCCCACCTTAACACACACACACACCCCACGCACACACACACATACACTGGTTCTTCTCATAAATCCTAACATGAACCAAAAGCAGGCGGACACCCATGAGGAAGATGTTAAATGGAGATTTCTGCAACGAGCGCAAGATTTATTTGGTTCAGGAGGGAAGGCGAGCGCTTGTGTAGTTGGACCTGGACTGGGAATCCTCCTGGGCCTTGGAGCTGCGGCAGACAGGAGGACAGCCTTACTCCTCAAACACTAATAAGAACGCTAACAAACGACAGGGGAAAGGTAGAGAGAGAGAGCGAGAGAGAGCGAGAGAGAGCGAGAGAGAGCGAGAGAGAGCGAGAGAGAGCGAGAGAGAGCGAGAGAGAGCGAGAGAACGTTGACATCCATTGATGTCTGACCTGAATATCCCACTGCTATTGTGCTCCTGCCCTACGTTCGGATCGGGTGTCTGAAGCGTTCGGATGCTCCAGCAGCTGGTGGACATCTCGCCGAAGGGAGATGAGAGGGAGAGGAACGTGAGGAGGAACGGGAGGAGGATAGAGAGGATGCGAGGGACAGAGACGACATGAGAGGGGGGGGGGGGGGGGGGGGGGGAGACGCAGGCTTGATCAGGAGTGAACTATGTCTTATGACTTGGGACTTGTCTAGTTTGGCCTGGTGTTACCTTGTGCGCGCGAGGGTCTGTGAGTCTGTAGACGTATGCACATGTGTGTGAGCCAGCGTGTGCAAGTGAGTGTGTGAGTGTGCAAGTGAGTGTGTGTGTGTGTGTGTATATAAAGAAATGTGTGTTTTTGGCCCAGCTGTGCCCTTGGCCTTGTGTAGTGTGTGTGTGTGTGTGTGTGTGTGTGTGTGTGTGTGTGTGTGTGTGCTACAGCTCTGTGATTAATGACCCACAAGGCCTTGCTTGTCTTGCTTCCTTCCTCTCAGACCGTGTCACATACACCATCACGCGTCACACACACCATCACACGTCACTCTAATGCAGGGAGGCAGTCTAAGACTGGACCCAACCCCCACTGGACCTACAGCCTGAGTACAAGCAGCCACTGCATGCAAACACACACACACACACACACACACACACACACACACACACACACACACGTATCTCCAGAGAGCCCTACTGACCAACCCCTGCCTACATGACAACCCTGCTTGTGTGGGTACTCACACACTGTTAATGCTTGAGTGTGTGTGTGTCAGTCTGCCTGTCACTGCTCTGCGGTGTAACTATGTGAGAGAGGCAGAGGCAGAGAGCAGGGTTTGCATGTGCGCTGGTTCCCAGCCTGTCAGTGGGCTGTCAGTCTGTGATTTATGGCTGCGAGACTCGGAGCAGTCTTGTCTGCCAGTTCAGTATTGTTACAACTGACAGCTAATGAGGCCAGACGTGCTTTCAAGCACAGCACTTAACAGAGGCCTCCATCTTCAGAAGTAACAGGCTCCTTTTCCTCCTATCACTCTCCCTCCCTCCCCCCCCCCATTTGTTTCTTCTTATTCTGTGGCAGTGGTAGGGCAGAGAAGGCTTCCAGTTATGCAAGCCCAGGGACAGAGAGAAGAAAAGCAGAGAGACCTACATAGGAGAGATGGCCTCCGACAGTCCCTCTAATCGCTCTCTCTCTCTCACATGCTGTTATAGTACAAGTGATCCGGTCAACATAGTCAGCTGGTTTATATGCATGAGTTTCATGAAGAAAATCTGCTTCGTGTCAATGCGTAAAATAAGAACAATGAAAACTGATGTCTTCAACCAGTTCTGTAGTGTTTTCTCTGTAGTGTTTTCTCTGCTACCAAATCTCAGTAAAACCTTGAATACAATGACAGTTTAATGGTTCTGGTGTGGTTCTGAGAACATGTACCTGAACACAGGACCCAGAGCTGTAGTCCTCTCTACCTTCACCACCCTGGCTGTGTGAAACTCCTCCTATAATCACTCCCAGAGGCTCTGGCAACACAACCCAGGCTCGCTCGCCCGCTCTCCCTCTCCCTCACCCCACCCTGTCCCTTTACCCTCCTTTTGGCTCTCTCCCTCGCCTACTCTCCCAACTACTTCTTCCTCCCTCCCTCCCTCCCTCTCCCTGCTCCTCACTCCCCCTCCATCTTCTTGCCCATCCGCCCTCCCTGCCCTGTCTCCCACAATTCCCCCTCCTTCCTTAGCTCTCTTCCCCTCTTTCTCCCCCCCGCCTTCCCATCTCCCTTTTCTCCACAATCCCCCTCGATGCTAGTGTCCCCCTTCGTTCCCCCCACCTCCCATGCCTCCCTTTCTCCCACAAGTCTCCCCTCTTCTCCTACTCTCTCCCCTCTTCTCCCATCCTCCCTTTCTCGCCATTGGGAGTGGGTGGCAATCGCGCCATCTTGAGCCGTCCCCTTCTCTGCCCCCACCTGCCCATCCGTTCCTTCTCCCACTACCCGCCTGCGTGTCCTACTCTGCTGCCCCTCTCTGCCTATCCTGCCCTTTGTCTGCCCACATCCCCTTCTGTGACTCTCCTGTCCGCCTCCTCCCTCCTCAAAGCTCCCTCGTTCCGCCTTTTATCCTCCCATCGTGCGCTACACTCTCATCCCCGCTTCCTTCCCCTCCCTCCCGCCCTCCCCTGTCCGTTGTGCAGTCTGTGGAGTCTAAGTTGCACCTAGGGCTGCTGCCCGCTGGGCCTTAGCGTCGGCCATCTTCCTAGGCGTGTTCCGCGTTTGATACTTAAGAACTTCTTGATCAAAAGCTGGCTTTTCCCTCGGCTCCTGTGTTCCTTGTTGTTCCCCCTTGGGGGTGGGTGGGGGGGGTGGTGAGGTTGGGGTAGGGGTTGGTGGGGGGGTTGGGGGTGGTGGGTTATGGGAATTTGCTCCTGGTGCGTGTGTGTATGCGTGCACTGGTGGTGGGGTTGGGGGTGGGGTGGGGGTGGGTTGGTTGGTGGTGGGTTGCCTGGGGTTTGGGGTGGGGGGGTGGGGTTTGGCGCGGTTTGTCCCCTCCTCCTCTTTAAAATGCACAACACAGATCTGCCACTGAAAGCACCTAGGGGTAAGGTCTGGCCTTTCATACTTCTCAAGCCACCGAGGTTTAAAAATAAAACATTTTTCCAGCCATTCCTTGTACGTGTCATGACCCCCGACAGGGCACCAGGCAGTTTATTAAAGGATCGTTACTGGTGTGTCAAAACAGCCTCCGGTCACCTCTCTGATGTCTTATGGATTTAATTAGTCGCCAAGGTTTGCAGCGTTTTCTGCGGGGCATCAGGATCCGTCAGCGTGATGTCAGTTTCTTTTCGAAATAGGTTCAGACCGTAAAGTTTGATATCAGATTAATTATCGGAATGATTTGTGACTTTTAAAGCAGTGTTTAAAAGTCATTCTTGACACAGCAAAGGGACAGCACCGGCAATGTACTTGACTCTCCGTCAAGAACAGGTCCGGTGCAATACAAGTCTTTTGTCGCCATCTGCTGATAGCAATCGACTGTAAAACGTACGACGTATGAACGTCGCAGATGACGTATTACGTACAACCCGGAAGAAGGTCTAAAAGCAGGTGTTAGTGTATAATTTCTCCGTATATGAACACTTGGATTGATCGTACAGGTAATACCGGGGCTTTAAGAACACGTATTGTTAGTAGCAAGTAGCAGTCGCCAGTGGTACATGTTTTTGCCAGTTGTAGCCAGCACTTTGAGCTACGTTTGTTTACCGTTCACTTTAAAGCACAGTTGGACTAATTTGCAAAAAGGAAGCTAGTTAGCTTACATGCTAGCTTCCTTTACATGAGCCTGATCATGTCATGTTAAACGTTGTGTATACTGAATGGTTACAAACACAGGAAAGATGAGACCATCAACATAGTTTGTATAAATACGACTCGTGAAAATGATACGGTTGCTATCGCCAGATACAAAAAACTGACAGTGAAGAAATTGGACAATTCACATTTTGCGCGTAGAGCAAGGTCCACGACCGCTGGCTATTATTACCCATAAATAAGCTTTCTGTCTTTTGTACACTACGCTACTGGTTTGTGCCAATGCTTATGGCGATGTGTTCGCACACAAGCCAAGATTGTATTATCGCAATGTGTTTAAAAGGTTGAGTTAAGTCTTCCCTTTGGAGAAGTTACTTTTGACGTCTGTCCCAATCCTCTTACAATGCGACAAGGTCACACCGTAGCTAAGCTCATCTGAAGAGTTTAACTTGCTTGTAAGATGCCAACTCGTGTCTCGCACCTCTGTCGCGACTAACGTTTATGTTCGCCTAGAGACCCAGTTGTATTCATTTGTCAAATTAATTTCTAGGCAGGTTTATGCAATTACAATTATCACGCGTCTGTGGGGAATCACGGTTGTAATGAGCGTTTTCTCTTTCCTAGGATGGCACAATGGGGTGCCATTTTCTCCATTATTTTAGCTATTGGAGGTGCCGCCCTTTTCTCCTCTGTGCACAAAATTGAAGAGGGACACACTGGCGTTTATTACAGGTAACTTGGCTTGTCCTCCATTCCTACAGTTGACAGATTCCCTACTTATGCTGGATTGGTGTCTACTTTAATCTGTGTGTTTGTGTGTCACAGAGGAGGAGCTCTCCTGACCACTACTAGCAGTCCTGGCTTCCACCTCATGCTTCCCTTCATCACCAGCTTTAAGTCTGTCCAGGTAACACTGAACTCCATAGCGACTATACCCGTGTCCAGGTAACACTGAACTCCATAGCGATTATATCTGTGTCCAGGTAACACTGAACTCCATAGCAACTGTAGCTGTGTCCAGGTAACACTGAACTCCATAGCGACTATCTGTGTCCAGGCAGTACAGAACTCCATAGCGACTATACCCGTGTCTAGGTAGCACTGAACTCCATAGCGACTATACATTTACATTTTGAGCCCTTTGTCTTGCAGACCACCTTACAGACAGACGAAGTGAAGAATGTACCATGTGGTACCAGGTATGATCTTCCACGCTTTCTGCAGTTTCTCTCAGCTTATCTTCAACTCTTACTATTGGTAGTCGTATGATGACAGCCCAGCTATACATGCCCTAATGTTGTCGTTCTTCACCCAGCGGAGGAGTCATGATCTACTTCGACAGGATCGAGGTGGTGAACTTCTTGGTACCATCAGCAGGTAAACAAACAGGGTTCTCATGCATGAGTTGTCGGGTCTCACTGTCATTTACCACCTCCTGTTGAGGCTAGATCCCTCTAAACCACTTCCAACATGATGCGTTGTCGATCGCACAAAGAAACCAAACCCCACCAAGCAACTTCTGTTGTGATGGATGCAAGCGTAGTGCAGTGACGATGTCCTGCTGTGTTCTACTGCCCCGAGTGGCCTAACCGGGTACCTGCATCCTCCCCTCGCAGTGTACGACATCGTGAGGAACTTCACGGCAGACTATGACAAGGCCCTGATCTTCAACAAGGTCCACCACGAGCTCAACCAGTTCTGCAGCGTGCACTCCCTGCAGGAGGTCTACATCGGCCTGTTTGGTAAGAGCCAGTTCTGCTTCCCGCTTGGAAACTGTCTCTGACTAGCAGACAGTTTCCCCAGTCACTCACTTCCCCACACAATTCTAATCTTGTCTCCCCTGCTCTCTCTTCTCCCTTTTGTTGCCTTTTCCCCCCCTCCCCTCTCTCCTGCTCTCTCCCCCCTCCCCTCTCCTGCTCTCCTCCTCCTCCCCTCTCTCCCTCCTCCCTTCTCTCCTGCTCTCTCCCTCCTCCACTCTCTCCTGCTCTCTCCCTCCTCCCCTCTCTCCCTCCTCCCTTCTCTCCTGCTCTCTCCTTCCTCCCCTCTCTCCTTCCTCCCCTCTCTCCTTCCTCCCCTCTCTCCCTCCTCCCTTCTCTCCTGCTCTCTCCCTCCTCCCCTCTCTCCTTCCCTGCTTGCGATGCCTCAGATCAGATTGATGAGAACCTGAAGCTAACCCTGCAGGAGGACCTGACCAGCATGGCTCCTGGCCTCATCATCCAGGTGGGACACAGGAACGAGCTTGGTGGTGGTCGTCATGGTAGCAGCTGTACACTAGCGGAAGTAGTGATTGTATTAATATAATGTGATGGCAGTTGAAATTGCTGTACTGTAGGATAGTAGTTGCAATAGTGCTAGTAATAGCAGTGGTAGTTGCTGTATTGTAGTGTTAGTTGTAGTAGTAACAGCAATAGTAGCTGTACTTTAGCAATAAGAGTAGAAGTGGTGGTAATGGAGGGGAAACGAGCAGATGCAGAACAAGCTCTGCTTAATGACCTCTGGCACTGGAACATTCTGTCTTGCAGTAAAAAGGAAAGTGAAAACTTATTCCCAGTGCTCACTGTTCACTTCAGTTTTACTGCTCCAGTGGAGCCATCCAGATCGTAAATCTCAAAGAACTAACAAACCAAACAGCATGGTCCCCGTCGCGTTGCCAGGAACCAATAATAGCTTGTTACTATTCAGGACACAGGACTGATCTGGGGGGGTGATTTGAACTGTTTAATAATATAATGATTTACCCTTCTCACGCATTCCTCATCTCTAGTTTTGATGATGCATCCATCTCTGCCTTTCAGGCCGTCCGTGTGACGAAGCCCAACATTCCTGAGAGTATTCGGCGGAACTACGAGCTCATGTGAGTGCAGCAGGACACTCATGTTCACTGCCCCCTGTGGTGTTCTGGGTTATATTATGTTGTTACGAAGCGAACGCAGGCACTCGTTGCCGTTCTGTCTTTTATATAAGTCCATCTGGATGTATGAAGAGAGAAAGCCTTCATATGTACTGTTGTTTTGGCTCACGAAAGGTCTCTTGCGAAAGAAATTGCTTCAACTTCCGGCTGTAGCAGGACTGTTTTGATAAGGACGTGTTTGTGCCACCTAGGGAGAGCGAGAAGACCAAGCTGTTGATTTCTGCACAGACACAGAAGGTTGTGGAGAAGGAGGCCGAGACGGAGCGGAAGAGGGCTGTCATTGGTTAGCAGGATCAGCTTTAACGGATGGTCTATCGCGGGGGGTGGGGGGTGGGGGTGGGGGTTGGCCCTAACGTTTGTTCTCAGTTAGAAGAACAGTTATGTAAGAGACTCTGGGCTGAAATGGTTCCCCCTCCTATCTTCCTGCAGAGGCGGAGAAGGTGGCCCAAGTGGCAGAGATCAAGTTCTCACAGAAGGTCATGGAGAAGGAAACGGAGAAGAAAATCTCTGAGATTGATGGTACGTTCCACTCGGTAACCATAACAATGTCCAAATTTGTGCTTTGAGACTTTGTCGGTGAAGACGTTCTCCAGGGAGCCATGTTCCTCAGTGTGGAAGAGAACTGCAGCAGTGGAGGACATAACACCCCCCCCCCATCCTCGCAAGTTGTTTAAGATCCTGACAAACATGGCCCAAATCTTTACGTACATCTGTCGCTTTTATGAAATCTTAAATTTCAGGTTGTCGTCATAGTTGTATTGGGCTACTGATGCCCTTGACAGTCTGGTGACCTTTTGACCTCTGGTTCCCAGACAGTGCCTTCCTGGCCAGGATGAAAGCAAGGGCTGATGCAGAGTTCTACACTGCACAGAGACTGGCTGAAGCCAACAAGGTGAGAGAGTTTCCACACACACACACACACACACACACACACACACTCGTTCACATGCATGTACAGACTTCTGACACCTACACACAGTACACGCAGAGAAGACCCTTCCACACCAGCCTTCAGCTGACCCACACAACAGCACAACAGCACCTCAGATCTCTAACCACCCCTCATCCCTACCCCGCCAGCTCAAGCTAACGCCAGAGTATCTCCAGCTGATGAAATTCAAGGCCATAGCAGCCAACAGCAAGATCTACTTTGGGAACGAGATTCCTCAGATGTTTGTAGACTCTGGAGGGTCTTCCATTAAGGACTCGGCTGCTATGGATGTACTGGTGGACCAGATCCTGGATGCTGACTAGATGGACGGCACATGGACAGATTTCCAAGGCTGAGACGGCTGGAGAGACCCCCCCCCCCCCCCTCCCCCTCCCCCTCCCAGACAGCGACACCATCCTTGGGATGGAGCAGCCTGACTGATCCCTCCCTCAGTCCTGGAAGCTCCAATCACCACAGTGTTGGGAAGAACCAGCGAAGCTACAACCAAGGGATTATGAATGTAGTCTGATGTGGTCTTTCTGTAGGCTGAGAAATTAAATGTTGAATTATTGTTTTTCTTTTTTTTTTTTCCCCTCCCCCTTATTTGTATTTGTATTTTATATTTTATTTCTTGCACAAGAATAATTTAGATACTGGATGATATTGACCACGTAAGCGAGTGTGTGATGTGTGTTCTGTCAAAGCAATCTAACTAGGTAGCATTTGGTGTTCGTTTGACATTGGACCCTAATCTATCCTGCTGCACTCGAAGCTTAGAGATGGTTTTAGAAAAAAGCTGGACAACAGTCGTTTTGAACGATCAAATCACTTGCTACTATATTCCACAAGCAAATCTTTGGGAAGGTAGCCTCTTAAATTCACTCTTCTCCATGACAACCAGGTCTTGGTGTTGTGTACCGTACGCTTGGTCTGATTTTTAATAGCATGGCAGGACTACCCCAACACTGCCTTGCTACATAACACTACATTACACAGCAAGCAACAACACCGAATCGATTGCTAACGAGCTAAAGGCTTCCTTTGCGAAGGATGATGTGAGAAAACTGATAAATGCACCGTGGGAACGCAGGTTTTACACTCCCTGAAAGTCTGTCCATTTCACAATTCTTACGTTTAGATGAGTAGAACAGAACCGTTCCTAGCTGAACGCGTGGGCGGAACTAACTGAAAGTGAAAGTGCTGTCTGATACAGATGGAAACTTTTGATAGTGACGCATCCGTTAATACCAGACTTTTTACAGGAGACTGAGTGTGACTTGACTTTCTGTAACATGGACAGAGACGTAACGTTTTCAAGGAAATCAAGGACCAAAATTGAAGTGAACAGCCGAGTGCGGCTCCATTCCAACACGTCAGTGTTCTGTGTAAGATTACTGGTGATCCTGTGATCATAGCTGAATCTGTATGACAGATGTCACCCATGGTCTTACAATGATGATGCATGCTACTGAAATAGTTGACCAAACTTCTGTTTTGCAAATAAACATATTTTGGTTGAATTGCTTACAATGTCTTACGGCTTTGTACCTGCCACATTCCCCTTTGGAAGAAGTGTTTTCTCTCGTTAGGCTGTGTAATTTGGTGAATGGTCAAAATTGGTCATGGCGGTTGGGTTTTGGAAATACAACAGCGGAGTAACTGGACTCAGTTCCTTCATTTTAAGGTGGTCTGTTTCATTGTTCAATTCAAAGTGTCACTTTGGTCCGTGACACAATGATGGGGGGGGGGTTTGCGTCCTTTGTTATCTTGCTATTGTTCTCTCGCTAATTGGTCCTATGGCAGCTTCGCTTAAGTGTTAGTCTCCGTTATAATCACTCAGGTTAACTTGACTGATAATGACTTGAAAAGGGAAAGTTTTTGCACTCGGAATTTAATCGTGATTGCGCAACCTTTTGATCATTTGAAATAAAGTCATTTTTGCTGTCTCTTTCGGTGGTACATTGATTTGGTGATGAACATACCGCATGGTATTAGGATTAAGGTTCTGTTCCACGATGATGTGATCATTTAACATTTTACCTGGTTCTAAAACATCATCAGTAGGCCTATTGCCCCATGGCAACAATGACAACATCTCCAAAAAAAATGTCAGTTATCTAATGACACGCTAAAGCCTGCAGACAGCAGTGTTTTATATTAGGCGAGACAGATTAAGCCTTACATGGAAAGTACCATCAATACACCGTCTGTACGCGTTCGAAACGGAGTAAAAATTCCAGTTCTCTGGATCTCCGATGATTTACAGGAATCTTCAAGAGACCCTCCCACCAGCCCAGCATTGCACGCAACCTGAGAGCGTAGACAGTTGTCCACGCGTTTACACTCCGAAATAAACGTGTTATTAAACAGAACTTCAAGGTGCAATCAAGTCCGTCGTTTGACCAGCGTTATCTTTATGTTATGAAGAAGGCTCTGCTTTTGGCAATGAATAGACCATGGTTGGAGTTAATGTCACGAATGTTACATTTGAACATGGACATTCTGATTATTTGATAGAGTACTACAGTCTCCAGCCACTTTGGAATAACCTGAGAGGACGGCAGAAAATATTGCTCTCTCCTTACCTGCCCGCCGTCTTCGCTTTCCTGGTACACCTTCTTTTCAGCTCACCTTTCCTGGCACTTGAGACACTGGGATGGATCTGGCCGCGGGTCAATACATACAGACTCTCAAAGACTTCTGAGCCGCAAAGCCTGCGTCGATGGTGGAATTGTTTCCAGAGGATACTGTTGAAATACGTTTCAACAGTTATTCCTTTCACGGCACTCTTTCAAAGTTGGAGGACTCCAGTGTGCCCCGTGCTCGCTCCAGCCTGTCATGAGCTCATCTTCGAAGTTGTCGCGAGCTTACTTATATTTGACACGCTATTCTTTGCATGGCATTACACCATACACCGGTGAGTTTTGTTTTAACTTGCAAAGATAGTTCGCTTGGTGTTCAATATTTTTAAACGCTTATGATAGTGGTCTCCAGTCATTTTCCTGCAGCGCTTGCCCCAGCCGAACTCATTCGACCTGATTCAACATCAGTTACCTGAGCCAGCCGCTAATTAGAATCAGGTGTGCTGGATCAGGGTTGGAGGTCAAACCTATACGCGGGTAGCTCATCAGGAAGAGGACTAGAGACCCCTTCTGTAGGGTTTTCGTCCTAATAAAATGGTTTGAAACGGTTGGATACAATACATATCTAATAATGATGCTTGAAAATAACAAACAATTTTATTCTAAACACATGTGTAGGCCTATACTGTACAGAGTGCACACACCATAAAGTTGTCAGTATTACAATATAAAAAGTTGGATGCTTTCCCAGAACGTAGCTCCTATTGTGGTGCTAAACTCAATATATATTTATATATGCAACCTCCAATAAAATATATGTATATGCAACCTCCAATAAAATATATGTATATGCAACCTCCAATAAAACAACCACCAAAAACACATGTTAGCACTTTCCTCACATGTGAGAGCAAGGCCAGTGGTTGAACCTATCTCCTGGTCCATAGAGTCCCATGGCTGTATCAACGGGTCCACCAGGCTCACCACCAGAACCGGACTCCCTTCGCCCTGGCAGCCCAGGACGCCAGCTCAGCCGAGCTCCTCTCCCTGCTCCTCCTGGCCCTGGTCAGTGCTCACCTGGTGGGCTGCCACCCACTCAGCGAGGCCCTGTTCCACCTCCTCAACACCTGGCTGGCTGTGGAGGACCACTGTGACTACAACCTTCCCTGGGCTTTCCACAAGCTGCTACCCTGCCTAGGGGGGGCCCCCTTCCACCAGAGCCACCACCACAAATACAAAGGAAACTACGCCCCCTACTTTGTACACTGGGATTATCTGTTTGGGACCAGGATCACTTAACATGGAAATCAGACCCATGTGTAAGATCCTGGTTTGTTTTCTCTGGCAAATGGGTCTGGGCACCCTCCCATTCAAACTGATTTTCCCTAGCATGAAAAGTGCTAGACAAATCACAACCTTTCCAGCCGGAATGGGACAGGATGAACTTAGGTTTTAGGATGGCTCCACTAATCCTTGCCAAGAAATACATAAGCACTTAGCATCTGCAACGTGGAACTTTCCCCAAATATCTAATGTCGTAATCTCAGAATCGTTTTTCACCCAGTCTTACTGTAGTTAACGGTGCATGTGCAAAAAAATGATGACGGATGGAAAATGCGTCTTAACAAAAAGCACTGCAGACGTCTCCTGTAGCGTTATGTTTGAAGGCTTTACTAACAGGGACTAGCATTGTTAGTCAGGCAGTGTCACTGACCACAGGAGTGTTTACATAAGACAAACTCACGCCAGGTTTTAGAAGACTCATGAAATCCAGGAGTTGGTATTATTCAGCCTTAACCTCAAACTATCACATTGGTTGTGTTTTGTATCATCTAAGTCATTGTGAGCACAGAACTGTGCTTGTATGTCATTGTATAGCACTGTGGCGGGGAAGTGCAAACATAGAACATATATGAAACATAATGCAGGTAGATGAAAATATAATAAAAATATATTATGAAATACACATAAGATAAAGAAAGTGGACACCAGCTGTACAGATGGGGTTAATATAAGTATAGTAAGTGGGGTATATTGTATATAGTGCAAGGGGGTGGTATATACACAGTAGTGCAACAGTGGGAGGGGGGGTATATGCAGGGGGAGGGGGGTATGTGCATGGGGAGGCAGGAAGCAGCCTGGGCCCCAGGCCAGAGGAGGTGTTTCCAATAAAAAGATTGACACGGTTAAAGTTGCTCAAGACTGTAATACATTACCATGGAAGCTGTTCAACACAGACTCACACACCAACCAGGGCCAGGTATGCAAACTGTCTGCTACGTTTGAACATATCATTTCATTTAATCCATTGATCCACTTCCGATTTTTGGTTTCATTTTTGTGACATTTGTACTTATAACTTGTGTATGTAGGAGTGTACGTTTCAGGGGAAATATTGTCACCTGGTGAGACGTGCGTTTTGTCCTGTTCTCAAGAATACCGAACAACCATTTCAGCATCCGTTGAGGATTAAGACCCCTTCTTTCTCTTCTGCAGTATTTCTCTCTACGTCAAAACATTACGCAAGTTCATTCAGTGTTAACAGCTGCCTTTCATTAAGAGCTTCAGACAACACTCCTACGCAAATGTCCCATCTGGGTTCTTTAAAACATTTCAACTTTTTTTTCATTTTTCGTGCTGAATGGGGATAATTGTTGTGCTTTCTATGATTTGTTTCTCATATGGGTGACCTTTGGAAAGAGCGTCCGTTGGCAAACGATATATAAATCATTGCGAACCAAGACCAACACTGTATTGAGCCCTGGCTCCAGAGAAACTGTGACACACCACAAGATGTCATTACCGAGTCTGTCGTCCAGAAGATTTTATTTTGATGTAAACTTTTTTGTGCTGAACGGGGATAATTGTTGTGCTTCCTATGATGTGTTTCCCATATGGGTGACCTTAAGAAAGAGCGTCCGTTGGCAAACGATATATGGATATATAAATCATTGTGAACCAAGACTGTATTGTGTCCTGGCTCCAGAGAAACTGGGATTCACCACACGATGTCATTACTTGTTCAGAAGTACTTACCCACGCTATCGCTGTCTGCTGTCTGCTGTCTGCTGTCTGCTGTCTCTCTCTCTCTCTCGCTCTCTCTCCCTCTCTCTCTCTCTCTCTTTCTCTCTCTTTCTCTTTCTCTCTCTCTCTCTCGCTCTCTCTCTCTCTCTGTCTCTCTCTCTCCCTCCCTCTCTCTCTCTCTGTCTCTCTCTCTCCCTCTCCCTCTCCCTCTCCCTCTCCCTCTCC
>BROE01000025.1:934363-951863 GCA_036571765.1 Plecoglossus altivelis
CTCTCTCTCTCTCTCTCTCTCTCTCTCTCTCTCTCTCTCTCTCACACACACATACACACACAGTAAGTTCCCCATTCACTATCAAGCAAAAGTGGTCACCATTGTTTGTGCTAATTACCGTTTGTGTGACAGCGCATAGACGTTCATATACCCCATGTTCACACTGTCAGCATACTGAGACTGAGTAGGTCATTAGCGTGTGAGCGCGCCCGTCAGGTTGCCATGTTTTTTCCTGCCAAGGTGCGGCCTCCCTCTGAAACCACTCTGGCGAACTCTCGCCACACGGAGCTTCGACACACGTAGCTCGGACGCGAGAGTGACCTTAGCAGAAGTTCGTCTCGGGCGCACGAGCCTGCCCGTTATCTCTGGGAATCTGGCGGAGGACAAGCTGAATAGAGGCAGCACCCTTCGTCGTACGCCTATCCTCCCATGTCCTTATTACAGGCAATTAGGAGGCTTCCGCCCATGTACATACTCGAGAATGTCCCTCACGTTGTCCTCCTCCTCTCTCAGAAGAGAAGGGCAGAGTGCCGAGGCATCGCGACCCCTTTCATCATTCCCTCTGTCTCTTTATCTGCAATATGCACGTTCGTCTCTTTGATCCGTTCGTCTTCAGAGGTCGTTTCCCTGGAAACGGAGCAGGGATGAATAGGACGCTGGTAAACAGCTCCACGCTCGTCATGCTGCTGCACAATCCAAAGTGGAACGGCTGCAATTGCTTTAGTGCACTTTTGCAAATGGTTCCCAGGTCGTACATGAAACCACCCTTTTTATACACTAACAGTCCAACGGGGATAATGAATGGGGCCTTGGGTTTCATTGCACATTTATGTAATCTGATCATCGTGTGTGAGGAGAGAAATATGTTGCTGTGAATTCACAAGTTATCAGTGTTACAAAAACGTCCCTTTTCAACATATTTCACTAAGCCCAACGAGGGGCTGACAGTGGCCAGATCTGTATTTCTTCAGTCGTTCTGTAAATATTCAATTAGCGATCTTACATGCTAATCCTGGTATGCTAGCCTGTTGACATCTAGTAATTGGCTAGGGGTCCTTGCCCTCTGCTCCACAGCCATTTTTAGATGACCTGCATTTTCATCTGACACGAGAGGTCATTTCTCGCTTCCTGCTGGACTTGTTTTCCAAACGTCTCAGCACACTTGTTGCTGTGTGACCTTGCCAAATTCTAGTGGCTTTGGTTTTTGACAGGACAGCACGACACCGTAGCTTCTGCACAACAGTGTGACAGGTCTTTTCAGGAAAGCCAGTCACACCGTTCACCAGCCAGCCACAGCCCCCCCCCCCCTTAAAGGAATGAGGGGGGGAGGGAGGTTGGGAGGTCATGACCATGCCAACGCAGGCCTGGCATGCGCTCGACCCCCCACAGACATCGTGCCAGTGTGCCAGCACGCACGAGAAATTTCACGAGAAGTCGGCAGTATCCCGTGTTCTCGACCGTCTTGCTTCGGTCGAACTGCAAGCAAGCCTGCGAACACGACGCACGACAACACACTGTCTCGTTCTGAGCGTAGTCGTTTATTTACTGTACATGCCCTCAGCCTGCGTCAGTACATTCTCTGGGAAAGAGCCAGACAGAGGCACGCTGAAGACAACTGAGATAGAGCCGGAAGCATGTTTTTAGGAGCGTTTCTGCCCTTTTCTCTGCAAAGCAAACACAGCTCCGCGCGAACCTCTGCTTTTTCACAGCGCTGCGTGTGTCTGTGGATCGTCACGGTGCGTGTCCATCGGTCAGACCCAGCAGTCGTGTTCATTAGCCAGGCTTCCAGTCTTTTCCCCATGGTTCTGTGTTTGCCTGATGTGTGTAAACCCTAGCCAGCCCTCCTGTCACCATCCCACATCTCCCTGCTTGCCCCTTCCCAGCCGTAATTGGGAGCAAAGGTTGTCGTCTGTCTTGTGCTGGTAGGAAGAGCAGGCCGCAGACACAGATGGTTCAGTCCTTGTGATTTCGCACGGAGAAAAGGATTTATGGCACACGCGAATGAGTGATCGTGAAACTGTCTAAATGCACGTGGGGTTTCTCAAGAACTTAACAACACAAACACTAGGGAGAAGTAACAGCAATCTCCTCAGGATCAATGTGACTATGTCGACAACTTGTGTATATCCTCTTTATACCGTTGTACATGTTCATCTATTTACCAGAGTAAAAATCAATAAATTAGTAAATAAATAGTTTTAAAATAACTTGAGCAGCAGAGGTCTGTCTGTGTTACATAGTAAAAAAAAAAATGAACAGGCGTCCACAGAGTGTCTCTCATGTCCACACGCCATGTCTCATGTTAGGGAGAGTCTGAACGACAGTTGCTTCTCCTCTCTCTTCTTCGTCCAAACCAGAGAACTTTGACTTTGCAATCGAAAGAGGAGAAAGAAGAAACAGAGAGAGAGAGAGAGAGTGGGGACTGGAGGTGGGGAGGAAGGGAGGTATTGTAGGACAGAGAGTTGAGCCAGTTTGGACAGGAATTTGGACAACTCTCTTCCCTATATCCCCGCCCCCCTCCCCAGCTTAACCCTGCCCCCGCCCCCCACGGGCCCCCTCTGCCTCCCCTCTGCCTCCCCTCTGCCTCCCCTCTGCCTCCCCTCTGCCTCCCCTCTGCCTCCCCTCCACCCTGCCCAGCACCCCCAGGTTGCAGGGAGCAGCGTCCGCTCCTCCAGACCTGAGTGGCAGCACACATGCTTCTCAGCTCCAACACCTTCTTATCGCCGCGGAAAGAGGGGGAGCGGAGGACGGCCAGAGAGCGGCTCGCATGGCATGTGACCGTGGCTGAAGTGGGAAGGGACGGGGAGGGAGGGAGGGGGGTTGGGAGAGATAACCTTCGGACGGGAAGAGGGTGGGGGGGTACGAAGCCAGGAGATCCAATCAGAACACTCAGGAGAGCTGGTTCGGAGGCAATCCGAGTGAAGAGCCGATAGCCGGGCCCTGTGCTGGAGGGCTCAGCGCTGGAGGTCTGGGAGGGGACGGAGGAGGACAGGAGAGGGGGAAGACGTGAGTCTGAGTATCGGTGTGAAGTATGAAAGCCCACACTCCCGCGAGGTTCAGACAACCCTGTCAGCTCACAGCGATCAGCAAAGTCAGAGCTCCTTTTTCTCCCGTGAATAAACAAAGAGAAATTTAGAAAACGGACCGCACAGATTGTACAAAGGAATATTACAAACTAAACTTGAATGCGTTCACAAACAGCCGCCACGTTCCTGCAGCACTGTGAAAGTCTGTACTTTAATTCCCTCTCCTACAGTCACATTTTCAACCATCAGGTCCTTCCACCAATTCCTCTCAGTCCTCTCCTCAGATTCAGATCATGGCGACTCAACAAGGTCTTCGGACGAAAGATAAACAGCCCCCGTCTCTCGTCCTCCGCTCAGTTTTTCACGAGTCATTTCCTCTTCCACGGGAAGACGCCACGACAGCCTTCTCTCCCTCTCCGCAGAGCGGGCGGGGACTATCTGCAGCCGCACTCCACCACCACCATCCCGTCATACTTGTACTTGTAGGTGACCACGCCGGTGTCGTCCAGGTAGAGGAGGGAGATGGGCTCTAGCTTGGTGGGCACGCAGCACGCCCTCGCCACCTTCTGGGGGCTCTTTATACTGACCAGCGTCTGAACGATGGCGTGCTTGGTGGGCGTGACGTGCTTGGTGAGCGGGTAAGTGCACACGCCGCTGCACTCGAAGGCCTCGTAGCCGGCGGGAGCCAGGATCCAGCTGTCCCAGCCGATGTCCTTGAAGTCCACGTAGAGCGCCTGCTTTTTGCACTGGTTGCCCTTGGCGTTGCGGCGGATCCTGGAGGCCGTGTCGTAGATGAGGTTGGAGCGCATCTGGATGAGGGACTCTTCGTCCTCGTCCTCCTCGTCCTCCCGCGGGCGGCCCAGCTCCCCCCACAGCCCGTTGAGGCCCAGGTCCTCCTGGAACGCCGCCTCCGACGTCTCCTGGCCGATCATCTCGTTCAGCTCGCGCTTGTCGTCGCGGTGATCTCCGCTCTGGTCGTCGGAGAAGACGATCATGAGGGGTTTGTGTTTGTCCTCTGGGTTGGATTCGATCTCCATGGCTCCCCTGGCCTCCTGCCCTCCTCCGCCTCCCCCCTTGGATGCGGAGCGATCCACGTCCTCAGAGCCCATACTGGCGATGTGGACCTCCAGCCTGTGGGTGCTGCCATACTCGGACTGGCGCCAGCGCTGGGCGGCAGCGGTCAGGTCAAATGCCTCCCAGCCGTTGTCCGTCCCGAAGACCTGCCGTGAGGCCAACTCCACAAGCTCCGCCCCATCTCCTCCTACTACTCCTCCTCCTCCTCCTCCACCCGCCCGACGGGCCTCGGCGGTCTTGTTGTCGTCCGCGTCCATCTGCTGCACCTCGTAGACCGTGACTTTGCGGTCCACGCCATCATAGAGGTCACGGTCGGTCTGGACCAACGTGTAGAGGCGGAGCTGGGCGGCCGTGATGCGTTCGTGGTGGGGGATGGAGATGTTGAAGAGGAGGGGGTGGAGCCTGATGCCCTGGGCTCCAACGCTGGAGGGCGACGAGTCTGCAGGAGCGACAGGAGGACTGTGATCGAGCGCTGGACGTGACACAGCACGCCTCACTTCTGTACATTTGCATTGACTTCAAAACAAGCAATGAAATGCTTTTGCGCTTCGATGAGACCGAAAATATACCAGCAAATCGCTCCGCAATGATTTTCTAATATTGCCAGTATTTTCTTGCAGTAGATATGTGAAATAAATGAGCAAGCATGCACAAGCAGAACCTTATTCTCACGTTTAACTCATCATTGGGATATGTATAGATTAGAAATTCCAAATAAAAACCTGATTACATTCATATTATCAACACTCTAGCACACAGTAAACCAGTTTCCCCACCTTCGTTTTTGAAGCTGCGTATGATGTTGGCGGTGGGCATGGCTGTGCGATCGTTGGCAAAGCGGTTGTACAGTTCCATCATGTACTCCGGGGGCTCCACGCGGGCAGAGCCAGGGGCCAAAGCTGGGGGCCCCAAACCGGACAGGTTGAAGGTGTGTAAGAACTGGCCATTCAGGCTCTCTAGAAGGCTCTGCATGTCAACGTTACTGTCCTGCTCCAGGAGAGAGGGGTCCAACACGCCACCGTTCCCATCCTCCAGTCCTGGGGCCACGCGGTGCCTCTGAGGGGTGAGGGAGATGGGGCTGCCCTGGCCAGAGAGGGCCCCCTCCAGGAGGAGAAGCAGGAGGGGTATCAGGGGTGTAAGGTTCTGGGTAAAAGACAACCTGGAGACTGTAATGTCGGCCATGGAGAGGGTCGTATATCCACCAGGACTGTCCGGCAAGGACCCGGTGATGCAGTCGAATCTAATCTCCCGACCCTTAATCCAAAGGTTAGCCGGCCGTCTAAACTCAGATGGGCTGAACGTGTCGATGATCCGCTGGTTGGTAGTGGCTGATCCTGGTTACGCTGTGGCTCCAGGAGCCAAAGGGGAGATCAGGAGGTCCGTGTTCCTCTCCCTGGGTCCGGTGGCTCCTCACACAGACAATCTGCTCCAGCTCCAGATATCACAACCTTTATCCTCAAACCCACCTTTTGATGTAGCTTTCTCAACAGTTGGTGTTCCGGATGAAGGGGAGTTGTGGCGTTGCTTCACCCAACATGGCATAGGCATCTCTTAGGTAGCTTCTCTCTGCGTCTCCCTCTCGCTTGCACTCTCTCTCTCTCTCTCTTGCTCTCTTTCTCTCTCTCTCTGTCCCTTATCTATGATATGGTAGCCTCTGCATTTCTCAGCGCTCGTGTTGTCCCTGTGTGTGTGTGTGTGTGTGTGTGCGGTGTGTGCGTTGTGTTATCTCACAACTTCCTTAATGAGGACTTTGTAAACATTGTCCTGTGGCTTCTTCCGTGTGGAAGCGATATTTTGTTTGGGTGGGAGCCCCAGCGATGGTCTTTTTCTGTTTGTTTGTTTGGTAAACGGTGGAAGTGTACAGACAGGAGTCGACTCTATTGACCATTTCTGTTCTGACAAAATATGTTAAAGGTCTGCTGATCTTCAATGTGTCTTCGCGATTGCGTCTGGCCAGAGGAAATGGAAATGCAATGAGGTGTGAGACCCAATCAGAAGGGCTTTGAGATATCAGAACTGGCTGTCCCTCTGTAAAACACTCAAACAACTATTTATGAGGGGGGACAAACCAGTTCCCATTGTTTCGTTTTTTTCCGACACGAGATTCCAGGGACGTTTGAGAGCACAGAGACAGGGAGAGCACAGATCTTAGCTGTGTGTAATGATCTACAGTAGCAACAATATTCTCCTTCCCCCCCCCCCCCCCCCCCTCCGCACCACCACACCCTTACATCACTTGTCCTCTCTCAAGTACCCTCCACCAAAGTGGACTTCCTCTTTTGGTACTGTAAGCTACGGCCGCACACTAACGTCAGGGAGGGTCAGGAAGGGGTTATCTGGAAGCCCCAGGGGCTTCAGGGGGGCTCAGAGGACCCCGGGATGACGGCACAGGACGTGCCGCTCCCCAGACGGCCCTCGTACCTCGCAGGCGCTCTGGAGACGGGGCGGCTCCCCAGAACGCTCCGCCGCGGACCAGCAGAGCAGTGGACCAGCAGAGCAGCAGACCAGCAGAGCAGCAGACCAGCAGAGCAGTGGACCAGCAGAGCAGCAGACCAGCAGAGCAGCGGGCTAGCAGAGCAGCAGACCAGCAGAGCAGCAGACCAGCAGAGCAGTGGACCAGCAGAGCAGTGGACCAGCAGAGCAGCAGACCAGCAGAGCACCGGACCAGCAGAGCAGCAGACCAGCAGAGCAGCAGACCAGCAGAGCAACGTGGGTCGCCCAGCCCCTCGAAAAGACATTCCTGTCAGATTACAGAGAGTCAGAGGTGACAAGAGATGGAACCTGAATGAGTCAGAAGAGAATTCCTCTTCGGTGATCAACAACCTTCTCCTCCGTTCTCACCTCATCTGTCTGAGGGCGGGGCGCGGGGCGCGGGGGGCGAGGGGCGGGGCCCTCCCTCCTGCTCACTCTCTCTAAAGCATGATCGCTGCTTCTGGAGGAGAATCGTAAATATCACATTGTCCCCCCTGTCCCAACACCCAGTGCCAGGACATGTAAAAGTGTTGATGTGAACTGGAATCTCCTGTCTCTTTTGGACCTGGCATTCCGCGTTCCAGCTCTTCCGCCTCTGACCTGTGTTGATGAACTGCTGATACAGACAGCCAGAGCTGTGGGAAGTGACCAAGCCTTCCTTCCTCTGCCAATCAGCCGTCAGACTGACAGTTGACAGACACGCTGTTATCTCTCTGCTTTGCCTTACGCAACGCTTCTGTGCTTTAAACCCCTTTCCACCTTCCAACTCGGCCGTAGGACGCCTGATAACACCGCAGCTCTCTCTATCTCTGGCGCGCTTCCCCCCCCTCCCCCCCTCTTCTTCTCTCGCTTTCTCTCTCTCCCGCTTAGCACGCGAGCCCATGCAGGAACCCACTGACAAAGACACATTCCCACCATGTCTCTCCTGCCCCCAACCTACACACGATCTGTTTTGACCCGCTATCAGGGCCGTGACCCTGTCACTGGAAGGAATTCTCTCATCCTGGAACTTCCTCCGTCTCCAGCCTCTCGTTTCTGTTTTGTCTCTCCTTTCCTGCTTTCTCTCTGTCCTCCTCCTGCTTCTACTTTCAGCGTTTCAAAAGGAGGAGTCCAAGTCCATCGAGGGTTGAATGAATGGAATTACTTTATTTCACATATGACGATATTGACCACGGTAAAAGGACGGCTCAGAATGCCCTTCCCAAACCGGACCTGCTCATCTGGGCGCAACGGATCTAAACAAATTGAAATATTTCTAATCGGAGCTCGACAGAGCAACAGTCTTGGCTCAACACTTACACATGCATGGTCACCAACTCTGCATCAAATGTCAAACTAAACATGTTTGTCTTCTCCCTCTCTCTCTTGCTTGCACAATGCCTCCTTTCCAAGAGCAACGAGACAAGCAATGAATCAAATGCGAATCTGACAATAGTACCACAACAGTGTCCGGCTTGACGGATCTCTCGTCTAACAAACACATCGACTGGCAACCCAATCTCTAGATCCTCTGGATCTAAACTTGGTAAGAGGCGTGAATCGCCGTTCAGCCCGCGGTGAAACGGACGCGGTGACGGAGAGGTCGTCAGGACTCTCTCTGGGACGGCCGGTGTGACCGGACTCTATGTGGGGGCTTGCGGTTCTCCGGCCCGCAGTCTCCTGATCTCTCTATCCAGCTCCAGGACGCGTTTCTGGGCCTCGTCCCGGTCGCCCTCCGCCCTGCTCACACGGAGCTCCAGGGCGGCGGCTCGCTGGCGCTCGACCTCCAGGGCGGTCTGGAGCGCGGACACGGCGGCGCTCAGCTCCGCGTTCTGCCTCTGAAGGCTGCTGGGCGGGAGAGAGGGGGGGGGGGAGGAGTGCGTTAGACCTGGTTTGGTTGAAGTGTGTGTGCGTGTTGACTCGTGTGACAATGTAAGGTGGAGAATTCATCACGGGTGAAGATTGAACCCTGTGATTTCTAGATCTCTTGTCAGAAGCTCTGCCACTGAGCTGTACTCTCATTAACACCACATGTACAACATTAACGTCTACTGTTGGATGATGGCACCAACCTGTTGAGCTGTTCGGTGTTGTTCTGGCTGTCTGTCTGGTTGTCAGCATGGCTGTCTGTCCTGGGCATTAACACTGGTACTGTAAGGAGCCTTTGCTGCTGAGATGGAGCTTTAGGATCACTGCTCACTTGGAAGCCATCGTCGTGGGCGACCGCGACATCACTTCCTCTCCTGTCTTCGGTTCCGTCCCCCGCTTTTGTGGAGGTCCTGCGAGTCTGATCCCCCCCAAACAGGGAACTTCCATGGAGGTCCAGGATCTTAAAGATGTCCTCTGAGAGGGTCTTCTCCCCCTTCTCTTCACACCCCTCCTGGATCTTGCTCCAGCGGTTCAGGGCCTCAATCCTGCGGGGCACCCCAGCCACAGGGTAGTTGAAGCTGGGGAGGGTCTGGGTGCGCTTGCGGGGACTCCCAGACCAGGGGTCAGTACCGGAGGGGGGCAGAGGCTGGAGGGTGTCCAGGGAAGAGGTGGGGGAGCCCTGCTGGTCCTCGGGGAGGGGTGGGTCCTCCTCTTCCTCTGGAGACTCAGACAGGGATGCCTCACACTGGGAGAGGGGGGCACAGGGTCGTTTTTGTCTTTAACATTTGGACTGGTCTTAAAGGGGTCATTTCTTATGGAAATCTCACAATTAGGATCTGCCGCCGTAAAATGGTCGGTTACGAAAAGCCACCGGTGTGACGTCGCAAAGGTGGCGCCATCTTTTTCAAATTTATTTGAACAACGGCATTAGACCTACTGACAGACGCGAGCGGAAATAATTTTGTTGACGCGAGTGGTATTGTGTGAGCAAGGCATTGTGGGACATGTAGTGCAGTGGGTGTTACCTCAGCGGCCTCCCAGCCTACGAAGCTACGTGGAGCGGTGTTCTTGCTGGGGTTCTTCTTGCGGGCCGGAGTGGGAACCACGTCTTTAGAGGGAGGGAACAGAGCTTCATGCTGCCGGATCATGACAGTCATCAGCTTCTGGATCTGAGGAGTGGCTGGGACCAATGGGAAGCAAGCGTTTACAGCCAATAGGAGGCAAGGCATTAGAGAATACGGAAAGTTCAGGTACTTCACAGAAGTGTAGGGTTTCAGCAGTTGGTGCCTTGAAACCGTCTGTACTTTACCCAGACGCACTACAACATGCAAATTGGAATAGGGGGTCTTGTGCAAACGTGTACACATTGCTAAATACATGTTGTGAACCATACATGGCTGCATAGAGGATGTTGTGGAGATCATGTCATACTTTTTGGATCTGGTGTGATATAATGCAGTCATTCTAGAGGTGATACTGTAGGAAGGACTCACAGAAGACCCCACAAGCTACTATGAAGCAGGCTGTAGTTGTAAAAGCCACATGCAAATACTGCATGTAGACAGTACTGCAGACGTACACTGTTCTGATAGTATTTCAGTGGCTGGTGCCAAGGGAGCGGTCTGTGTTCATCAGACGCAGTGCGCAGTCATCCCATTTCAGCCATTCATGACAGAGAATGATTCACAGCGTCTCAATAGTACCAACCTTTCATCATGGTGATAGGGTCCTCCACCTGCGGTTTCAGAAGGTTGATCCCAATAACCGTGGCCAGGTTCTCCACACTCATCTTGTTCACCTTGGAGTTGAGCTGAACCTCGTACAGGAACCTGCCGGGCAACAGCAACCACAAGCTCACAGACGTCCTGTGACTGAAGCCAGGTGCAGGTGTCCTGGTACAGGTGTGCTGGAGGGGAGCCAGGCTGTGTGGCAGGTGAAGGGGGCTGAGGCTCACCTGCAGATGTAGCTGAGAAGGTTGTAATTCTCTCTGGGAAGGAGGGAGATCTGTCTGTCCAGCTGGTCATGACCCTAAACCGATAACATGTTCAAAACTACACGTTTGTTTTTTTTCCCCCCAATTGTTTATCGTCTTTCTTATCAAAAAAGTAAATATCGTAGAAATGAGACTGTTATAGACCGTTCGTGGTCTTTCTCCGTGCCTATTTGGCTTCGAGACCGTGTGGGTTCTTACTGTTGCACTGTTGGGGTCTAGAAGACGACTGCTGTCCAGGAAGTCCTGGTACTGGGTCCACGGCACCACAGGCACCGGCAGCTCTCGCAGGTACAGCTTGAATAACGACGCCACCGTGTGGACGTCTGTGTCACTGCAGGTCACGACAGGGAAGACAGAGAGAGATCCCCTCAGGCTGCTGCTCGTGAACCACAAACGAACACGTTTGAAAATGTTTCACTATGTGCTTTAGTTCATCTTTAACTTGCGCTGCTCTTTAGAAGCGTGATTATCTTAAGGTGAAGGAGTATAGATGGCGTGAAGGAGTATAGATGGCGTGAAGGAGTATAGATGGCGTGAAGGAGTATAGATGGCGTGAAGGAGTATAGATGGCCCCCTGGACACAAAGCACTTGGTGGCAAATCAGGAATTTACAGGATAAAATGTTCACCCGGATCGATGAATGAATGCGCCTGCTCGGTGATCACATGACTAAAAATGGTAGGGTGTGAAGATGTTTAGTGTGTGTCAGTGTTGAGAAACTGCTCCCCTCATCTTTCGATGAACAGGATGTGGGCACAGCTGCAGAGAGAGAAAGAGAGAACAAGAGAGAGAGCGTCGCAGCCTCCTCTCTGGTATCATCTCTTCATCTCTCTCTGGCCCTCACCACCAACAAAACAAAAAAACACTGGCATCTTTCGTGCGCGTCTGTCAGCGAGACGTTCTCTGAGCGCTTGTCTGGAGAGAGAGGGAGAGAGAGAGAGAGAGAGAGAGAGAGGGAGAGAGGAGAGGGAGGAGAGAGAGAGAGAGAGAGAGAGAGAGAGAGAGTCACCTGGGGAAACTGGGCCTCTCTCCTGCGTCGAAGGCGTCTCTGAACTGTTTGACGGAGTTGTCTTGTCCGGGAAGCCGGAAGATTCCTTCCTCGTTCAGGCCGTGCAGTCTGATGAACTCGGCGCATTTCTGCACCAGGATGGGCACCATGTGAGGGCCGAACCTCCGCTCGTATGCTAGCGTGTCACTCAGACTCTTCCCAAACACTGGCAGGAAAGATTGGAAAGGAAGGGACATTCAGAGAGTGGCGTGTGAGATACAGTGAAGACACAGGGAGAGGACCACACAGAGACCCATGCTGATCTGTGGTGGGAGTCTAATACAGACAAATGTATGAAATGAATGAACACTTTCAATTCAACATGACAAAACCTGCCGCTGCACAAACAACAAGCCTATTGAATAACAAACAGCTTCTATCCAGCGCCTGTCCTGACTTGCCCCTGCTAATTCAATCATTCAGTACTCAGTGTGTGTTAGTTATTTGGGGTGTGAGAACCTCCGCTCGTCGGCGCTCCGATGACCCGTCGCAGCGAGCGAACCCACTCCTCCATCTCCGTCTGGGAGGTTGCCATGAGAACGTACGGACAGCGCTCCCGATCCCCACTGGTGCCTGTCGCACAGAGTGACACAAAGGGCATGTTCACATATGGTCTGTGTTACGTGGCCCATGCCCTCTTAAAAAGACGGCACCGTGAATGAGAGGATGAGAGGAAGGGGGGAGGGGGGACAGAGAGAGAGGGAGAAAGTGTGATGGACAGAGGGAGGAAGAGGAGACCACATGCACTCACGTGGTATGATCTCAAACAGGAACTTCCCGGGGTCGTCCGTGTTCAGTGGGAGCTCGTTCACTTTACTGAACCTCAGCTGGATCACTCCCTGAACACATCCAGGGCACATCACATCACACGTCCTTAAACCACATTACACACCCCTACTCCCCCATCACACACCCCTACACCTACATTACACACCCCTACTCCCCCATCACACACCCCTACACCCCCATCACACACCCCTACACCTACATTACACACCCCTACACCTTCATTACACACCCCTACTCCCCCATCACACACCCCTACACCCACATTACACACACCACCCATCACTACACACACAGAGAACCTAAGAATTTATCCACCACAAATCTTTTACTTCTACCACCACTGCTCCTACCCGCAGTGCCTACCACCCCCAACCCCTGGTCCTACCAGCGACCCCCAGGCCCAGCTCGCCTCTAGCCCCATCCGCACCCCTCTCACCTGGACCGGGCTCTCCTTGTCGTCCTTGTGGTAGGTCAAGGTAGTCCCTCTCAGGACAAAGTAGCGCTGCTGCCAGTTCTTCACGATGGATCTCTGCTGCTTCTTCAGCCAGCCAGCCTTGGCAGGCCTCTCCATGGGGGCAGTGGAGCCGACCGGAGACGCCCCAGGGCTGCTCTCCCCGGGCATCACGCTCTTGGACCGCGCTGGTCCACCACAGGGAGGAGGAGAGAGGACATCCAGCAAACAGGGCTGGAAGTTAGTCTCACAATGTCTTGGTACGAATGTTCTCAAATGAAATGTTCTTGGTTTGCACTTCAGTCAGGGCTTCCTGTTCAATTCTTGATTCATTTAGATATCACATGTGCGCAGTTCACAGCGCAGTGTCAGTCTTGCTGAGTGAAGGTAGTTTCGCTGCTTTTGCAAACCAGAGACGGAGTGTTAAAGAGTGTTATTGTATGATATTATTTACATGGTAACCCTGATAGGAAACAGGATGCGACTGGTTGACCTGAAACGTTTCCTGTTAAAGCAGCTAAAAGATCGTAGCAGTGATTGTTCTATTAAGGAGAATGTAGTAACCTAGTTTGAAAGCACTGTAATTTAACCAAACTGTGTGGACAGCATTAAATCTATGATTTTCTTCATTCAGTAACCTGCAGTACTGCATGTCAGAACAAAAGCTGCCTATTCAACATGTTTGGTTGTCAATATTGAAGGAGGTCAAAGAATATAATGTGGGAGGGAGGCAGGGAGGGAGGGAGTGAGTCAGAGGTGTACGTGTGTTCCAGTTGTGATGCAAGAAGAAAGCTAGGCTGGGGTAAGAGGCGGGGGGGGGTCGCTGGAGATGGAGGGACGGCGAGGGACGGCGAGGGACTGCAAGGGACGGCAAGGGACAGCGAGGGACGGCGAGGGACAGCGAGGGACTGCAAGGGACGGCGAGGGACTGCGTTCGCTCAGTTCTTCTGAAATTCCCCGTAACCTTTAAGGCCCAGATGAAAGAGAAGGAGGAGATGATGACAGCTTCTGGCTTCATAAACAGGAAGTGTTTGCATCATTGCTGGCGCACACCAGCTCTTTGAAGGCCCCCACCTAGATCTCAGGGTCTTTGGTCTACGTTAATAGCATCCTCCCTCGACGAAGAGACCGTCAAACACGATGTGGAAGAGGTTCTGGGCCGCACACCGGGATGAAAGCCACAACACCCAGCAAAGGGGACGAACACACACTTGTTTCTGAGCTGCTGTGTCATGAGCACACAGGCTCAAATGTCCCTGAAGAATTCACAAGGACGCAGTCCACCGGTCTGAAGTAGCTGACTTCAGACCTGTTTCGCTGTACTTCGGGTTCACAAACGCGTGACAAAATATAATGCACACGTGACAAGGCCTTCGAATCTTTAAGCGCCTTCAAAAAATGTTGCACCTATGAATCTACTGAATCAGAGCCAGGTGTGGTTTGAAGCACATCTCATGTGGCCTCCAGCACAACTCATGTGGTCAATTACGTAAAGTAATTCTACAGTTTGCACTGATAATAACTGTCATTATCATACAGCTTTACATTAAAGGATGCATGTGATGTCTTCCAGGAGCTGACATCTCAATCAGGGGCTTACATGCATGCATGCATATTACACACACACACACACGTACACACACATACATGTATGTACACACACATTTGCACACACAGTCATACAGAGCTGCAGTCACATCCAGGCCTCTGGTATTTCAGCAACTTCCTGCTCTGAGCATTTGGCCTTTCCTCAGAACTGAACCAACCCTCTGCCTCACGCCTGTGATTGCGTGCGTGGGTGTCTGGGTGAACGACCGCAGCGCAGACGAGGCCAGGCTGGACGACCCCAGGCTGGACGACCCCCCCCCTGTCACCACATCTCCAGCAAGCTTGTTGGCAGCTCGTGTTTTTGTTCCAGTGATATCGGACAGTTGCGCTCACAAGATCTGGACGCCCCCAGTCTTCCTGCGATGAAATGTAGACTCGTTTGAGAGTCTTCATCGGCAAAAGCGAAACAGACTTCCACGGAGGACAGGCAGAGACTTTAAAACCAGCACACACACACACACACACCTGGACATTGTTACACACACCTGGACATGGTGACAGCGCTGCACATGAACAACACACACCTCAAAGAAAAGGTCCTTCTCACACACGTACACTCAGCCGCAGCAGCGTACAGCATGTGTCTGATGCTAAGATCAAACATGGAAGGCAGATTCATGATCCATGCCGCCAGACTATCACTGGAGCAGCTCTGAGTGCAGGTGAGTGGGTAGACTTACTGATCCGGGTCGTCTCAGCTTTGAAGGTGCTGAAGTCCCAGTTTTTTATCTTCAGTGACATTGTCCTTGCTTCATAGAAATAATGTAGTATCTCCTTCTCTCTCACACACACACACATACACACACACACACTCTCTGTATCTTTCTCTCTCTCACACACACACACACTCTCTGTATCTTTCTCTCTCTCTCACACACACACACTCTCTGTATCTTTCTCTCTCTCACACACACACACACGCACCTCGCATACTCTCTCATCTGCACTTCACCTCTCGGCTCGTCAGGCTCAAACTTTTTCGGTATCTCATTTCCTACTTCCTGTGTGCTTTGCGTTCTTCCTCTTCTTTTCTCAACCTACTTTTAAACGTGTCCTTTCACGTCCAATCCACTACCCTGCGCAGCAGGCACTTGCTCTGGCTTTTTAACGTGACCCTGGGCCTCAAGCCGCTGACTTTGAGACAGCAAAGATGTCTAGTTTAAACGCGTTATTAACCGGTGTCTGTGACTATTCTCGTTCAAATAGCGGCTTTTGTTTATAAGTCGCTGAATCAAAACCATAGCCACAAATGCGGTTTTCTAGTAGGTTTGCGATTCTCGATGAGAGTTTCTGAAAAATGTATCATGTTGATACACATCTTGTCTGGAGTCTATAATAGAAGAGGGAAGCTTCTGGTCACATGAGGGAAGGGGTGAATATCAACACGACGAACGACTCCCTATTTCCTCTTTATTGTCAACATATGAACCGGTCAAAGGCAAAGCACATTATCAAAACCTTACAACTGAAACATTTCCAAAACAAACACAACTGAACACAAACCATTTCACAATTGGATAGTAAAGGATATCATTTTAGATAAATTATATAAAACATCAACTCTAGATAGGATTATGTCAGAATAAAAGCAAATAGATCTATGGAGGGAGTGTATGCGTGACAGCCAAACATAACAGGTCTCCCGTACATTCTGTCTATATATAGTCCAAGGTATCCAAAACCGCTTAAAGTCATCTTCGGGCGATTAAAAAAATAGATTCTTGTCAATTTTGCTGAGGGGGGAAAAAATGCACAGAGGCATCCATTGAAATATCGTGAATCTACCGGCAAGTGCGACAAGTGCGCAAAATCCTTTATTAGCGGAATTGATCCACCTGTCAGTTATCCCTCCCTTAGAAGGTTCTTAGAACCTGGGGGGAATGGAATGTATCGAAGCGCGCAGCACAGGGACAGACAGACATACCTCCCCTCGCAGCAGTACTGGCAGAGGTTCAGCTGTACACCACTAGGCCCTCCATCATACACCTCTAACAGGTTGGCGCCCCCTGGTGGCTGGCGATGGCACTGACAGACCTGCAAGAGCCTAGCAGATCATAACACCGCTGTCAACACCTGGCTGCTGACAACATGCCTGAAATATGACTTCCGTCAGTCCTCCCTCATCCACCCTTAAGACGGTGTTATGTTGGTTGTTGACGTGGACCACTACACATCACAGACAGCAGCTACTAGCGCACACGGACAACATCTCCTATCGGAGAGCACTAAACCAGACGAACCAGGTACCATGGCAATAACAGAAAACACACGTCTCCTCTATATTTCCACCCCCTAGTCTTCTATAGCCAATGTAGCTTAATACCGTCAAAAAAATAAATCGGTGAGGAATTTGTGAACGAGCATTAAACAAAAAGGGACAATAATCTTCGAAACGATAGCATTTCTGACCCTAATGAAGAATCGTGAATCCTGACACAATGTAGAATAATAAAAATATTAACACAGTAAGAAAACACAGATCAAATATTCATGTCTATTTTTCTTTTCAGTGTGGATTGCGGAAGCTTAGACAGGAGTGGTGTGTGGTCTGACGGCTGGACACGGCCCTTTAACGTCACCTCAAACATGACAGGGTGGTACAACACACACTAGAGCACAGCTGTAGAACTGTAGAGAGAAACAAGCCGTGTGATTGGTCACTTGTCTGTTTAACCCCTTGTGTCCCTCCCCTTTCCCTCTCTCCTCTATGCTGGCAACATGCTGAGGTATTGCTTCATTTCATCCTAAAGCCACATTTTCACAGCATGAAAACCTAAAAATACATGTTCGCTTCCCCCCCTACCCACCAAACTCTTTCAGTAATTAACATGAGTTGCTAGTGATATTCTACAAACTATAATCCTGGAGCAACCAAACTTTGGACATGGGATATGAAAGGATGGGACATGATTGGCCCACAGATCAAGGAGAGGGATGGTATCAGAGGTTAATAGGTCAGAACCCCCCCTCCCAGCCGAATCTCTGTACTGAAACTCCTCCCCCCTCCCCATGCATCTGTGGGCGCTTCCTGTTCAAGCCATAGCTAAATAAGGGCATTAGCATGTATTCACACCCACACACATTGCACTTATAACAACAACAGATCTGTATTACAGTCTAGTTTACACGTGTATCAAGACAGAACATGGCAAATTGAGAGGAGCGAGTGTACAGACTGTGGAAGTATCTGA